>OZ026600.1:37465418-37587918 GCA_964020085.1 Micromussa lordhowensis
GTTTAATATTACTTAACGATTATTATTTTCTACCTCTTCTACCCTTCGTCACGGTTACACATAATGACCTAAGCCGCCAATCGAAGTAGTTCTGCGCATAGTATAGTACATCATGAAGGTGATAACCTTTATGCAAATGACAACAGTATCAATATGCAGGTTTACCCGTACACTCAGATACCAATGTCCTAAAATCCTGCGACATCAAGTCACTGACCTGATAAGCCGGAATTTGATTTGCATACTGTAAAGACCTGACCTTACTGTTATTGGCACACTTTGGCAGGATACTATTGACCCAGACGTCCTTTGAAATGGCTTTTTTCTCAGGCCGTTTCACACACCGTTGGTTTCATTCACGTGATTCAGAAATGTGATCACATGATAAACATTCTTGGCGCGGATGGCCGAAGTTTGCAGCACAGCGTTTGCAAGTTCCTCAAAAGGTCCAAGTTCGAGGCAAATGCCTCCATGCGATGGATTTTGAATCTGTTGAACTCTTCTCTATAACATATCTTGGAATTCATCTTGTTAGAAAGTGCGAAACTCAACAAACTTGCAAACGTTCCCCGACGGTAGAGATTCACTCTTCACACGATCATGAATTCGTCATCACGCGGTCACTTTTTTTGAAATCAATGGTGCGTGAAAAGGCCTGGAAAAAAGGCTATTTCAAAGGACGTCTGTGATCAATAGTACAAGGCTTGCTAAGCCTGTGAAAAGGCTCTCTAGTCGAGGATGAAAGAAAAGAAGGAGGAGAGGAAAGGGAGAGACACGCCCCCACCCCATTCCCCCTCGGCCACTTCACTCTCAGCCAGTTCGATTAGCCAGAGCATGGTCACGGGCTAGGCTTGCTTGATACCGGAATTGGTTCAAAAAGTGGACCTTTTTACAGGTATCTAAAATTCGGACCGGATACTCGGCCGACAATGATAGCAAGTCCCATGTGCAGGAAGGGCCACATCCTTCAAGAGCTAGTCCCATGTCAAAGAATGGCTCAGTCTAGTTATGACCTAGCTCTTCTCCGTCAGCTCAGTGGTAGAGCAAGCGGTGACCGATGCACAGGTAGTACCCATCATATTCGTGATCACAGGGGTGGTTTGGGGGAGGCGTTCAACCTCTGTTGGGAGAGCTCGGAAGTTTCTTTTCCAAGTGGTTTTCGGTGTTACTGAGTTATTTACTTTTTGTCTCATCTCCACGAAACTTACTGAATTTGTACATGCACATATATTGCACAGCACTAAACACCATTCCTTGTATGCATGTCCGTTTCTGCGAAAAAGGTCTGTTGCGGTAATTTCGTCGATCGCGTCAATCGTGTAAACAAAAACTTTACGAACTTATATGTGCTTTCCCAATTTTCCCGCTAAGCAGCAACATATCTATTCACGTCACTAGTGGAAAGCAGGGCTGGGTTGCTCAAAGCCTAGTTAAGCTTACCCAGAGTTAGCGAGAATTTTGAGTTTAAATTTGTAACTGTTTGATGAGTTTTTCTGTTTATATTGTTTATCCTTCAGTTTTGAGTTTGAATAATCTCAAACTACCCAAACCATAAGCAGTGAAAAACATTTTTAAACACGTACGAAAAATTGATACTTCCGTTATTTTAATCCTGAGTCAGCGTTAACCTGCTTTCGAACAACCTGGCAATTTTTTTCGGACAAAATTAACTGAAAGAAGGTTTCCAAACCTTTTATTTAACCGCGGCACACAAGAAATCTCGGTGCAAGGACACATCTCTACCTCAAACCCTCTTTAAAAAATCACCGAGCAGCATTTTCGCGTACCCCAGTTTAAAGAAGTTAGCTGAGTACTATAAAACAAAATGTTCCATTTTGAATCTATTAAATCATATAACAGTAATATTCATTAATTTGCTTGGAGAAATTCATTTAATGAAAGAGTTTTGGATAATGCAATTCAAGGGTTTTCATTGGCTTAGCCATCATACCATGCTTCACAAATATGGTAAGCGCGCTGGTAATTTTTTTGTTGTTACTTTATTTTAGTCTCTATATTTTGGAGGCCCTTATTTGATATGAGGTGATATAGCCAACTTGGCGCTTGGCGCCATCATCTTTGCAAACAAAAAGTCAGCGACGCGCCTTAAAATTCCAACAAAATAGTATTCCACATTGATGTTATGATCGGAGTGCGTGCTTTCAAAGCATTGTTTAAGGCTCAAAATCTTGACGAAAAAGTTCTGAAGACGTCTTATAATGCATTCTGCTTCTTTCAAAGATTTTTCTTGTGGCTGCGTGGAATGAATTTTAATCACTTATATAAAGAAGTGTCAATTGACACACCCTTAGTTTAGATGTTGTTCATCGCTGTACTGTGAAGCGAAGCCGCGGACATTTAATTTCTTGTTCTTCCTCCAGATAAGTGCATCTTTCCTATCTTTTTCGTATCATTTCTATTTATTTAATTGTTACGTAGCTTTAGTTTTATTTCTAAATTTCGCTAGCCTTCCAGTTCTGGCCTCTAAACGGACTTGTATCCACGCAGTGAAGTTCAGTTCGAGTTGTACTTCGGTCGCTCCGCGGGAATAGTCGTGTTGCAGGTTGTTTGAGTATACTGGGTTAGCAAGCAATTTTTGCTCGTAGGAAATTATTGTATGACTCAGCTTGTTTTTTGGCCAAGCACAGACCAGTCAGTTAAAATGACCTTTTATCTGCATTTTCATTCCTGTACAAAATGAAATGAAACTTTGACTGTCAAACCGCCAATTTTAAAACTCTTGCTAGTTTTCACGGCTGTTTGTAGCAGATTTAGTTTTAACCTTATGTACTTTTTGTGCTTCTTTTGTACTGCCGTCGTGCCAGTCTTGCCTCGGCAGTTTTTGAATTTTCCGCGCTGTCACTTCAACTGTCCTTTCCGACAGTAACGATTTGAAAATGTGCTTCAAACCATACAGACTTCTAGGAGGGGCGTATTTCAGGTATTTACTAACCCCAAGTGACTTAAGTCAGACTTTGTAGTCACGCTCCAGGCTTTCAGACTTCTGCTTGGTCCTACTTATCTCTGAAATTTTGATTCAGGTAAAAAGTAACACTAAAGACAGTGTTTGTGTCCTTATGATGGCGAATTATTTCTTTTAAGCTGTTTTAAACTAAATTATGCAAGATTCATTAATCAATAAATTAAAAAAATACCACACAAGCTCTGAATGCTAGCTGAAATTGGTTGATTGGATGAATCTAGGTTAGAAGGTTCTTACATTTTTCATTTTTCATGTACATCAAAAGCAGCATAGTTTGTACAGACCCTTTCCTGCCCAGATGAACAATAATAACAGTGAAAAAGTCAGTCAAATTAACGCCTAACAACAGTGTTTTACAAATAGCTTAGAGTATTGTTTCAGTTTTCAGTTTCAGTTTTTTTTTTCAGTTTTTTATTATTGCACACTGTTTACAGAAAAAAATTTTAAAAAAAAACACGATTTACAACAATAGAGGACGAATAAATACAAATAGAAATTAACTAGACGATACAATATTTAATTTTGCACAGTGACCAAAGTAGCCAAGGGGCTTTCGAGTTGGCCACTGTCATGTAGATTTAAGTTGGCGATGGCCGCATGTTACGTTCCGTTAAAAGACGATATTACAATCATAAAAGAAGGAAAGACATATATACATGTAAGCTCAAATAAAAGGAAAACGATGTGCTGATATCGTACAACATTATTTTACATAGCTAGCAGTTAAACTATGGTCAGTTTTGAGTAGTCAATAAGAATTTTTTATATTGCTTTTGGAAGAGCAAGTATGGAAAACATTTAAGTTCTGAGTCTTCACAATCCGACGGAACAGACCCGGCAGAGACATGTCCAAAGAAGTATTGCGTTGCTTTGGAGCAGTCTAATTCTGTCAGTTGCCGCCAATTAAAACAAGCTTTTCCTGGTCAGCTTCTCATTGATGCAAGCCACTACTAATCAATTTCAGAGAAGTTAATTGTGTTGTTTTTCAAATTCTTATGCCCCTGTCTTGTTGATAAGCCCAATCTCATGGCATTGATAACAGTCTGAACCGGTCCTGGTTTTATAGCAAGAGGCGAAGTCTTTAAGAAACAGACGTTTCGGATTTATAACTCTTCTTCAGTGTAATTAACAATTATTCCAAGAGCGCGCGTTGGATATGAGATGATAGATAGCCAACGAGGCGCGTAGCGCCGAGTAGGCTATGATCATCTCATATCCAACAAGCGCGAGTGGAATAATTGTTTTATTAAAAACGCCTCCCAAAAATAGAAAACTAGGCTACAATAAAAACAAAAAGGCCCAAAATATCACGCATACGCTCGCCATCTTTGTAGATCATGGTATAATGGCTCATATACCATGATGGCTAAGCCAATGAAAACTCTCAAATTGCATTATCCAATGATCTAGTTTTTAATAAATAAGGATATTCGATACTTCGCTGGATGTCCGAATTTGCTATATTGTTAATTGACCTAAATTATTTGGCATTGCTTTACTGATGTTGACAGAAACAATGGTAACTTGTTTTCTTTCACTATTTTACCTACAGTATGTCTTTTGTGATACTGTCCAGCCACTCTGGAGTTCAACCATAGCGCCGGGACTGTTTTGTTAATGGCCTCTCCATTCCAATTAAAGGTGAGTTTTTATTTGTCATTCAATCATGCATGCTTTTATCTATCAGCTCTATTGTGTTTGTTTTAAAATTTGGTTGAATAAGTTTAATTAATAAGCATAGCAACTAAGCTGATCACTGGCAAGCTAGCTTCAGTATGCTATAATTGTATGAAGTCTTGTAAGAAATGTCAATCTAACTTACTGAGGAGCTACAGGTTTCAACTAAGTTGTGTTCGTGGTTATTCTAGAACATTTAATTCATTGGAAAGCTGGAAACAAACTCGTGAATTAAAATTAAAGTCACTCACGGTCAGTGCCATTAGCTTTTGTAAGTATTGTCCTTTCTCGATATGAGTGTTTTTTCATATTATGGCGGGGATTCGTAAACACTTTGAAGTCTTTGCAAACGCTTTTGTGTGCCAGTGTCAGAAGTGTCCATTGGTGTTCTAGGGAGTTGATGGAAGTACCTTAGTCTGTACTGAAAAGTGCAGCAAGGATTTGGTTTATTTATTGGTGTTATCCTATTTTCCAGGTTGAATGGCGGTGTACTGATGTACTGTATCAAAATTTACGGACTCGTGAGTGAGTGTAACTATCAGTTTTTGGATAGAAGTGTGCAGGATGACGTCTAAGGCAGCTAATTGGAAACATCTTATTGTTTCAGATAAGTGAATGGTAGTATTCATGTTTCTGTTGTCATGTACCATTGAACTGTTTCAACCCGGTGTCCCCTAGCCATATCTAGGCCTTTCCACGTGTACAAATGTTGCGTAAAACTTCTAAATAACTTTCTGAACATTCCCAAAAATATTTCTAACTAACTCGAAAAACCTCTTATATTTGTTTTGAAAATCGAATCTGAATAGAAAAGATTCTTCTTGAAGAAATAGGAATACACGAGGAAGGTTCAGGCCCAGTTCAAACGTCGAACTTTTCATGAGCCGAACCTAATAGCCCCAATTAAGTACATGACGAGATCGACGTCTGAATCAATTAAGTTCAACAGATGTTATTTGGGTCGACCCGAGAATTAAGTTCGACATGGTCAGTCGGTCAGTTCGACTACGGAGCGACTCCGATTCAAACGTCGAACTTTTCATGCACTGAACCTAATGCATACATTACAAATACATTAAATAAATTATTTTTTTACCCAGAGTTCCTTTTGTCATGCGTACACAGCTTGTTTTGATCTTTTGGAACAAAATGGTGGGAAGAGCGGGAAGAGATATGTTCCCCTCTTGCTTCGAGAACACGAAATATAACTTGCTTGATGTGCATAAACACTTCTGTATGCGGTGCATGTTCCGCATTTGAAAACGATAAGAGTTTAGCGGGTTGAAAAGCAGGCAGTTCGGTGGCATTTTGAGAGAAAATGACAAAATAAATTAATTTTGAAGAAACCGACGACAGGAACGAACTGGACGAGGAACTGCGATGTTCCTTGGGAATAAGCAATAATAGAAGGCAAACCAAATTCAAAAATCATCTTCTGTTGTTTAATGCTAACTGCATCTGGAGTCGCCTTCGTCGACTTGTTCTGCCCTTCTTGATCGCACTTGCAAGAAAAGCAAGCTCTTCATTTTCACAGTGTGTCTTTTTCACATTTGTTCCACCATTTTCGGGTCAGCAATAACCGCCGTTTGTAATAGTGCATCTTTTATTTTTGCAATTAAGTTCAACTAAATTGGGTTCGACGTTTGAATCAACCGTCGAACCTAATCATTTGGGTCGACCCGAATTGGTATTAGGTTCCGCGGTACATGTAAAGGTCGACGTTTGAACCGGGCCTCAGGCACTTCGATATTACGAGCAGCCGCCATTTTGAAAACATTGCTGCTTTAGCAAAACAATGGCGGCTGAATCGCGTTTTGCTGAAGTTTCTGACTTGTTGACACTCAGTTCTTTATCTTGGAGGTCAACCCTGAGAAACTGACGAATATTGTGTCTTGTGAATTTCGTTTCAGAACTAAATTTCTTTTTCGAATGCGTATGAAACGTTATCGACAGCCAAAACAAACGATTTCGAAAAAGTCAATGAGAAAACGATATTAAAACAATAGTCCTTTCTTTCAAGAAAAATTTATATCATGAGCAAGAGATCGATCATTAAAGCATCATGGCCACTTTTTGTCAACTCGTGACGAACTTGACGTATACATCCTGCCAATTTGAGGAGATCTCGTTTATCTCAGTTGCAAGTTCAGAACTTTATTCATACACCTGTTGCGGCTTCATGAAAGAGTTTCTTTTGGGTCTCAATATAAAGCTAAAAATAAATTTGCAAGAACAACACAAGGAAAGTATGTTAACTTTTTGTTTTCTTCTGTTTTCTTTTCCTTGCTCAAGTAAACAAGGGCTTTTTGAATCTTAAAACGAACGTTCAGGTGTCAACAAAAAACTCAGTTTGAAAGCTTGGGAGAATTCTCAAAAGTTATGCAACCCTCGTCTACGTCTCGGGTTTGCATAGCTGTCTCCAATTCTCCCAACCCTCCTCGTGTTTAGATGAGGCTATATAAACACGGAAAAAGTGCTTTATTGCTTAAGTTATTGATTTTAATTAACGTTTCATTGGTCGAGAAAGTGGCGTAAGTTTCTTAAACCAATTACTAAGCGTAGAAATGCAAAACCAACGCTAAAAATAAACTACTTCAAAATAAGGAAAAAAATAAAATACTTTCGACACAAGTGCAAACCTCTTAACTGTAATAATAGCTTTAGTTCGTGCCCCTCAATTCTTCAGTGACAATTAATTTCTTGGAAGGATATTTTAAAGCAACTTTGGTGATCAAATAGTTTCAAAAGGAGGCCGCAAAACAAATTTCATCCTTCGCTGGACTTTTAAAACACAGACTTTTGCAATATGACTACTACAACCAACAGCAACATGTAAGAGCGTAAAGTGCCGCTAGAATCATAACTGATTTTTGACATTTGAGTCTTACAATAATGCAAACTCGGATTTGTAGCAACAAGAGGTTTGCAAGAACTCCTGACATTATTAGACATTAGACACCTTAAGATACCCCGATTTTCACGCACGGGTACGGCTATCGCCATTTTGAAATCATTAAATGACCACGTGATCGCGTCCTTCCCGTAAAAGCTACACGTTTTCCCGGTGTAATCGGTGGTCTACCCGTATGTTAGCGCCGGGTGAAAATGGTGAAACGGGTAAGTTTTTATGGTCTTTATCTTTGCTTATTAGACCAGAATGGTATCCAGATTCTTACATAAACACTGGTTTTTCTGATTTTAAGCGTTTTGGGATTACGAAAAAGTTTTTTGAAGCACAAATGTGGAGAAATTTTCTTTACTAGAACCCAGTGTTTTGAGCAACATTTTTGCCCAGATCGTACCCGGTGTCACCCGGTGTATCTTAAGTTTGATTGGTTTCCCGTGTAACCGAGTACGGGTACGGGTGATCTGACCCGTACCCGTATCGGGAACCGGGGTATCTTACTTCAAAACCTATACAATTGCCCACATTAGAAAGTTCAATGTTTCACAGATTCAAAGATCTAGCTCCGAAAAAAGCGAGGAAAATGTTCTCAAATAAAAATGTTTGGAGCTTTAAGGGTGAAGAAAGGATGTTTCTTCATGCATCAATTCCAACATTTAAGCAATTTAAAGTAGCCTGCGGACAGGCTTCCGGGGAGAGCGACAAAGAAAACAGAAGTGGTGAGCGAAGCTAGCGTAATTGAGCCAATGTAAACACTTCGTCTTAAGAATAATAAGGTCATAAAATCGACAGTGGATGCAAAAATAAGCACTGTGTTGTCACTTGCAAAATAGAGGCTAAGTAGTTATAAACTGTTGAACTCCCAAGAACTATAGATCAGTGTAAACAGTTTTCTAACAGAAATTGACATTTGATCACAACATGAACAATGTTTTCTTCACGTACAAAATAAGGGCTTATTAGTAATAAACTATTCAATTCTCGAGAACTGATCAATGTTTCCTTACTGTATCAATTCATTATCAAGTTTGTCAGGTGATGAGAACAAAGGAAATAATAAACTAACGGATATTGTCTCGATGTCAAATTTATTGATTAGCATATAGAAATATAGCACAAGCAATGTGGGAAATTAATACAGTAACTGAAAATTTGATACTTTTAAACTTTCAAAAAGACATCTAATGAAGGGTTTTTTGCACAATCCCCTGCACTGTTGGCCAAAATGGCAAAATGGCAAAAGCTAACTGCAGTCATTGTTTCAAAGTAGGTTGGAGAAATGTACATTTTTCATTCCCAAAAGGGAGTTGTTTGGTGTTGTTTTTTATATTTTTTTCTGAAAAGAATTTGATTTCATATGTTTGCAAACTTTGTAATAGTTTCACTTTCATGACACTAAAAGCTTTCGCTAAGTGCACAGGCAAGGTGTGAAATCAGTGTTCCCAAAATTAGTATTGTAACTATTAATTTTAACCTAGGATCTTTTTAACCTAGGATACTACAATTTTATGTTTTGATTTTCAAAAGACGCTTCATAGCAGATATGTTTTCTACACTCTCAGCCGTCGTTTTGTTCTGCTGGGCTTTCGTTTGGGCTGTTCACTATTTTGCCTTTTATTCGGTTTTATGGAGTTTTTAAATAAGCAACTGAACCCTCAACGGCAACGGCAACGGCAACGAGTACAATGGCAGTGCGGTAACCATGCGTTATAATTCTTTGTTCGTTTCTTTGCTGTTCTTTACAAAACATAAACCTGAAATAGCCACATTCTGCATATTCGAGAAAACCTGAACTACAATGGCCAATTTTTAAAATTCCTTTCAAATTTTGACGCTGTCTTGAATATCCTGTTTGGGATATTTCTGACAGTGATAGACAAACTGAATAAATCTAAATTCTCACGAGATTCGTAGGTTAAATATAAAGTCGCTTTCTAATCGACGTTGTCATAAGCGTTGTTGTCGTTGTTTCTTAAACTGCCTTTTGCTGCTGTGTTGTGTTGCGTTTGGGCGTTTGTTTGCTTTACACTCGTTTGTCTACTCATTTCTCTGCCGTTCATTCAGTTGTTATTGCTTGAGCAGTGGGCATCTGTCTGCTGTTTTAACTTCTATTAAAGTTTCGAAATGTATCAAAACTTAGCGAGATACAAGCTCCTGTGCTTGTAATTAAAATATCAAAGAAAACATCCCCACAGCTTTGGAGAATTTTCTTTGCTTTGGGACGAAACGAAGCGAAACATTACCAAATCCTCCACGAAGACATCCACGCAACGCGCGAGTAACATCCGTGAAGAACTGGGCACCATGTCTAAAAATAACTTAAGAGGGATTACCTTGGGTACAAGGCCTATACCACGGATTCAATCTCTTACCTTGATAATCTCTTGACATTACTAAACCGAAATTGGTAGACTCGACGTTATTTGATTTAGTAGAATGGAAAATTGACGAAATATATATAGACATGTCACTCTGAATTTCTAAGAACTAGAAATAATCAAATCATTTCTTATTTTAATTTTTAAATAATAACTAAGACGACGAGGAGAAACCTATCGACCATGTCTATTTCATTCTCTTGATGTTCTCGGATCTTGCGATGGAAAGTAATTTGTTTCTGATCTCACTCTACATTTCTGAGAAAATTTTGACTTCAAAGAACGGTTGCAAATTAATTACACCCGAGTGACTATACAGTACACAGACAAGAGAGTTGAGTCATAATCACCCATTTTCAAAATGTGAAAAGTGCAATGTTCAATTTTCCTGTTCACTAACGTACAAAGGAATCCTAGTCAAGTTTAGTTTTCATTTTAAAGGCTTGATTTTCCTTTGTCTTGTAACAACAATTAATTTAACAAGTCTCCAAAAGAAAGGCCGTGGAAAGGCATTTCAGAAATATTTTGTCTTTAAAAATTCGTGGGAAGAATATGGACTAGCAACCTGATTAAGACTTCAAGACCTATACAAGAAAAGTAGTTGATGACTTTCGGAGGGTGAAGACAGGGGTAAACCAAGCGATCTACTTTGTTTATAAGAATTATAAACCAGAATTTACAACGCTGCATGACATTTTGTTTATTTATTGTGCAGACCGAAGGGTCCTCGAAGCTCATGATGGTTTGCTGCTGAGGCATTTATGATCAGCTCATAGTCTGCAAAACTCATCTGCTGTGTTCCATCCAGGGAAGAACAACACCCTCTCGTGACCACTTCTTGGATTTAATCTCCCACCTGCCTGATCAGCGTGTAAACGTTTAAGGTGAGTAGTACAGCTAGCCATTTTTCCCCAGTTTTTCCCAGTTTCTTGTTTGGTAAGGAAAGATTTCAAAAAGACTTCAAAACAATTTGTCTGTGAACGGTGTTTGAGCCGACAAATTTATCCTCGTGGAATAAGTCACTTTTTCCATGAAAACCATGTGAAGTCAATAATTATCCTATCAAACGTGGAAGCTTGCCACTTGTTGTTCGTCTTTTTCTACGGTAACCGGAAAAGTTATACAGCTGAATCTTTTCATTTTAGCATCCATTGAACACTTTTTCAACTAGAGTAATTATCTGCCATTTATCGAATCTAATGATTTTTCTTTTCAACAGGAATGCAGAGATTAAAGGGATCAGGCAAGAAAATGGGCTTCAGTACATCACAATAGAGACCTTAAGATCGAGGTTTGGCGATCTTACCACAAACAGCAAGCCGCGGTTTTCGGTTAGCATTTTCACGTTAGCCGTCTGCCCATATTTGGGACTTAAGATTCGCGGGTTAAGTAGCCAGCTGCCATGTTTGTTTTCATTCGTTCGTTCACTTCTGTTTTAGCTGAGAACTCGTCCTTAAAATTACGTTTGTATGAAAAAGAATTCGATAGTTAATAAGAGAAATAGTTTTAAAAGTAGTATTTCCTCTCAAATGTGGGATTGTGATGTGCTAGGGTCAAAAAAGCTTGCGGTTAATCACTTACCCCTGGAACGTGGTCTAAACGTACAAACGTGAACCGAAAACTGCAAACCTGACGCCAACACACTGGTCACATGACGTCTTGACGTTCGCGTTGCGGGGGAAATTCCGAAAAACGTCGATGTTAAGGTCTAAATTCAACTGGTTTAAAAAGAAGTCATTCGGTATAAACTAAGCGACAGTTTTTAAAGCACATTATTGAATTCAATGATATCTTACAAATACGACAGTCTTCACATTGCTTTTACCATGGTAAGATTTTCTCATAGGTCATGCCTCCAAGTACAGTACTACGTAAAACTTGAGAAAACCTTTCTACTGTGAAGAAGGTGTAAGAGCTAATTAAACTAGCCATAGCAACAAGCTCTTGCAACCTTCAAAAGTATTCAATAGGTAAACTAAAGAACAAGAAGATAAAAAAACGCTAAACAGAAAAATTCTGTGCAGCCAAAACTTGCGTCCTGGTCCATTACTTTAACATTAGCTGAAAAAGATTCAAAAACGATTAGTTATCTTCCTTCCCCCAAATTCCTTCCTCTGATTCTATATTGTCCTCTCAAATTTCAAAGGGTCCTCCGAAAACCCTCACAAACGCTCTAGAACAGAGGAAGGAGGTGGGAGGGAGGAAGATTACTCTTCCACCCACCCTGCTCCTCTCCGCAGGAAGGAGGTGGGAGGGAGGAAGATTACTCTTCCACCCACCCTGCTCCTCTCCGCAGGAAGGAGGTGGGAGGGAGGAAGATTACTCTTCCACCCACCCTGCTCCTCTCCGCAGGAAGGAGGTGGGAGGGAGGAAGATTACTCTTCCACCCACCCTGCTCCTCTCCGCAGGAAGGAGGTGGGAGGGAGGAAGATTACTCTTCCACCCACCCTGCTCCTCTCCGCAGGAAGGAGGTGGGAGGGAGGAAGATTACTCTTCCACCCACCCTGCTCCTCTCCGCAGGAAGGAGGTGGGAGGGAGGAAGATTACTCTTCCACCCACCCTGCTCCTCTCCGCAGGAAGGAGGTGGGAGGGAGGAAGATTACTCTTCCACCCACCCTGCTCCTCTCCGCAGGAAGGAGGTGGGAGGGAGGAAGATTACTCTTCCACCCACCCTGCTCCTCTCCGCAGGAAGGAGGTGGGAGGGAGGAAGATTACTCTTCCACCCACCCTGCTCCTCTCCGCAGGAAGGAGGTGGGAGGGAGGAAGATTACTCTTCCACCCACCCTGCTCCTCTCCGCAGGAAGGAGGTGGGAGGGAGGAAGATTACTCTTCCACCCACCCTGCTCCTCTCCGCAGGAAGGAGGTGGGAGGGAGGAAGATTACTCTTCCACCCACCCTGCTCCTCTCCGCAGGAAGGAGGTGGGAGGGAGGAAGATTACTCTTCCACCCACCCTGCTCCTCTCCGCAGGAAGGAGGTGGGAGGGAGGAAGATTACTCTTCCACCCACCCTGCTCCTCTCCGCAGGAAGGAGGTGGGAGGGAGGAAGATTACTCTTCCACCCACCCTGCTCCTCTCCGCAGGAAGGAGGTGGGAGGGAGGAAGATTACTCTTCCACCCACCCTGCTCCTCTCCGCAGGAAGGAGGTGGGAGGGAGGAAGATTACTCTTCCACCCACCCTGCTCCTCTCCGCAGGAAGGAGGTGGGAGGGAGGAAGATTACTCTTCCACCCACCCTGCTCCTCTCCGCAGGAAGGAGGTGGGAGGGAGGAAGATTACTCTTCCACCCACCCTGCTCCTCTCCGCAGGAAGGAGGTGGGAGGGAGGAAGATTACTCTTCCACCCACCCTGCTCCTCTCCGCAGGAAGGAGGTGGGAGGGAGGAAGATTACTCTTCCACCCACCCTGCTCCTCTCCGCAGGAAGGAGGTGGGAGGGAGGAAGATTACTCTTCCACCCACCCTGCTCCTCTCCGCAGGAAGGAGGTGGGAGGGAGGAAGATTACTCTTCCACCCACCCTGCTCCTCTCCGCAGGAAGGAGGTGGGAGGGAGGAAGATTACTCTTCCACCCACCCTGCTCCTCTCCGCAGGAAGGAGGTGGGAGGGAGGAAGATTACTCTTCCACCCACCCTGCTCCTCTCCGCAGGAAGGAGGTGGGAGGGAGGAAGATTACTCTTCCACCCACCCTGCTCCTCTCCGCAGGAAGGAGGTGGGAGGGAGGAAGATTACTCTTCCACCCACCCTGCTCCTCTCCGCAGGAAGGAGGTGGGAGGGAGGAAGATTACTCTTCCACCCACCCTGCTCCTCTCCGCAGGAAGGAGGTGGGAGGGAGGAAGATTACTCTTCCACCCACCCTGCTCCTCTCCGCAGGAAGGAGGTGGGAGGGAGGAAGATTACTCTTCCACCCACCCTGCTCCTCTCCGCAGGAAGGAGGTGGGAGGGAGGAAGATTACTCTTCCACCCACCCTGCTCCTCTCCGCAGGAAGG
Organism: Micromussa lordhowensis; assembly: GCA_964020085.1. Classification (NCBI taxonomy): domain Eukaryota; kingdom Metazoa; phylum Cnidaria; class Anthozoa; order Scleractinia; family Lobophylliidae; genus Micromussa; species Micromussa lordhowensis. Next base: position 37,479,343 of record OZ026600.1, read on the forward strand.
AGGTGGGAGGGAGGAAGATTACTCTTCCACCCACCCTGCTCCTCTCCGCAGGAAGGAGGTGGGAGGGAGGAAGATTACTCTTCCACCCACCCTGCTCCTCTCCGCAGGAAGGAGGTGGGAGGGAGGAAGATTACTCTTCCACCCACCCTGCTCCTCTCCGCAGGAAGGAGGTGGGAGGGAGGAAGATTACTCTTCCACCCACCCTGCTCCTCTCCGCAGGAAGGAGGTGGGAGGGAGGAAGATTACTCTTCCACCCACCCTGCTCCTCTCCGCAGGAAGGAGGTGGGAGGGAGGAAGATTACTCTTCCACCCACCCTGCCTAGGGTAATTTTTTCATATATTCAGTCAGGGTAAAAATCTGCATACGAGCGAAGTGGCCCATTAGGCCGGAGCTTATCCCGGTTTCCGTGGCGCGAAGCGACTAGGAATATTTCTACTCCCCCTGGATTGGATGCCAGTCCATTGCAGGGTTACCCCCAGCATTAAATTTGCCGATACCCATTTATACACCTGGGTGGAGAGAGGCACTGCGAGAGTAAAGTGTCTTGCCTAAGAACACAACACAATGTCCCAGGCTAGGGCTCGAACCCGGAGTGCTCGTTCCGGAGTCGAGCGCACTAACCATGAGGCCACCGCACCTCCCACAAATCAAGGTAATGACGAAAAAATTACAAACAAAAAACAACATAAGTAGTAAAAATGCGTCTTTTTATTGTCAACTTTCATCGTCTGTTTTACTGGTATTTTAATTTAGTTTACCCCCATCTAGACATTTTCCATACTTAAAGCAGAGCATGTTATTAGCAAGATTTCTCGATGCAAAGATCGTTTAAAGAGTCTTAATTCTTGCTCCCAACCCTGGACTGCCCTGAAGGAAATAATGGTGATGAGGTATGAAATCTCATCAATAATCCTCAACCTTTAGGGAGAAGATTCGGAAAAGAAGTTTAACCCTGATCCATAATCATTCATTCGGCCTTTTTACGTTTAGAAAGGTTTTGTAATATTACTAAAACCGCCTTCCATAATAATTTTCTTTTACCGGATTATTTGTTAAGAACTGGCTGTACGACAACACTACGTATTTATTCCTAATGCTTAGTCTCGTCTTAACGCAAGTTCAGCCTTGAACCTCTTTGAGAAAGCTATTTTTGAGGACGTTTTACTCATATAACAGCTCTTTTTTTAATGTCGAAGGACGCGTGAAATATTATGGTGGGATGTTAGCCTCCCTCTCCAAATTTTCTCCCTAGGAAGGTAAAGGATTATTGATGAGGTTTAATTCTCCCCCGCGATTGTTTTCATTTATGGGAGTTGAGTGTTGGCGGACTCGAATTAAAAGTGTTGGAACAATCTTCGCCTGTAGGAATATCGAGGATTTTCAACGGGAGTTAATTACTGTGCACAATGGATCTTGTACGAATATTTAACTCCCTCGGACGATTTTTTTCTGGCTTTACCTTCTGCTTTAAGAATGAGGAATGTTCATAGGCGTAAACTAAATTTAAATGTCAAGGACAACTACACAAAATTGACTGCTTGCACCTTTTAGGTTCAGCGGCATATTAGTTTTTCTTTAGTTTCTTAGTAATCGTTTTACAGCAATACTAAAGAGCTTATTGGAGTCTACTCTTTAATTTGCTCTTTGCTCCTTCCTTACATCAGTGAAGTTTACTTTCGTTAATTGCACAAATCTCCGATCCTTTCTCTTTTTTGATATCATAAATGCCCACCGCTAAATAACATTTGTTAATTAACTATCTGATCGTATCCCTCTACATGTACAAGGATCGCAAGATCTACATCAATTTTTCATCGATTTTTTACTTAAAGTTTATTCCCAAGTTCACAGCGTTGATTTGAAAGTGTTTCTGCACTTGTCTTGTAGCCAGCTCTTTGCTGTTGTGTCGTGTCATTGCTCACTTTCTTTACTACTCGTCAGCCCATCTGTTGATAGAATTAAATATCAAGAGTACATCAGGATGTGTCAACTACAATCAACATATGCTAATTAATTTGTGTGGTGAGCTGTCCAACTACGATGCCTCTGTGTTATTATTCTGTCCGTTTGTCTTCAAATAAAACTTTACGGTACTCGCTTATATAATTATGTGTTAACAAGCAACTGGTGTGTCTTTTCTTCACATTTTTATGATAAGGAAAGAAAAACAACAATGGGCAATGGTGTACGAAACCTCAGCCAATCACAATGCATCATTTGCATAAGTATTCCAGTATAATTCCACAAATAATGGGCAAATAACTGTATCATTGTGAAATATGATAACTTTTTCTTATTAATCTCTAATCGTTGGAAGTTGTCCTTCAGTAGCATTTTGAATGAAATTGTGAAAGGTTCGATTGAGGCCTTACACTACTGTAAAACTGATGTTAAAAACGTTTAAAATCCAAGCTTTCGCCGATCCACGGCATCATCACCTGATGATGCCGTGGATCGGCGAAAGCTTGGATTTTAAACGTTTTTAACATCAGTTTTACAGTAGTGTAAGGCCTCAATCGAACCTTTCACAATTTTATTAATCTCTGCATAATACCCAGGAGTGATCAAAATCCAAGATATTTCAAAAGGCTAAAAGTAACAACTGTGAAATCATTAAGTAGACTATCGATTTTCTGACCTGTTTTGTTGGTAACTATATTTGGACCTAGAAAAAGACAACCTTTAATTAAAAGAAATGAACCCTACTTTAGCAAGCTGGAATGTTAGCGTGATCTTGTTTCTTTATCAATGATCAGCGACACGCTCTTCCCTGATCTGAACAAGTGGCAAGAGTTTACTTTTAAAGTATTTTTTTTTATATTTTGTGGACTCAAGAACAAACCTAAACAAAGATAACAAGCATGTTTTATTAATGGCTGGGTCGTGGCGCAAAATCCATTTTCAAAGAAGTCGTGGGATACCAAAGTTAAAGCCCTAATAACAATTATTCCATGAGCCAGAGTTGGATATGAAGTTATAAAATAGCCAACGAGCGCGTAACGCGAGTTGGTTATAATCACTTCAAAAACTCATTAATAATTCATAAGCACATGAGCCTATCAGAGACGTCAAATTGATCACGTGCATGAACCTTTATACCTGGTAAAAATGAGAACGACTACCATGATCTTTATATAAAGATCACACGTAATCTTTATATAAAGATCTCCGTGTGATCTTTATATAAAGATCTCAATCAATTGTTCTCAATGCACGCGTTTTCTCGGGTTTTCGAAGCCGCAGAAGAATTCGCATGCACGTGTTTTCTCGGGTTTTTGAAACAATAGAAAAATTCGCAGGTAGGTGTTATCGCGGATTTTTGAAGCTATTTTTGAAGCTGTTCAAAACACTCGCAGCACGTGTTTTATCGGGTTTAAAAACACTCGGCTACGGCTACGCTACTGTTTAAAACACTGCTGCTCGTGTTTTAAACAGTACTTCATATCCAACAAGGGCGAATGGAATAACTGTTTTAGTAAATTCTCAAACCGTCAACTTCGTACGGAGAATTTTTAAACTTGGCGCACTGTTTTCCATATGACGTAAACCTCTGACTATTGGCTCGTAGTCGGAGTTTTTTAGCCAATCAAAAAGCTAGAAATGCTATAGTCGGAGCTGAGAATTTACTAAGTTGTGTTGGTATTTGGTTGGGTAATTGCTGATACTGATTTACAAAACAGCATTTCGTATTATAGTTTTTTTCACGTACGTTGTTCCTGTTCTTGATATCTGGCATGGTACCACTAATTCATAGCTCAAACATATTGATTGCAGTAATAAAAAAAAAACGTAAAACAGAAAAATAAAAGCGAAGGCTTCAGTCAGGTTATTTGGTCTTCTTTAGCCTTTCTAAACATTGGTTGGTTACAAAGTTCTCCAACAGTTTATTCAGCCTTGCGTTTCTTCTTGGACTGATCAATATCAGTCATAGCTTATTAGATCCCCTATAATGAGCGGGTACTTCACAATTCTAAAATTTTACGCTTGTTTTCATTGATTACTAAAGATTCTTTACTAAACACTTAGCACATTTCAATTTGAAGGACAGACCTTGTTTGGTAACAACGCTAATCAAACCTTCAAGTTTTACTCTGATCAGATCAACATATCCCCTATGAAAAAACTGTATTCAAGCAAACAATCGTCAGTGCATTTTTATCTTACAATGCGACTACTCTAACCAAAGCTACCAGACATAATGAAAAATCTAAAGAGGCGAACTGGCCCTCTGGGGGAGTCCACTTCGATTTTCGAGTCTGAAGTGACTCGAAAGTATCTTTGTCCGAGGTGTTAGAATCATCCTCTTTGTCATGGAAGAAGGCTTTGAGTTAAATGCGGCGAATTTTTCAACATCTTACTTACTCCTGAGAATTCGTCCAGTTTTTTGGATATAGGAACAAAATTCAATCCCTTAGGGAGAACGGATTTTTCTGAGTCGGAAAGCGGAAGATTTTCTGGAATAGTAACTACGGTGTAAGGCTTTCAAGTGATGAGTCACGAGTAATTTGAGAACCTGTTAATTGTTTAAGTTTTTGGGCCTTAATTTAGTGTAAATGGTTAAAAAATATTGGAATTGACCTCCTGAATTTTGGAGCGAAGAGATTGCACTAAAATAGCAGCTGGACAGATTTTAGACAGTTCAGAGCGATAATGTAGAATTTGTTTCAGTTGTCGAGGTCGTCACGTTTGCACATAGCTCTGATAGTAATCCTCATAATCCTACGTGAAAAAAAATTTGAGCACACTGAATTTAGCGAACATATTGATTAGAATTAGGGAGAGAAGATGCATGAAAATTAGAGCGAAAACCCTTAAGGCTGGTTTTCACTAGCGACGGAGTCGGAGTCGGAGTCGTAATCAGAAGCGTAGAGTGATACGATCAAGTGAAAATCAAACCGACGGAGTCGGAAGCAGATCACTGATTCTGCTTATGACTCCGTCGCTTACGATCAAGTGAAAACTGAATTGTCGGAGTCGGAAGCGGAAGCGGAAGAATAAACCAATCACAACGCTCGATTCCGGGCCTTGTGATTTGTTGGTTCTTCCGCTTCTGCTTCCAACTCCGACAGTCCAGTTTTCACTAGATCGTAAGTGACGGAGTCGTAAACGGAATCGGAAGAAATGGAAACGTTCTGATTTTTACGATAACTGCAGAAATTCTCGCGCGCTCATTGGCTAATTTTTATCGTCAATATGCGGACAGACACATGAATTTGAAATTCGTGCGACGCGTCAGCGAGCGAGAGCGGGCAATTCGACCATTTGTTATCGTAAAAAACAAATTGATGTCAGTTTTTAATGAGTCTGTCCTGTTATTGACAATGAATTTCGTCATCACATTGTCAAAGTAGTCTGCGGATCCACTCGGCTATCGCCTCGTGGATCCACAGCTACTTTGACAATGTGATGACGAAATTTATGATCAATAACAGGACAGACGCATGAAAAACTGACATCAATTTGTTAATCTTCCGACTCCGATCCCGTCGAGCTTATGACTCCGCTTACGACTCCGATTTTCGGTTTTCACTAGGTCATAAGCACTCTTATGACTCCGACTACGACTCCGACTCCGACTCCGTCGCTAGTGAAAACCAGCCTTTAGGAATAACTTTAGAATGAGGGCAACGGCCAATGAAGTACAAAACTTGACTGGACTTGAAACTTGACTTGACTACAAAATTAAACCTAGTTTTAGCGAAGATGGAAATGGCTAAACGGAAAGCTAGATTATTACGAATAGGGGGAAAAGGAAAAAGATAACTTACAATTTCCTGGCGTAGCTCCTTGGTGAGTCTCTTCAGGCTAGGCATCGTCTTGTTGTCGGTCTTCTGGTCTGAAATCTATGGAATAAAGAATACTAAGGCAAGAAAATAGTCTCCATCACGGAGAGCCCGGAGCTAGGATGGACTAACAACGTCGACCACACTTGTGTTGAACACCTTGTGAAAAGAATGCAATTTCATTGTCATAGGAACTGAGAACAAGAAAAACGTCGATAATTTAGTAGCCTTTAAGTATATTTGTCGGTGGGTAATAACTCAGGTAGTCGTTCAGAAGTTGTATTTATCGTAGGCTGCCTATCGTTTCTCATCAAAACGCACACTCGAGGGGAAGCAATTTAGCTTACCTCTCTAATTTCAAAGGTTATTCATCGCAGACACTATTCAGTCTTTGCTATTCATAAAGTTTAATGAGCAAAATAAATGAATGGATTGTAACGACTTTCTCTCAGCTTGCAGAATAACCTTCGTAAAAGCTATGGCAGTTATTGGCGTCATTTTAAAATTTAAAAATGAATTAGACAGGTAACTCCCAGTGAAAAATATACACCGCAGCGCTCCAAACGGGAACGGAAGAGTCACAAAATTAGGAAATATTTTAACCCAACTGAATCCTGGATTGTTTACGAGTGAGGAAGCATCAGTATTTCGTCAACTTACTTATTGAACAGCGCTTTCATTGTGGCGTCTCTTGGGCGTCCCCGATAAGAACCGGGACCGAAACCTTCACGGGTAAACTGTTAAACGGGTAAAAATTAAAATGACTGTTAAACGAGATAAAAACTGCAGCAAATCAGCTCATGAATAAACAACTAGTATAAGAGAGAAACCGTGGATTTACCTGAAGGGACTTCAATCGATGAAACATACAGGTTCGCCGTCTCACCACACATGCAACATGACCAACACCGAACTGATGGGTGTGTCCCTTGAGACTTCGTTAGATACGCAATTTAAAATTCACATCATTTCATTGCGTGAAATATTCTTTCTCACAACAATTTTTTTACGATTGCTGTGTATTGAATAGTTGGGAATTGGAATGTAGATTGCGTTAAAAAATTCTTGGTTACCATAGCTTCCTGGCTTGTAATGAAAGTTGATGGAGTTTTAAATGGAAGAATTCTTTTAATTTTGACCGACGGGCAATTTTAGGTTAGAAAAGAAATGGTCAAAATGTGTGAATAGCTGGTGCCTGTAAAAAAGTTTCCACAGACACATGCAGGCGTTGATTTATTCTGTGAAAGCAGGACTTTTAACTGTTTGTCGTTCTCAGTTGGCGCCACATTTCAATATGGGAGAACTTGTCCGTGCCCAGGCTACTCTCCACAGCGCTTTAGAACATTGAACGGGGCGTAAAAAGAGAGGCCACATCTTGTAATTGTAAAACACTCCGGACCGTGTCGGGTTGTTCGAAAGCCGATTGACGCTAACCCAGGATTAAAAGTTAACCGAAGTAATAAGTTTTCTTGTATAAATATGTCCTTCACTGCTTATGTTTTGTGTACTTTGAGATTATTCAAACTCAAAACTGAAGGAGAAACAGTACAAACAGAAAAACCCACCAAAAAGTTGCAATCAAAATTCGCGCTAACCCTGGGTTAGCTTAACCGGGCTTTGAATAACCCGGCCCAGGGCGCAACCTGTTGCTAAGAAACTTGTGAAAGCAAACTTCGGGTTAACTCATCATCAACCGACACTTGTTCCCCGATTATAAGTTGGATTATAGAAGGAAACACTGGACTTTTGGAAATTGATAATTGTACAGTACTTAAACTGCTTTTTAATGTATTTTGTGTGACCAGTTTCAGCAATGATTGAGTTTGGGCGGTTGGCGATAGGCACGCAAAGCGTGCACAAAACGTTTTAGGGAGTGCGGAGGGTGGAACGGCTGCTTGAAACGATCTGACCCTGTACAGTCAGATTGTTCCACTTAAAAAGATACAGGTTAACGAAAATCGATAGGGTATATGCTGAGTTCACTACAAACATGACCGAGTACTGCTCACAAAATCAACCAAGACGATGATCTTTCAACGTGATGGTAATAATATAATAAAAAAGTACATTTATATGACACAGTTTCTAACACAGCCACAAGAAACAAATGAGGGACATTTTATAAAAACGTTTATTTTTATTATTTTTTAAAATCAACAAATTTCCAATGCTATACTGGATAAGATTGCTGTACAAAATCTACAAAAACAGGATCTATTGTCTCCTTCGAAGCAATAGAAGAATTCCTAACAGGAGAGCAAGTCCAGTCATTACATAAATATCCCAATCATCGCCAACAAAATCACCAACAAAATTAGTGAATTTAGACAAGTTTAGTGATCCATAATTCTGCAAAACAATAAAAAACAGTTATTATTAGAAAATAGCCTGGGGAAAGCATCCGATGTGATTGGTTGAGAGCTAACATCTCTTAGAAAAATCAGACCTTTATTGGGTACACTTTTTGCAGAGTATTGTTACCCTAGGGGTGGACCATTTGACTTTCTTTTGAGGAGGCTGGGATGCTATATATAATTTAATTTATAACATAGATAGGACCCTGCGCACGCTCTGATTGGTCAAAAACCCATATCAGAGTATAAAACATAGAAAAAGCGTGTTTTATTGTTTCGCGTGCGTAAAATCTATATCATAAAGCAAATGAAGAAGCCTAATCCATGCATTACACTGTGATAAAACACTCCGGACATTTGAGAACACTTGGGAAATGTAGAAAACACTCGCCTGCAGCTTGTGTTTTCTACATTTCCCTCGAGTTCTCAAATGCCCTTCGTGTTTTATCACAGTGTAATACACGGCTTAGGCTTCTTTATTTGTTAAATAAATAATAATTTGATGCAAATATTTTCCCGAACCCTGTCATGCAGTAGGAATTTGTTTTTTTCTCGGGACATGTGTATGCATGATATTCTTTCTCTGTGTAGCATGCTTATTTCTGGCTTACTGAATGTGTGTGAATTTTTTTTTAGCAGTGGTGGTATGCTTGGAGGATATGTTTCAAATCACCACCCCCCTTCCCCTCCTCAAAAAGTCAAATGGTTCACCCCAAAGAACAACTCAAAAAAATTCACTCATCTTAAGGTTACAGTGACACCAATGAAAGCAGTATGTTTCAATACCTCCTGAATCCACTCCCACGTGAAAAAGATACCAAGTTTCAACAGAGCCAGGGAGACAGGGACCTGGGCATCAGTGTTTGTTTGGGCTGCCATGTCGTAGAACCGCTTAGCAAGGTGAATGTCCTGACAGAACAAAACAAAGAATGTGTGAGTGGGATTAAGTGTATCTGACCTTTTAATATTACCTTGAGCAGAGTAATAAAAGTTCTTTGTGGAAAACATGAGATGTTTTCAACTCCTGGGGTCAAATAACTCAGCTAGAGCCATACAAGGCGAATAAGAGACTGTCACCTGTCTCATGCCCAGTCCTCTCTCGTGCATGTAGCCCAGGTTGAACATAGCTTGTGCACTGTGCTGTTCTTCAGAAGCCCGCCTGTAGTGGAATGCCGCTGTTTCGTAATCAACATCTGTTCCATACCCATAGTAATGGTAATCACCAACTTTAACTCTTGCTGCCGTGTTTCCTTTGGACGAAAGAAATAGGAAAAAAACTTTTACAGAAGAACATCCAGCTCATTAACTTCAATATCAGCTTGTTACATGTAACTTTGAAACCAGCATGTTAACTTCAACACCAGACTTGCAAAAATTTCATTTTGTATACAGACAGTGTGTGTTGGCACCCTGTGTTGGAAGTACATGTATATTCAATTATGGCACAGTTGTCTAAGGATATTTGTGGTCTGCACACACAACTGCTTTTATTACACCACATAACACAAACCAAGAACCAACACCATCCAGCCTGAGAGCAGGCTCATGTTTAATCTGTGAAGCACACGTGCAAGCGGCAAAGCCGCAAGAAAAGTGGCTTTCTTGGCGTCTCTTCACCAGACTCCCCCTTGCCGGATTGCTTTGCATGCATAATAGCTCTTTGCCACTCCTGCATATCAGCGACTTTCATATAACCCACAATGCATTTGCTTTTCCCCACAAAATTTTGCATAAACTATTGTCATCTATTCTCAAGTGTATTTGAAAACAATAGTTTATGCAAAATTTTGTGGGGAAAACAAAATGCATTGCGGGTTATATGAAAGTCGCTAATGATCCGTACACTACAGATGGTGATTTCACCACGTTATATTACTTTTAGAATCCATTTTATTATCCAATATTATGTTAAGTATCGCAGGATTTAAAAGACAGTAAACAAGGCTTCTGATTGGCTAGTGGCAAATTTGATATCAAGGGAATGTGAAAAACCTTGTGATGCAGCTCTTGTCCAGTACAGGAGGGCACGGGGAAATGTCTCATTCTCCAATATCACAGAGGTCAGACCTGGAACAGTTGTCAAAACATAGCTTTCAATTCTTTTTGAACTACTCCACCTTGTAATTTCTACTGAATGTGATTTCATTGCCAAAGTTGAAATCAAAATACTAACAGTATAGCTAAACCTGGTTTATGATGCCAGTGGAGAGAGGTTCAGTGGAGTTGTGCAAGTGTCAAGTGAAAATCAATACAGCCTGAGCTTTTCAAATGACTGTAGGAGGCATGGTGGCCACATGGTTACAGTGCTAAATTCTGCATCCAGCCGTCCATGTTTGAGCCCTGGCCAGGTACATTGTGTTATGTTTTTGGCACGACACTTTACTCTCACAGTGCCTTTCTCTACCCAGGTGTATAAATGGGTACTGGCAAATGTAATGCTGGTTGGAAATCCTGTGACGGACAAACATCACATCCAGGGGGGAGAAGAAATACTACTAATGGTTTCATGCAACATAGAAACTGAAGATAAACACTGGCCTGATGGGCAGACTTTTCTCCTTCACATTTGCAACAAAAATACATGTTAACAATACTACTAGAAAGGCAAGCCACTTCTAACATGTTTTGGGTAAAAAGAAACAAGCTTACCATGATCAAGAATAAAAGCTACATTGCTTTGTGCAACTTCATAGCCCAGTTCAGCCAGCATCGCGTACTTTAGCAGAGCAGTGTCAATGTTTCCAGCACGATATGCCTCATGTGCCTCCATTAACATCTGAGCTATCCGTCCACGTTCAGCAACATTCTTGAACAGCTGGTTTGAAAAAAAGAAATTTGCGCTCAAGTAAACTGGTATTATATAAAAAAATATATTAATAACAAAAAAATAAAATTTATCTTTTATTACTGGTCACTTCCCAAATGGGGCTTTTCAGAGCCACTGGAATCAAGCAATGAAATATACTATGTAAATGAACGTAACATGGTTAAAAATATCCCAACTGGTGGGAGACAGACCATTTGTTTACAAGTGTGGCTGAGGAGTTTAACTCTGCTGGATTACCAAGAACAACACCAGCTGTGAACAGAGCAGGACTCAAACTCATGTGTCTTGCAGTTCAGCTACAACAGTGTTTGTACACTTCTGTACCCCGAGCTTTGCTAACACAATTAAAATACTTTATAAGAACTGTAGAAATGAAAGCTTTAAATTACTATGAAATACCTTACAAGACTACTTGGGCTCAGTAATAACTTCATAAAATGCATTACTTGACCTCGATCTGAACATAACATTTCAATGGAGATGACCTGTCCAAATTTTTCATGTGCTTTGAGCTCCAATTCTTGCCACACATTCTGCTATGAACATACATTATAATTCAAAACAAAGTCTAACAAGAAAATTATACAACATACATCTGTTGCCATATTACAAGATCTCAAGACTCCAGTCCCTGATGCGTGCATGACAGCCAGATTGTAAAAAGCCAGCACATGTCCTAAAACAATAATAACACAATATTAGAATAAAGCTAACCTGAATTTATATTCTCCTTACTGATTACTACATATTTCTTTTATATTAGTTTCGAGAATGTTGCAGTACATCAAAACACCAGTCCTTAGTCACTATTTTTTCTGTTGTCATCCATCTGTTTTGCATTTTAATTTTCCTCAAGCATCTCAGCAGTCCAGAGTCCTGAATCCTAGAATTTTTTGGACATTTGTTTAATTAATTTAAGTGTCGTAAAATCTATGATGCCATTTATTATATGTACCAGTCTGTGATGCTAAATTGAAGAACTTAATGGCCATCTTGTAGTCACGTTTAACACCAAGACCATCTGCAACAACAAGAAAATAAAAATTCAAATCTCAAATTTGCATCACTTACGATACACAAATTTGCCTTCAGCCAATAACAAGCCGTGACTACTGTCCTGGTATGCTGCAATATCAAGTCACTGGCCCAGTATGGCTATAATATTATCATGATCACTTGGCCAAGTTTGAGTATGGCAAATACCTAATTGCACCTTTTTGGTACACTTCAGAGGCATACAAAATATCACGCTCATCAGGTCTGGCCATGGGTATTTTGGCTTGACTACCTCTCACCGAAATACGAACCATGGCTTGACTAAACTCCCCTGACATGCTGCCAAAGCATAAGGAAAAAGGTACAAGTAAATGTACCACACCAGAAACTCACAAGGGTTGGAAATTGTAAGTGCATTTACAGTGCAGCTCAGATATGTCCGAACCAAAATATACGCGTAATGCGCGTCGGCCCAATACGCGTATACGCGTATGCATATACGCACATACGCGTATGCATATACGCACATACGCGTATACAGTATATACGCATATGCCTCATTGGTATGTATGAGCTAACGTATTGTTTTTTTCTTTTCTTACAGGTCATTGTTATTTTCAATGGCTTGACAGCTTGCCACAGAGCGAGAAAGAGTTTTCTATATTTTGACAAGCAAGCGACTTGAGCCGTGTCGACTGAACACACACAAATTTACCTTGAAGAGAATTAAATAACGAAACGTGATCGGGCGGCGCACAGAAACTTTGCGAAACAATTCTTACGTCAAAGAAAGATTATTTTAACACTTGAACCAAAGATTTGTGCCAAACAAAACTGGAGATATCATTTTTTTCGACGGAGATCTTCAGAACGCTTCAAGCTTGAAATATTTCGCAACTTGCCGACGCGTGCCGTAACTGAGAATAAATAAACAACTAACGTAAGCGGTGCACTATTGAAAGTTTGATAAACAATTCTTCCGTCAAGGAAAGATTATTTTAAATTTGAATGAATGATCTTTGTCAAATATAACCGGAGATATCATTTTTTCGACGAGGATCTATACAACGCTTCAGACAGCAGTAGTAAACATTTCGCGAATTACTTGGCGACGCGTGCCGCAACAAAGATCTTTCCTTGTAAAAACAAAAAAATAGAAAACAGCGTGTTAAAAGAGGGAGTGGAAGCGACTGTTTCAATTTTAGTTCCATTTTTGGTAGTTAAAGATCGAGCAAATGTTGAAAAACGGTCGTTTGTCGGTGAATTTGCGCCGTGATCGAAAACTCGGAAAATGATGGCTTTCATTGATCAGCATGACATTTTAACCATATGCAAATTTAGCTAGCTTTTTCATTCCCACAAATGTCCTTTGTTTGACAAACAATGCTTCAAATAAAGAAACTTATGGGAATGCATAACAAAGGGCCATATACGCGCGTATATACGCGCATATGTGCGCGTATATACGCGAACATGTGCGCGTATTGACATACGCGTATACGCAAAATACGCACGTATAAAATGCGTATGCGCAGTTCGGATATATCTGAGCTGCACTGTACATCTTTTCCACTTTCAGAAGTACTATATTTGGAAAAAGGCAATGTTGACAAATACAAGTTCTCCCAGTATTTCAACTTTCACAGCAAGTTACTTTTAAAATCTGACCTTTACACAGTAAATTTCTTACAAAAACGAAAGAAATTTTTCATTTTTCAAGTATCTAAGTGAGATTCTCCAAAGTACAAAGCAACAATGAAACAGAAGAATTAAACAAAATGAAACTACATGATATGAAATGTATGCCTACACAGTGAAATGTGCCAGATATTATATGGATATGACACTCACAATCAAAGTAATTTGCATCATAATGATCCAAGCTTTATTTACATACTGTAAGCTTAGACATGAACTTACGGTAATACAAGGTTCCAATCTGAAGGTGTCCATCTACCCAGCCTTGTTCAGCAGCCATCTTGAAGTACTGAAAAGCTTTCTCATAATTCTACGGGTTTCAAAAACAAGTTACATGTATCATCAGGAAAAAATGTTTGGATCAAGTCTCTGAGGAAACACATCTGTTTACTCAGACCCCAACTACATGCAAACCAAAAGAATGCTAATGTTTAAGGTTTCTTACCTTCTCAACTCCTTTGCCGAACATGTACATCAAGCCAAGGCCACTTTGACCAATAGCATTTCCCTACAGGCACAAGCAAAACAAGAATCAAATAAAATTATTTGCATCACTAATGTCAAAGAATATCAGCATTAGCTTACAGCATCTGCAGCTTTCTTGAACCACTCAAATGCTGTCTTGTTGTCCTGCTTTACTGCAGCACTTCCCTCAGAATACATCTGTTGAAGAAGCAGAAGTGATTTGTCGGCATTAAATTTCACAAAGTCAAGCCCAGTGACTCATATATTCCAGTACATAATTCATGTCTCCATAACATGAACAAGGAATATTGCTACATTGAGTTTACATCTACAGCACAAGCTGTACTCTTCATGTGGTCAACTTCACACTAAAGAAACTGAGCACTCCTTCAATATCTAAGGTTAGCACAGAATTTACATTTCCTTCTTCCTCACCTGATGGTACCAACACAATGATGGAAACACAAGAATTCAGCTTTGAGCAATAGGGATTGAACAAATACATGAAATGTTTACACAGTACTTTAAAATACATGTACCTTTCCCAAGTAAGCCATAGCATTGGAGTTTCCTGCATCAGCGGCTTGCTGGAGGTACCTGAATGCTCGCTGAAAATGAATAGCACCATAATCAAATAAATGTAAAATATCTTCAATTCACCATAATTGACAAAATTATAAACATCAAAAGAGAATTTAAAATAAATACATCAATATAGAAAAACTTACTGCATGGTCCATGTCAACTCCACGTCCTCCTTGGTAATGCAACTGACCAAGGCCAACCTACAAACATTTGTTTCTGTTACAGAAATGATTTCACATAACATAACTCACGTAGTTCAACTTTGATTGCTCACAATAATTTAAGCACTAAAGTTGATTTTGACTTAAATGTACACGTTGTTCTCAATGTACAACTTCCACTTAACCAATGGAGCAAGACTCCCTGGAAAAGTACTGATTTCTCTCCCTACAAAATTTGTCTATTTATGGGTTACCTCCACAATTAAATCTGGATGAAGCCTCACATAGAACAGGTCAATGGAAACTCTTTTGATTCATGGAAAGATTGATTTAACATTAATAGTTATGTTCCACACACCTGAGCTTGGACATCCCCCTTATCAGCAAGAAACTGATAATACTGAATAAGATCTTCATCCAATACAGCACTACTACCTCCCTAAGGACAACAACATGAAGTCAACAGTGAGATATCTTTATCCACAAAAGATGTTACTTTGGGAAATGACGGCCGAATACAAAATTATCGGCATGATAAATTTATCTCAGAGAAAAGCTGCACCTCTGAATAATTTGAGTTAATCAGTGCGAAGGTAACATAATAACCAGCAGTATTTCAATGCCACAGTCTTGTTCTTCACCGTGGTTGATAAAACATTGTTGTTTTTGAAATCAGGCTGCTAATTAAAGGAAGTGAAAGTAACCACAGAGGTCTTCATGCATATGTTGTATGTCAATGAAATTCAGGTAAAAATGATCTTAATTTCCTTTGTCTTCTAACCCTAATTATTCAGGGTCCATCACTAACTACATGTAGCTCTCGCTAAGTGCCAACGAGCAACCATTCAAAACAAATACTAATTTGGAGCTGAAAACAGGGTCATGCTTTGTGCACGTCACTTTTTTGTAGTCAAGTATTCACGTCAAATGTCTTGAATTGTGATGTAAATATTTCTTTGATCGCTTTTTGCTGCGGTGACAAAGTTGGCTCACTGGCCGATGTCGAGTTTACTCTCGTGTGGTGTGGGTCTCTGGCCGATAGTTTGCTACAGTTGTCGTTTGTTTTAGCTTTGGTTTGATTTAATTTGATTGCTTGATGTCTGCTGCCTTGTCTAGATTTGGCACACTGGCCGAGTTTGGCATGGTGGCCGAGTACTCTTTTGGCTCGCTGGCCGATTGTTGAGCTTGCTAGCTCGATGAATATACCACTGACAATGTCACTTAACTAAAGTACACTCACTTAGAATTGGAAATAAAAACAAATAAACCTTACAAAAGCAGGTAAAAATTAGGGTGTCACGCAAACCAGCCAGAAAGAAGCGAGATATTTATCTTCTCCGGTTTATCGCTGTCCGGTTTATCGCTTGCAAGGTTTAAAATAACAGCCGATATTTTGACGGCATTTGCTGGCGAATTTTTTACTGAAGTAATAAAAGACACAGAGTCGCTATAATGTTGTTCAAATTGAAGTCAGTTTTGTATCCACTAGACGCGACAGCGATAAACCGAAGAAGATAAATATCTGGCTGTTGCCTTTGAACATTGTGTTACCATAAAACACTTTCGATTCAGTGATAAGATTGAGACGAGTTTAATCCTTTTTTTCTTCATTTATTTCCAGGGGTCTGAGTTTTCAGGATCTGCGTTGGGGTATCATAAAAACTCAGACCCCGGGAAACAAATAAAGAAAAAAAATTAAACTCGATCTTATCACCTAAAATCTCTTATGGTCTCGCAATGTTCATAGGCGTCAAAAGTCAGAAAGGTCGAGATATTTATCTTTTCCGGTTTATCGCTGTGAGTGCCGCGTCCCGTGGGTACAAAAGCTGACTTCAATTTGAACATTATAGCCACTCTGACTCTAATTTCTAATTCTTCGCCGGGTAAAAAAATTCGCCGGCAAATGTCCTCAAACTTGATTTCAACTCCGCTCAATGAATGTCAAAGCTGGTGAGCATCGACGCTCAGAGCTATGCGGCCTTGACGTCACAATCTCTGCGTGCTACGATTGGCCCGTTGCATGTCTTTTCCACTACCTCATTGGAATCTCAGGAATCTTACCTTACAACAGGAATGTTACCTTACAAACATTTCTCTCGATCACTCGAGATTTTTTCCGCCTAGACAATACTCTCGCACGGCTCTATAATGCTGCCGCCTCGCCAGCCTCGCGTCTTTGCTCGGCTGGCTCGTTGGCAATTAGGGTTAAGAGACAAAGAAATTTCATTTTAACCTACAACACATTTATGCACACGGCTATAGCACCTGAAAACTCAATTCAGTCAATTGCAACCTGACGCTTCTCACAGTCTGTAGAACTGGGATAATTGTTGGATATAAATTATTTATAACCTCACTGGGCAAAAGGCATAAAATGATTTTTTTTCTGTTAACAAACTGCATGATGGCAGCATACTTCAAATTTTCCATTTGCTTAGCATGCCAATAAAAATGAGAAGCTTAAAGCTTTTACACACATGTACTGTAAGCAGTTAAAACAGTGCAGACAAACCTGTTCTTCCTCATCTATCAATCGTATTCTTTGAGAAGCAGAACCACCTGACAGAGACACATCTTCTGCAACTAAAAAGACAGAAAAAAGAACAACAATGAAAGTCCACCCTGCAATCTTAGTACTGCATGTACCTTAGTTCATCTTTATGAAAAATGCCACATTATTCTTGCCTTTTGATTGGTTCGTACCTATGATCTATTGGAGGACAGATGCATAGACAATGTCATTAGCATCCTCTTTGTTTCTTTCTTTCTGCATGTTGCTGCTCATCTTTTCAGTAATTGATCACGAAAGACACATTAAAATGTGGTAACAACATCAGTGACACACTCGCCTAATGGCTTACAAGTGTACCACTTTTTGATGTCACCTGTTATCTATTACCGAACAGTTGCACAGCAACATTGAATCTATTTGTTAAACAGTGTTCATCCAGGTATAGGTATGGTAGTATCAAACATGACTGCTGTTGGTTTTGACAACTTGAGAAGAAGTAATCTTTAGAGTGAAGCAAAAAGTTATTTGATAGCCAATGGTGTTCAGGGTCTCTAGTCCTTGAAACTAATCAGTCAGGTTTTCTGTGAAGTTATCAGTGGTTAGGACTTGCATAATGCATGTTATAGTGGTTAATTTGGCGGTGATGCAACTTGGCGAACATTTAGAAAGTACAGTGTATCTTCTGGTTGTGTAATTGACAGCATTACCTGCCTGTCTGTAACATACCTTTGTTGGACACTCTGCGGTAATAGGTTAGGGCTGACTCACAGTTAGAAGCCACTCCTATTCCTGCATAGTAGCGATAACCCTGCTCAAACAGTGCAAAGAGAAAAGGAGTTTTTTTTTTGGTACCACTCAAAGATTAGAATACAACATGGACCTTACAAGTGGTCCATGCTACCAAACTTTTCCTGGTTTCTGTAGCATTAGGTGACTAGAAGTGTTTCTATTCCCCCCTTGATGGGAAGATGGTACATCACAAGATTACCCCCTTACCCCCTATGTTAAATTTGCTAGCACCCATTTAAACTCCTGGACCGGGTTGTTCGAAAGCCGGTTAACGCTAACCCAGGATTAAAAGTTAACCGAAGTATTAATTTTTCTTGTATAAAAATGTTTTTTTTTTTGCTTCCTATTTTTTGTTTAGTTTGAGACTATCCAAATTCAAAAGAGAAGGTCAAACAATATAAACAGAAAACCTCTCCGAAAAGTTGCAGAACTGAAATCAAATTCCTCACTAACCCTGGGTTAGCTTAATCGGGCTTTGAACAACCCGGCCCTGGGTGGTGAGAGGCACTGCGAGAGTAAAGAGCCTTGCCAAAAGAACACAACACAATGACCTGGCCAGGACTGCCAGGACTGCTCAATCCGAAGTCCAGCATCCTGACCATTAGGCCACCATGCCTCCCACCAATGAGACCAGGAAGAAAAATATGAACTGCTCAATACTTGTAACACAGACTGTAGAGTTGCGGCAAACAAACTAACTCTTACTTTTAATGTACTGTACACGAATAAACTGTTATAATAATAATAATCGATGTTTAAACAGGTTAACCCCTTCAGTCACAGGACTGGTATCAACGGGGGCCCTGTATTGCATCTTAGTTTCCACACACACTACATATACATTCCTGATACTGTACATGCCACACATGTGGAATTAGCCATGACACTACACAGACAAACAAATATTTCATATTACTTTAAAAAAAAATTAGGGAACACTTCTTACCAATGCCATTTGTGCCTTAATGTCACCTCCTAAGGCAGCAAACATGTAATAAACCAGAGCTTTAGCTTGACTGGAATTAACACCAATACCAGTTGCATACAGGAACCCCAGAGTCTAAAATAAATAAAGTCATTAGTGCACCTTTCAATAACATGCAGACTCTAAACTTCAAAGCTCAACTGACAAATGCGTTTTCACTACTGTCAATCAAATGTTCGATGGCTCCTCCCAGCTTCTGATTATGCTATCTGAACTGTGCTCAACGATTTGATTTGATTACTGTGCGCTCGGCAGTAGTCGGAAGCTGTAAGGAGCCGCCAAACACTTGATGGATGGTAGCGAAAAACCTATTTTTCAGTTGAACTTTAAATTTTGAAGGACGCATGTTATTGAAAGGTGCAGTAAAATATGCCATTATTCATGGTAACATACATGTAGCAAAACTTGGTTGTCATTATAATACATGTAATAGATAAATCCTAATAAATCATGGAAAGAAAAACTGAAGCAATAAAATAATAACAAATTTAAGGCTGAGATTTACACTTATTGGTTACCTGCTGACCAACTGAAGAACCTTTACTAGCAAGTTCATTCAACATTTCCACAGCTTTGGAAATGTTACGAGGTAGATGATCACCAAACTGTCCAAGAAAATAAAACACAAAAAACATGTCTGTTTGTGTCCAAAATGTGCATAATGTGGTGAGTGAATCCAGAGCTGTGAGATGAATTCAGAATATGGAAAAGAAGACAAAGATGAAGCATTGCCGACTGCTATCAAGTTTAAACAATCTATCTTCAATGGCAAATTACCAACAAAACAGCCAACAAAGTACAAACACCTGCATGTCCAAACCCCTACACTCGAAAGCAAACAAGGCACTGCTAGAAACTTACCAAATATGATAAAGCTACAAGTTCTTGAGCTTTAGTGTAGTTATGTGTAAAGGCAGCTTCTTCCAATAAACTGTATGCTCTGGAAACAATAATTACTTGTGTAAGTAAAGTATAGTAAATGTTGGGTACAAAAATGTTCAAGTAGTAGCTAAGAGCTTGATAGTTTGCATTTTGGGGGTAGTCGGGTGGTAAACTTTTTCTTCCTATATTTTCTCTATTCTAAATGAACCTATAATTTACTGAAAGCCCCCTTAAGTTGATAATTACAAGGTCACACAAGTGTCTACTTCATACAAATTTCACTGTACAAATTTTACATGAAGTCAAGTCAACATGATTATTTACATTACAATTTCTACATTGTTTTTAGAAACAAAGAAACAATAACATTAATTACATACTTCTTATAATTAGGCTTTGTTTGATTCAGCAGAGTAGTGGCATCCTGATAAAGCAATTGGCCAACTTCTTCTAAACAAGCACACA
Source organism: Micromussa lordhowensis (assembly GCA_964020085.1). Taxonomy (NCBI): domain Eukaryota; kingdom Metazoa; phylum Cnidaria; class Anthozoa; order Scleractinia; family Lobophylliidae; genus Micromussa; species Micromussa lordhowensis. The sequence continues at coordinate 37,499,846 of OZ026600.1, forward strand.
TGACAAAAATTAATAATACTTTTAATACCACTACTAAGGGTTGACGTTGCGTTTTGAGGCACCTGATGCTTTAATCTTAACACCATTAACCACCTTGTTACTTTGTGCGTGAATTGTACAACAGCAGGGCATTACACTCATGAAATCAAGGGTCTATGAAGCATACTCAGCCGTAACAGATGGTAAGGGTTAAGGCACTTACTGACAGCCCTGAATACAATGGAATCCTGTCTTACAACCACCTTGTTAACGACATCCCCTCTTCACTCTGAACCATAGAACATTATTACATAAATACAACCACCACTAATGTTCATGCAGCCTCATTTTGGTCTCTGGAAGGAACAACCATTTTAAAACTGCAAAACAAATTGAGGGTAGCTGCAATGGACGATGCACAATTTAATGTGAGAAAACACCTCTACATTGTACATTACATTGTGTAAAAATTATACAGTTATTTGGTGACAATTAGGTGTACAAAAACGAACCTTTGAGATCTTCATTTTCTTTCTTGATTTCTTGATTTTCTTCTGTGAATGGAAACATTAAAATTATATAATGTGTAATTATGTAATATATTTTATAAATATTATTTATAAGAGCTCACAACTACATGTATGCTTGGCTAACATGTTTACATCCTTGTTGCCATGTGATGATTCATTTGGGATTATACCATTTATTGTTTCAACGTACATGTACAGTACTGCTATCCCTTGCATGTGACAAATTGTAAACTCCAATTGTAACCTCCAAAATGAAACTTCACATGATCTGAATTGGGTGACAACAAGGATCTTAACATGTTGGCTGTATCTGTGTATGTGCCTGGCCAGGGCTCCACCCTTGACTACTCTACTTGGAGGTACATGTAAGTGCACTAACCATGAGGTAACACACCTCCAGTAAAATCAATAATGATTTTACACAAGCTTTATCTCCTTGATAAACCTAACTGATGAGCAAATGCTTACGTCTAGATGTGCATGGTTTTTTGTTTGTTTGAAAGACAGCAAGTTGTTTTACACCTTTTGTATCTAACAGTATTACTGCTTGGTCACTTTTTCTTTGGTACATGCATCTTCATAAGGGCACTATTACCCAAAGACCCCTAACTTTTGTCATAAATACATACTGTAATTGCATACAAACACAAGATTACAGTGTACATGACTCATTGCTAGAGCTGCTGTTGTGTTAGATTCATTACAACAGTGTTATTTGTCAGTTGAATTACCACCATACAACCTTAATAAACAGTTTGTCTTTATGCACTCAACTCTTCCCCTGCACATGGGTATATTAAATTGCTAAGTAAAAGTAAATGATTATTGTTCAAAGGACGCTAAACACCCTGAAGAAGGCAGTAATGCCGAAACGTCGGTTTATTTATACTGCCATTTAGCGTCCTTTGAACAATAATCATTTACTTTTACTTAGTACAAAAGACGCTATGCAGTCTCTTCAATATTATTCACTATATTAAACTGCTGTCTAGCCGAGATTCAACCAAAACAATTCCACAATGATGATGTAATTCTACATGTACAGAGACCCATATAATTATACATACATCTATGACTGGATACCACTTGTGCAAAGAAAATATAAACAACACACAAACAACAGCAATGTAGTAAGAGAATGTAAATGTACATCATCAGTACAGTGTATATAATTTTGTGGGTAAATTCTTGGACATCTTTTGAGTGGAATAGGGATTGAGAACTGATTATAAGAGAGGTGCAGCTTGTTTACCACATTAGTTGTTATATACACCATTTACCTTTAAGCTGCTTGATCTCTTCTTGTAACTCCTCTTGTTCTTTGATTTTACGATCATCTTCATCACCAAAATCGTCTGATTCATCCAAAGGCTTTTCCGTCATTTGCCATGACTCAATGCTGTCTGTCTCTTCTTCATTATAATCTTTCCCACCAGCAAAGTCATCAGAATCTTCTGAACCTTCTAAAGGTTCATCATCATCCAGGTCTTCATCCATCTCCTCGTCATATGGTTCATCGTCATCATCAACAACACCATAATCATCCTCATCAGCCCATTCATCCATTTCCTCATGTTCAGTTATTTTCCTCTTACCCCTCCCTTTCTTTAATTTTGTTTTCATTTTTTTACTTTGCGGTGATTTTGCTTTAGTTTCCACTTCATTGTCTTTTAAACGCTGAGAAGCTTCTGAACCAGATCCAAGTTTATCATCTTTAGTTTCTCGACGAGTCGAGTCCTCAGAATGATAGTTCGTACCCTGTGTTGCTGTTTTCTGCTCCTGTCTATCTGTTTCATCACTAGTCTTACTCAAACTCAATTGTTCATCGGATTTAAGATTTTCTTCCTTTAAGTGTTCATCACTCGAGTGCACATGTAGAAATTCCTGACTATTTTCATTTTCATGACTGTCTTGTTTAGCAGCATGTTTCTCAGACTGTGTTTCAAGATTTTGAACCTCTTTTTTTAATTCTTCAGTCCATAAGTTTGAATTATCAGTTTGATCACTTGAAGTTTCTTGATCAGTTGGTTTATTAACTTGAACTGACTCTTTGACATTGGTCTCCTACAAGACAAGAACCAATTCGTCAATAGAAGTTGGTAAGCAAAATAAATTGAATCAGACCTACTGCTTCCTATATGTACTAGTTGTGATGATACTTGTGACCTCAAAGAACAACAAGAACAGTAGAAACTCTAATGTAAGACTTGTATGTTGGCCATGTGGGCCGCAGGAAAACTACATTGTCGGTGAGCCCACGCTCTTACTCAGCAGTATTGCATCATAATGTCATGCCTATTGTCACACTAGTCTACAAGCATTTCTTCTCCTGACAATCAGTAAGGACAAAATGTTTCCACTGGCAAAGCATTGGCCTAAACTCCAGTATTTGCACATCATGTTGTTTTTTTCTTTTTGCTTCTTTGTGTATTTTCTACTTGCTAAATTATGTTTCTAGTAAATCAGAGCATGTACAGAATGCAAACTGTATTAGATAAAGCCACTATCATCATCATTATCATTGTCATCATCACTATCATCGTCATCATCATCATTAACATAACTGTGAAAGTGCATTACACATAGTGGAGACAAATAGGTCATTGTAACAATCTTTTACAACGTTAATATTTTTCTTCCATCATTGTCTTCAGGTCAGCATGTTTACAAAATGCAGCAAAAGCTAAAATTAAGAGCATATTTCTAGTAGAATTGGAGAGCACAGAACATTTGTTTACCTCATTTGGTTGGATGGATATACCGTTTTCTTGATTGTTATCGATGCCTTTTTCAGGAAATTCGTCACCTACAAGAATAAGATGATTCTGTTTAATTAAAGGAGAAATTTTGATCTATTTGACTTCATTGAACGCTGAAATATGGTTGTTTTGACGTAAGGTTAAGCTTTACACTCACCAAATCCTTTCTCTGTCAAAATTAAAACGCTATAAAATACCAGGGTTGTCCAAAACACACTTCGTGTATGTACAATACGCATAATGGCTTTTTCTGTCTGTTTAAAGAAATAAATACAATCAATCCTAACTACAGTAAGAGTCAACCAGGCATATTTTATCCTGCAGACTTCGCAAAATTCTTGGAAACTACGTGTGGTTTAGTAATTTCATTGCTGCATACAAGAACACTGAACCAGGGTATGCCACGTAAGGCCGCCACTGCGCATGCCCCTGAAACAGCGGTGGAAATCACGTGATGTTCAGTGGTCATTCCCCTGGTAATCATATGACAGGCGAACATGGCGGATAGCCGGTGCATCCCGAGTCGGAGAATTATTCTTTCACAAACTTCCACAAAGCTCTCAAAATGAAAAGAGCATTATGTCAGACGCTTTGGAAGCTTCTCCAGAGGCAGACCTACACTTGCTTATCATCGCGGTATGGGATCTGGTTGTGTATCGGGGGCCTGTTGCTGACTCTAATCTCAGCTTTTCAGTTTGGAGAAGTTGTTGTTGAATGGAGTATGCAAAAGTATGCGGTAAGGTTCAATGCCTTCCACGATAACCTTCTTGGCAATTCATATCAGAACAGACTTTGCCTTCCGTTACCAATTGATATTGTCTACACCTGGGTCAATGGAAGCGATCCTAAGTTACTTGCTGATTTGGAGAAACTAAAGCTAGAAATGGAGCTGGAACAAAATAGAACCACATTGAAAGAAATAGAGAGGTTGAGAAGCGAAACAAACGCCACAGACGAAGAAATTGCTAAACTGATTTCGCAGAAAGCTTTGGACTCCAAGAAGGAAAAGAAAGGGAAAGGAGCAGCGGAGAAAAATGGCGATAAAATAGGCGATTTACGCTGCCCTTTCGAGAACTGTGTCCCAGCTTTCAATGTCATCGTGGAAAATGGTCTCCCAGGTGATGTGCAATTATCACAAATACGCGGGATCGATCCCTCGTTCGCTAAAGCTACCAGTTGTGTTAACGTCACCACAGCAGATGCACGTAAAGAACACGTGAGTGTAATTCAATTCCCCGGCAGAAGTGAGACCGATAACGCTTTGAAAGTTAAGATCAGATGGCAAGATAAGAGTTATCGAAGCAAAGAAGGTTATTACACAAGTGATGCTACCAGACCCACTGCAGTGAAGAGTGACACTGCAGTAATGATCATGAACTTGAAAGGAGCAAATGAAGTGGAAAAGGTCAAGAAAGATTTAAAACATAATTTTGGAAGTAAACTCAAGAACGTGATTTTTCATGCTGATAAACTTATTATTGTTGCATACTTCTCAGACAAGATGTCGGCAGCTTCTGCATTAAAATTAAGTTTGACTTTTAATGGGAAGTCTCTGCAGTTGGCCCCAGCCTTTTTGATTTGGGCTTCATTCTTTGCAAAGCAGGGCACAGATGATGACAAAAAAGAAGATGCTGATATCTCTGCAAGCCGTTTCGCAGACAATGAGGAGTTAAAATATTCTCTCCGTTCAGTTGAAAAGCATGCACCATGGGTTAGAAACATTTTTGTTGTTACAAATGGCCAAATACCATCTTGGCTTAACTTAGACAATCCTCGACTTAAACTAGTCACTCATGAAGAGCTTTTTCTCAATAAAAGCCATCTTCCAACATTTAGTTCTCCAGCAATAGAAGCCCATCTTCATCGAATCCCAGGCTTATCACCAAAGTTCATATATCTTAATGACGATGTCATGTTTGCTGATAATGTATGGCCAGATGACTTCTATACCCATGCTAATGGACAAAAGATTTATTTAACATGGCCAGTCCCAAACTGTAACGAAGGCTGTCCTTCCTCATGGGTGAATGACAAGTATTGCGACAAAGCGTGCAATGTTTCAGAATGCGACTGGGATGGTGGTGACTGTATTGGAGTCAAGCGTAAGAATCAGTGGAATTTTCAGGCATGGCAAAGCCAGCACTCAAGTTCTCGCATACAGTATTGCTCTCCAGGATGTGCAGATACCTGGGTGGGAGATCGGTACTGTGATGTAACTTGCAATGTTGCCCAGTGTGGGTTTGATGCTGGTGACTGTGGAGTTGCACAGTTCAGTGAATTGCATCACATAGATGTCGATCAAAACACACACACAGTTGATATACCTCAAGGCATAACAGTTTTGTATTTCAACATTTCAAAAGTTTTTAATGAAGGCAAAGTAATTTCTGGAGAGTATTCTGAGAGCCAGTGTGTGCGATCTGCTACAGTGGCTCAAAAATATAAAGTGTTTACTCTGACTCTCAGAGTAAACTGTACTTCAGCTGCTGTTAGCTTCAAGATTGAAGGATTTAGAGATAAAAATGAAACAAAAAAGGCAGTCATTCACTTTAATGCAACAATAGATACAACACCAACACAAGAGATCAAGACAGTTCTAATTACAACTCCTAAACCGAGCAAATTAACAACGACAAGCGCATCCACAACTCAATCATCAAATGTACCAAAACCTCCAAGGACTATTTATCCAATCAGAATTCAGAATGCTAACCAACCTTTCAATTACTGGGTGATCACTAATGAGTCTGTTCACAGACCAACATGGCCACCCTTGACAAATCAAGACTACAAGATACCTCAGCTTTCAAATGACACGGTTTTACCACAACATGTTCAAAATGCACTGGCAGATGTTGAGAAAAGTTACAAGGATGGGGACTTGACAGAGAAAGGCTATGCAAGAAAGAAGGCCAAGATTTTGCGTGACTTTCTAACCATAGTTCCAACTGAACCAGCTCATGTACCAGTTGCCATGTTAACATCACCTTTACCTAAAACAGAAGTAAAGGCAACAGTTCCTATCAAGTTAGAAAAACAGGTTAATAGATACATGTACCATAAGTGCAGCCTTCTGAGTGTATTTTAAAACTCTAATCAATGTGAAAAGTGAGGGAGATTGTCTTGAATAATAATTTAGGTACATTCATGTACATTGTGTGAATTCTGATTTCTCAAACCCTCGATTTTTCAAACCTGACAACTTGACCAAAAATTAGTTCCCTCCCCTTGGTTGAACACTAGTTTTACCCCCCAATTTCTTGAAGTACTCAATTTTTCAAACCAATGTTTGTTTCCCTTGGAGATTAGAAAAATAATTATTAAAACTTTGATTGAATAGATGTTAAGTTCTGTTTAACCTTCATCTACACAACCAAAGAATTTAATGGCAAGAGATGCTATCATGTTAACTTTGTACATATACATTGCATAGTTGTATACAATTTTGTATGTCTTTTTCATGAATTACACTTTTTTAACCTTTAGGAAAGAAAGAGTGGCAAAAAAGCAGAGTACATTGAGATGCCAGAACCTGTGGGAGATCACAAAGTAGAATCACACTCTTATCAAAGGAAGCTGTTATCCTTAGAGATGTCAGAAATAGCAGCTGTTTATGAGAACATTGACAGGCAGGAGCATCAGTATTACGATGACAATTTAGAACAGAAACCCTCAGAAGATGACTTCTTTTTAGCAGAGTGGATTGCAAACACTAAACAAAAACAGTTGTCATTTGAAAATGACCTGGAAGAGAGTAGAAGGAAATGGGAAGATCGCTATGGTCTCTCTTCACCTAAAATACTGCAAAGTGCAGCAAGTTTCCTCCCTTGGGAAAGACATAGAACATTTAATCAGCTTCAAAAGTACAGTGAAAGAAGGAAACATTCACAGGAATTCACAAATTACCATGCTCCTAGTAGAAAATTAATGGACACATTTGCAGATTCATTGCTACATGTACACAGAATCTATAATCGGAAGTTTGGGTACATGGGGCGCAAAGTTCCTGCCCATATGCCTCACATGATTGATTTGAAGATCATGGAAGAACTACAAGCTCTTTTACCTGAAGAGTTTGACAAAACATCTTCACATAAGCTGCGAAGCTCAGATGACATGCAGTTTGCATTCTCCTATTACTACTTTGTGATTGGACAGAAGAGATGTGCAAATGTCACAGAGTTCTTTGCTGAGGTGGATGCGGATCATTCAGGTTTGGAATCCCTGAACACCCAGTTAATATCACCATTGTTTTAGTACAGTTGCCTTTTTTGATGAAAAGAAAATGTGCTTAGTAAGCCATGTTCTTTTTTTAACTACCCCTTAAAATTACCCCTTTAATTCAACTGCAATTACATGTGCATGTCCCAAAGATGGCTGTACTAATAGACTTCCACTCTATTTCATTTAGTACATTTATTTCTGGGGATCCTGTCCACACCTTCTCTCCTTTTTACTGGTTTTGCTCAGGCTCTATGGGTCACTTGGCCTGATGCGGACTTAATCTTTAACCTTGATTTCTTTGAGGGTGCTTCCTGTAAGCCAGAATGTAATTTTCCCCTCTCTTAAATTAAAAAGTGAGGCATTGATTCTGATGGTACAATTTGTAATATTATTTATTTTCTTTTCAGGAATACTGTCAGATCGAGAATTGCGTACTTTGGCAACACGTCTGTACACCTTGCCTTTAGACCTAAATGACCTGAATTCTCTTGAGCAAACCTTGTTGAAGTGTGACAACAGAACTGCACCTGAAACTAATGCATCGGACCCAAATAATCACACAATACTGCCACAAGTTTCACTGGAATTTCTCCAGAGATGTGATCCCTTGTTAAAAATGCTGAATGATTCTATCAAGGATGTGACAAGGAACAAGTTTGAAACTCTTGGAGATGAAGATGTCGCATTTCACATGATTCGCGACAATGCATCTGCTGTTCTGCAGCAGTTAGATGCCATAAGAGGAAAGAAGAAAAAGTTTGTCTGCTTGAATGATAATATAGACCACAGCAAGAAGGATGCAGAACTTATCAAAGCCCTCCTGGTGGATTTTTACCAGTCTCTATTTCCTATTCCCTCTCAGTTTGAACTGCCTCAAGAATACAGAAACAAGTTCCTTTATGTCAGTGAGCTGAATGAATTTATGAAGGAAAGAGAGGTCATAAAATTTTGGACAAACATTTCATTGGCAATATTAATTTTAGTTGCAATTTTTTCAATTTTCCCAGGTTTTCTATTCTATCTGATCCAACTGTTATGTCCTTTAAGGAGACTTTTCTCTTTTTTTCAAAGAAATAGTTCTTCATCTACGTCACGTCTCATGACTGTCTAGGATATACAAATTGTTTACATAAATAAAACACAGAGCTCTTTCATCAAGTTAGGGACTGAAAGTTAATCTTATTTATTATACACTCAACAAAATATCTTGTTTCTGATTGGCCAGTGGCGAATGCATAAATAGGTTATAGAGTGCAATACAGAAGTTGCTATGAAAACACCGGGGAAGCGCCACATTTTCTATATATTTTCCGAGATATTTTCTGAGATATTTTCTGATTTTTTTTCAAAATCCTTCAAAAACTTCAAGCTTGATTTCCCTATCACAACATTATATTTCTGACTGGTTCAAATAAAACATGTGAGCGTATTGGAAACCATTGAAGCGTTTGATGTAGTACGTAATGCGCACAAAGTAGTGCATTTGAGTAATTTTGTTGAGAATAATAAATAAAAAATTGTATGAACCTGCTTGTGCATTTCGTGATTTATGGTCACTCGTGATGTTTTGAAAGTTCTCAAGTTGCGACTTTTGAGAACTTTCAAAACATCACAAGTGACCATAAATCACGAAATGCACGAGCAGGTTCATACGATTTCCTTTACATATATCATGTAGCTAGTGTACGGGTTTGGCTTGTGTGAAGTCTCAGTTTAATACAGACTTTGCACCTGCTGACAGCTTGTAAACCAAATTTTTGCATCACACAGCAAATAGTGCCTCCCTCTCTGTGCAAAGTAGTTTTATCATATGAAAGAATCCTCTCAACCACTTTGCTTTGCATAGCTTTGCTGTTGTTATTTTCGGGGAAATCTATGTATGTGTTACTAGACAACATGAGAGTTGGGTGTGCAAAGTTTTGAAGGATGGATCCAACATTTAAGATGTGACAGAAACCTTCTCAAGAGTCCTAGTTTCAAGTACACTGAAATGACCACCAGTTAGCGGCACAGTGTGCAAATTATGTAAAGTGACACTGGTTGAGAAGGATCCTTCATTGAAGTAATTTTAAAACGACACGTAATGTTATATTATAGATTGGATGAATGTTCCAGTCATTGCTACTTTTCAATGGTATGCAGGACCTGAACTTAATTTTTCCTGACCATTTCTGCCGATATTATTCTATTTATGGTTATTTTAAGTTACTGAAATTGGAACAAACTGAGCTCAAGGAGTCAATCATTAATTTTGCAGTCTGACATCATATTTAAATTATACCAGAATATAAATGACTGCAGTAGACGCTATTCATAATTTCAGTATTGGACTGGAACTAGCTTGCAACTGAGGCTAATGCAAGGAATCTTTTCAAATGCAAATAACATTTTTACGATAACTGCAGAAATTCTTGCGCGCTCATTGGCTAATTTTTATCGTCAATATGCGAACAGACACATGAATTTGAAATTTGTGCGATGCATCAGCCAGCGAGAGCGGGCAATTCGACCATTTGATATCGTAAAAAACAAATTGATGTCAGTTTTTAATGAGTCTGTCCTGTTATTGACAATGAATTTCGTCATCACATTGTCAAAGTAGTCTGCGGATCCACTCGGCTATCGCCTCCTGGATCCACAGCTACTTTGACAATGTGATGAAGAAATTTATGATCAATAACAGGACAAACGCATGAAAAACTGACGTCAATTTGTTAATTGTCGCTTTTTAATGATTCCCCGCAAGAGCCTTCAGTCCAAGCTAGTTCCAGTCCATACTGAGAAGACAAATATTGTCTATTAAATGAATTTTTAGTTAGGCCAGATGCTGAGCAGGTGTAATTATTTATCCTGAATGTATTCAGATCAGAAAATTTTCATTGTGCACCTAATTAATAAGATGAGATTTTTTGTTAGATTTTGCAGAATTTTAGCTCAAGAAAAAAATTAGTGCTATAAACGTTAATAAAATAAAACAATTATTTTGCTTTTCATGCAATCATTCCTGGGGGAGAAATCCACAATGAAGAAATGTACTGTGTGGCACAAAATTTTTGTGGGAGTTTAATTTTGTGGATCAGCTATTTTTCTGATTTTGCGATTATCAGGCCGTCATGTTTTCACTGGAGTTATAACACGTCGTTTTTTTTAAAATTATATTTGAATAACATGCATTTGACAAGTGAAACAAGAAGAAGAGATGTAAAGCATGGTATTCAGTATCACTTTATTACAATTGCATCTTGCCCTATTATGGCCGATTGCTCTGCCAATGGGCAGCAAAACCTATGGTACCACTTGATGCATATCCCTTGAGGTTTGTATCTGAAAGAAAAATATGTTTTTAATAAATAGCTCCCAAGATTCTGCATGGAATGCTTGTATGTTTTTAGTGAAGAAAATTTTTGTGGGTTTTTTTTTTCATGTGAACTTATTTTTGTGGAATGTGGAAAAAATGCAAATATTGCAAAAAAAAAAATTGAACCCCCAAAATTTTGTGCCACACAGTGAGTTGTCTGTTGGCTTGTTACCCAGATTTCAATCCTTGGTTGCAAGTAACAACCAAAAAGAGGTTCAGTACTACAGATATCTCGTTCTTGCTCCCTGCACAGATTGATACCCATGATGTTCTAGCTCTGTGCAGGCCTATGAAGTTGGCAGGAATTTGATGTTCTGTAATTATTTGAGCATGCACAGAGATGTACATGTACAGTTGATTTCATACAGTCAGGTAAAGCTTAGATGATAATATGAACCCACCAGGCCTCAGTTGTTCAAAGGCTGGATAACACAAGCCACTGGACAAATCACCATCCAGTGGATAAAAAACAAACCATACTATCCGCTGGATAGTAATTTATTCAGTGGATAGCGTTATCTACCATTCGAACAACCAATGAATGAATGAATAACTTACCATGTCAAAAATTCTAGCTTACTGTAAAACAGTAAGAGCTAATTGTGGACACCTATACTATATATAATTCCAGTAAAAAAAGATAAATCTAAACATACAGGACATAGTTAATCAATTACAGCAGAAAAAAAACTAGGCTAATAAAACTGATTAAGAAATTGTTTCTAATGTGTAATGCAAGGTTAGTTAGAACATAAAATACAATTGCTAAAACTTCCGCAAATCCGTTTGGTCAAGTTCAGTGTTCCTAGCTGACTTGTTCAGCTTGGTCCACAGTTTAGGCCATAGATAGCTTCAGCTGTGTTTGCCTTGAGTTGCCATGTTGGGTATGGTAAAGTTAACGTCTCTGATAAATTGTTACCCAGTGGCCAGGGAAGTGTTGACAAAACAAACTATGCCATCACCTGGAAAGCAATTTATCTTGTGCAGAGAAATTTTATTGAACAACTGGGTCCAGGCTATTTCACACTGTTTACTGAACACTGCATACAGCTATCAATAAATACACTAACAAAATAATGAGATTTAAAATGTTATTATAAACTTTTATTGTTTTGTAAATAACACCAAGGCAAAATAAGATGCTCTCCTACATTATATTACAGTTTTCCTTAAAAAAACTTTTACATTGTACAGCTTAACATGAAAATTGAAAATTCCCTTAACAAACAGAAGAACTATATACACTAAAATATTGGACATAAGAACAGTGTTCATAATTGAAAAACCCTTGAATTTTGTGTTGCAGATAACAACTGCATGTATTAACAATCTCTAACAGCAATTCTCCAATCTCTTCATAAGCATAAAAAGAGATGATACAATTTGGAAGCAAGTGCTGCCATAACTGGCAAATCTTTGTCAATATCTGTAAAGCTTCCAGTTCTTATTATGCAATCAAAGAACACCACAAGCAATCAAGAGTACTCCAAAAGTTGTCATACTATCATAGCATAGTCCATAGCTTAGCTTAACTTGGAAACTTATGTTAAACCTTCTGGTCTATCCAGAGAGCAATTAATTTTATAAGTTAGATACAGTCTTAAATTCTTAATTGCACCCTAATAACCACCTATTCATAGCATAAAATAATTGATTTCACTTAAATAGACTGCCTGCTTATTGTAAGAGTAAATAATGTCTGAAAATATTGAAGAAGAAAAACCCTTCACCCACACACAAACAACGCAGGTAAATAGAAAAAACATTAAATAACTCTGAACTACATGTACACGTATCACTGAAAGTGCATATTCCAGGTTCTAACATTTTTGCTACTCAGAAATAATCCATCCATGTGCAATAAAAATTAACATCATTTAACTGTATCTAAATCTATTTTTACGATAACTGCAGAAATTCTCGCGCGCTCATTGGCTAAGTTTTATCGTCAATATCCCGACAGACACATGAATTTGAATTAGTGCGACGCGTCAGCGAGCGAGAGCGGGCAATTCGACCATTTGTTATCGTAAAAAACAAATTGATGTCAGTTTTTAATGAGTCTGTCCTGTTATTGACAATGAATTTCGTCATCACATTGTCAAAGTAGTCTGCGGATCCACTCGGCTATCGCCTCGTGGATCCACAGCTACTTTGACAATGTGATGACGAAATTTATGATCAATAACAGGACAGACGCATGAAAAACTGACTTCAATTTGTTAAATTGACTAGCTAAGCAGTCTGATGTTCTGCAGGTATATAAACATATAAACGTTTGCATAAAAAGAAATGATAAAAAATGTCAGCATAAAGAGAATTGGGCTGACCACATAATTTGGCTTTTCCTTTTCCAACAAAACAGAAGAAAACAAACCCAATGTTTACTCTTTTTCTGAGGAAAATGGAAAGCAAATTTGGCTTGTAACTTTTTTCTTGAAATAAAAACAAAATAAAATCCCAACTTCTCAGAAAACAGAACTGCATTTACATTTTTGTTTTTGACGTTTGATAACCTCCATCACACACTTCTTATGCAGTGTCTGTTAGTGACTTAGTAATCCTCATCTGGGACTAAATTAGCATCTTCTCCCATTTCTGAATACTCTCTGATGATACCACTTTCATTGTGTGTTCTTTGTCGTACTCCAGTGCTCTTAGTATCCTCAGCGGTATATTTCCTGGCCTTAAAGGAGCTGTCTCATGGTTAAACAGTTTGAAAAATTAAGCCTAAATTTTTCAACTTTGTTGCTTGTAATCCGTGTCAATCTTCTCCATCCTTGTTCCTTTATGGCTTAGTGTTTTCCTATCTTTCTAAAGCATTATGTACAGGTTTCAATTTAAAGTTAATTTTGTCCATGGTAGAAATAACTCAAAATGCAGTGACATAGCCCCTTTAATGCTGCTGCTTGTAACATGCTGCATATTTGCTGAGAAATCAGGTGCACCCTATATATCAGTGACAGAGAGGAAAACTTGTAGAAGTATTTAATGCTGATCAGAAATCAGATTGCAATGATTTTCTGTGAATCAGATATGAACGTCCCACGAACGTGGATTGGAGCTGATCTCTGCTCATCCTGAAATGAATAAAAATTACTTAGAATTAAACATTATATTGGCACAAATAACATTATAAAGCAATATTTAACCCTTACAAACACAAGTGTACATAAAGCCCCTACAAACTGATCAGCATCAAGTCTCTCCTCACTTAGCAATATAAAATCAGGAGAAACAGTCATGAGGATTTAGAAAGTGATGACTGCAAAGAAATTATTGCCTCAATTTGAAATTTTTTTCTTCCATAGATCTAGGCTCTGTACAAGTGTAAAGGTACAATAGACATGGCCGGGTTGTTCGAAAGCCGGTTAATGCTAACCTAGGATTAAAAGTTAACCAAAGTATTAATTTTTCTCGTATAAAAATGTTTTTCGCTTCCTATTTTTTGTTTAGTTTGAGATTATTCAAATTCAAAAGAGAAGGTCAAACAATCTAAACAGAAAACCTCTCCGAATAGTCAAAATTCTCACTAACCCTGGGTTAGCTTAATCGGGCTTCAAACAACCCGGTCATGGAGCGGTTTTCAATTGAGCGTTGTAAAACCAAAACCAAACCAATTACTTATCAAATAGACTTTGCAGCCAATCTCAAACCACAGTAAAACCAAAACCAGAGTAATTGCCTGATTACTTTTGACACTCAATTGAAAACCACTCTACATACACATGATTATACATGTATTTCTTTTGTTTAGAAATCATTGTTTAGCTATTAGAACTGTAAGTTTTAATAGCATGATTCTTGTGATCATGGAACAGAACCCAAAATCAAAATGCTTAAGTAGTACAATAAGAACTGTATAGAGACCCGTATATGGAGAGTTTCATCACTTAATTTTAGGCATGTTGCATATAACGAGGCCCGATGGAAAATTTGTTTCAGATGTACAAACAGTTTACTAACAAATCTTTGAACTTAATGATTCAAGTCATTTCCTAGGAATAATTTTGAAAATAAAATTAGGATTGCATCTGTCACTCTACAAAAAAAATACAGACAATGCGAGGTCCCATTCCTTTATTGTCCCTTTTAGAATACTTTGGCTGCAGTACAGTTTACATGATTTATTATCTTACAGACTTACATCATTACTGTCTGAAGAAAGAGCTTTATCAAATTCCATTTTCAACTTATTTATCTCAGCTTGCATTTCTTCATTTGCTTTGTTGATCTCCTCTACTTTCTGGAGGAAAGAATAGAAATGTATCAAACTAAAAACTTACAAGGTTAACCAGAGCATTACGTTTGTTGGTACCAATTTATACTCCTGGGTGGAGAGAGACACTGCGAGATTAACATGTCTTGCTCAAGAACACAACAATGTCCCCGACCAGGGCTTGAACCCTGGCCCCTCGATCCAGATTCCAATTTTAAAACTAACCATCAAGCCTCCACACCTCTCAAAACATCATGAAATCTATGGTAATTAAGCTCTGATACTATCACAGTTATGATTTGCTTTCTTTAACTTCACAGATTATTAATGAATTACGAACTGATTTCATCTGTGAGTGGTTGACCACTACCTATAGTTCACGCTGTAAAATTTGACCATGTCAAATAAGATTTTTTTATTACATTTATGCAAAAAAGCATGTGGTTTGTTTTCCAGAGACATACTGTATCAACTTACTCTTTTAAAGCCTTCAAACCCTGTTTGATCATCAGGCACATCCTCCTCCATTTGACTACCAAGGGACATTCCACCTTCATCTTGATCCATCATTCTATCATCTTGCAAATTATCAACCTCTTCTTCTTCTTCTTCTTCAAATTCATCATCATCATCGTCATCATCATCAGCCTCCTCTTGCACAGGTTCCTCTGATGATTGTTCAGGAATGTGGGCTCTTTGTTTTTGCTCATCTTCTTGGTCTTTATCTCCGTCATATTCTTCTTCTTCTCCTTCATCTTCCATATCTCTATCATCAGTTTCCTCAGCTTCATCCCTGTTTGCTCTCTTCTCACTGGTTTCTATTAAATAACATCATATTGGAAGAAAACATTAACCTCGGAGGGAACATCACAGTAGACTAGTACTTCATTAATCATACACATGATGTGTAGGTAAGGTAAAGGAGAGCTTATAGTTTCAAATCTTGGCTAGTGCCATTGTGTTTGTGTTTTTGTCATCCAACCCGGAGCATGAGTGGAGTGTTGGGAATACCCTGACTAAAATGCTGCAAGCATCTGAGAGGCAAATTGTTTGGCTAGTATTGCATCCAGTGACAAAGGCAAATGATATCAGCAACCCAGGTTATTTTTAGTTCTATTTATCACTTGGTATATTTCTGTAGGCCATTCCATTTTAAACCCTGGGCAAATGGACTCGCAAGTAGTTGCAAGTAGCCGCAAGTTGAACTTGTGTGGAGACTTGTGTTGGGCGACCAAACAGGCTTGCAAGGCTATACATCCTAAATACTCATTGACTAACAGGTTGCTATAACAACGAATGGGCGTCACTCAACTTGCGTAGACTTGGGTTGGGTGGCAAAACAGTGAAAAACTTGCATCAACTTGCTTGCAAATTTGATCTTGACCAAAGTGAGCACAAGTCAACGCAAGTGCATGCAAGGCCTGGCCAAACAGACCCTTAAGTAGACCCAAGTTTTCAACTTGCATCTACTTGCGAGTCCAGTTAATCAGGGCCTTATATTTACAGCTCTTCTCCCTTCAAGTTTCTTCTGTTGACAAGCTAAGAACACCATTAAAATAGGTATTGCAGTAATAGTAATTGCAGTATTTTGGGAACCTTTTCTCCTTTAGCTTATTTACACCTCTGGTTTTAAAAAAATATGGAGAGTCTTTAAACATAGATTCTGTATAAGTTATAACTTCAACTCATCTAAAACCAAAACTCCCCGGTTTGGTCAAGTCCCCGTGGATTTTATAATCCGGAATTTAAAGTGCAAACTTTGATCCGAACACTTTTGAATCTGGAAAGTTTTGTTGTGTAAATGATTTTCTCTCGAATCAAGGTATTTTTCCGCACAGTGGTCTTGTAGTTTGCGGCAGAACCAAAATGGTGGACCACAGTCATTCTCTAGATGGCGGTCGCTATCTGCCTCATTCTGTTGCATGGCCAGGCAATCACTTTGATAATGGGTAATGCCATATTCCTCAGAAACCAAAATTATTGATGCAAATGTTGACGTCCTCCACACAGTTGTATTAGGGAGCTTTAGCAGCGACGACAGCAATGCCGAGGACGACGCCTTGTGAAAAATAGATTATTTTACCTTGGAATGTCGCAACTCTGTAGATCTGTTCAGTACGCAATCGGTCTAAAAACTTAGGGTTCAATTCCAAAGGAAGATACGATAAATTAGCCATTGTGGTTCACATTCTCTAAAATACGTAGAACTTGGTCATTTCACGTTGTTGTTTTGCAGATGACGGGTATGAAATGTACAAAGATTCAAACCGCACGCGCAGAACCATTGTTCTGCTCATTAAACTCTGTTTGGTGACGTTCTCGTTGGCGTCGCCGTCGTGGTTTGCTAAGGCTCCCTATTGGGCCATTCCATTTAATATCTGCACCCCCCCCATTGAGGTTAAGGGAAATCCGAGGGGGAGGGGGGGGGTCTTTTGTGTGTCGGCATCTTTGATCTCTGAATAAATCCTGAAGGGGGAGTGTGTCGGCACTTTGATCCTTTTTTCTTGGGGGGTCAAAAGTTTACTTTTCCAAGGGGGTGAAATATAAAGTACCTCAATAGGGGGGGTGCGGATATTAAATGGAATGGCCCATTATCAGAGACGACGACGATGTCGCGAAGAAAACGTCGACGGTTCTGGAGAAGACCAGACCAAATACATGGGGAGACAACACGATGGGCAACAACGAGTGGAAAGAAACCTCAGGTTTTCTCACCCTACCCCTAGCCTTCTTTTTGGCGGCATTTTGTTTCTCGTTGTCGAGGCATCATGAATGTTCCGGGGGTTGTCGTCGGGTAAAGGGTTAGAAATCCGAATGTCCTTTCAGTGCGTGTAAGCGCTACGAATCCGAATATTCCAAAATTGATGAATCCAGAAAAATTTACGAGTCCGGAAAAATCTCCACTAGTGCAAACCTAGTCTAAGTTGGCTAATCTGGAAATCTCTGCAGTTTACAAATATTCGTTCACAACTACTGTAAATCTAGCGGACACCCAACAACGGAGCGAGTGAGTTGTGTATTAAACCCCGTGACGTCAATTGTGTTTCACTTACCTTCTACATATTTTCCTAAGGAAATAAATGGCCCAAATAGCAGAACCAAAAGCAGAAGGAATGTCTTTATTCCCCGCATTTTCTTAAGCAACCTCGGATCAGATTGTCACGCACGCTGAACAACAAGCAAGGTGTGAATGCTGCAAAGAGCGACGGGAGGAAACTCTGAAAGTTGTAACCTCGCCTCCCAAGAGACTGGGTAATCTCCAGGGTCATGGGTTTGAATCTTACCGCAGCCCATCTTTATTTTTTCAATGTTTGTTTTCATTTTTGTTTTTAATTTTTGTCTGCGTTTTTATTTCTTTTTTTGAACAAAAAAATATGAAAATTACAAACAAAAACAAAAACGAAAACAAAAATTTTTGAAAATGGTGTCATGATGTCACCGTATGATTCTTACTATGAACAACTTTACCTTCAATGACAAACACTACCTGCAGATACACGGTACAGCCATGGGAACCAGAATGGCACCTTCTTATGCCAATCTGTTCCTCGCCAAATTTGAGACAGACGCTTTGTCGCGTGCTCCATACCAACCACATACATGGTGGCGTTACATAGACGACATCTTCATGATATGGACACATTCTGTTGACGAACTACATGCTTTCACCTCTTACCTTAACAACATTCATCCCACCATTAAGTTCACATCCAATTATTCATTTACTTCTATACCCTTTCTTGATGTTAACGTTTCTGTCAGTAACGGCAATATCACGACTGATCTTTACACCAAAGCCACTGACAAACATCAATACTTGCTACATTCTTCATGCCACCCTCAACATACCAAAAGAGCTATTCCATTCAGCTTAGCTCTTCGACTTCGTCGTATCTGTTCCTCTGACGAGACTTTCAAACAACGTTCCAACGAACTCAAATCTTACCTCAACAAACGCGGATATAATTTACCTTTCCTTAATCAAGAAATAGCACGCGTACATAACATCACTCGTACTCAAACACTCACCCCCAAAGACACTCCCACTACTAATCAGCCGCAACGGGTACCCCTCGTCATAACATATAATCCAGCTCTTCGCTACGTATCATCCATCATTAACAAACACTTCAACATTCTGTCTTCATCTCCTCGTTGCACTAACGTTTTCAAAGCTAAACCCTTTGTTGCCTTCCGACGATCTAACAACCTTAGTAATATACTAGTTAGTGCTAAGCTTCATAAACCGTCTACCACTGCTAACGAACCTCGCGGCTCTTTCCGTTGTGGCAACAACTGCCTAACATGCAATTACATAAACGACGGACTTACTAAGTATACATTTAATTCTACAGGAGAACTAGATTTATCATAATCATCACATTGACTGCAACTCCAAAAACGTTATCTACATGGTACAATGTAACCACTGTCACAAACAATACATAGGAGAAACCAAACGTAGACTTAAAGACCGCTTCAACGAACATCGCAGACCTTTTGACAAACGAACTAACAGCTCTAAGCCCACCACGGTATCCGAACATTTTTTATGTAACAATCATAACGCTACTGACATGCAACTTATTCCCCTAGAACTCGTTAAATCTAATCGTGACGGTGTACGTAAAGCAAGAGAAGCATATCTCATTGAAAGAGGTCAAACCCTTGAACCTCATGGTCTCAATAAGAAAGATGAAACTTAGTACGTTTCTTTTGTATCAGCTTTCTATGTTTAGGTCACCTGTACTATTTATAGCTGCTCATTGCTCCTTTTCAGGCTGTAACGTTTTACCATATTTTCAAATTTCAAATTTTTAAATTTTTACGTTACTTTTTTCATCGTTATTTATTACTTAGCCCTGTCTATCAAACTTTTGTTACATTTATCTTTTCACTAGTTATATCTCATTTCCCATATTTTAAATTTGTAACGTTTAAAACTAGAGTCATTCTCTGTTACACCCTGAGGAAGGAAGGCCGTGCCTTCCGAAATTGGAAAATATATCCCTATACTGTGTAATCAGCCTTGCTTATTCTCGTGTAGTATTCTTTCTTACCGCTTATTTTCACTTGTTTAGGTCTTAAAAATGAAAACAAACATTAAAAAAAATTAAAATGGGTGGTGAACACTAAAAAAATAAAAATAGTTAATGACCTTCTGGGCTGCCGTAGAATTCAGCTCAACGTAGCAAAAACTGACTGAATTAAAAACTATTCGTAAATCTCCCGAAAGGCATCGTCTTCGTTTTCAGCGTTCATGGTTATACTCATTGGATAGTGCTTTTTACGCGTTCTGATTTGTTAACGCGGAGGTGATTAGGAAAGCATCACCATCCTGCAGAGATTTTGCAATTCTGACGGAGCATTTCTTTGTTGATTGTCAGCAGAAATAAAGTAACTTTATGGTCCGCTAGTTGTTCAGCTTGTGTTATACTAAAACAGTTATTCACCTCAGGATCGGTGAAAGCAGTGGACAGCTACAGTAGTTGTTCAGCGACCACCCCCAAACCTGACACAGATACTTTCCGAGCCGGCGCGCTTTCGGGCTTAGGCCAATGGCCATTACCAAGAGAATATGCTTCTCTTGCCATAACACATTGCAATTGCATCTATCTTATCTGCCGAGATTACCTCTTCAGTGCCCAAGAAAGACTGCTGAACCAAGTGAAAAGAGGAAATACTTACAGTCTATGAGACGACTGAAAATAGGTTGACCGTGAGAGATGAAGTGATTGAGTTGAAGTAACATAATATGCGCCGTTTTCGTAAATGCTTCTATATGTTTATAATGCTTCACGACCTTTACATTAAATAACTAGCACAGGAGGTCCAAGCCTGATTGAGCTCGCACCTCATGAGCAGAAGACGGGACGGGTACGTTGCCCTACAAAGTAACAATTATTGGACGAGGTTGAGCAAAATATCGTGATTTGTCAGTGACGAGCATGCGAGTAACTGACAAATCGCCATGATATCTTGTGATAACCAAATTCAATAATTGTTTATCATGCGATCACCAACTTTGTGGAAGCGATCTGCCATTTTATGACACAGCAGCGTAGTTACCATTGCGCATGACCAGAATATAATTTGTAGCAAACAGTCCAATCTCGTTCCCAGAGCCCACGTGCCTTTTGGTCAGCACCAAGACACGGAGCTCTGGAATAATCAATTTCCAGAGACCAAGATTTTAGGACTTCCGGTTTCACAGCGCATGCGTGGCTTGGTTTATTTGGAGTCCAGAGGTGAAGTCGATGTGAATACGTTCCACAAAGACATTCAATACGCACTGGAAAGACTAGGAAAGTCGAAATTTGGCTTTGAAAGAACGGCAGTTATCAAATTTTAAAAGCAAAAGAAACGAGGACTCTGGGAACGAGCTTGTTGATTATTCCAGAGCTCCGTGTCTTGGTGCTGACCAAAGGGCACGTGGGCTCTGGGAACGAGATTGCAAACAGTCTAGCAAACACATTTAGACGGTACTGCGCATGAGTAGACCATTATTTGTAGGCAGTTATTCGTAGGTCACGTGGTGGGCTTTCGGTCAATGAAATGGTGTAAAACATTACTTGGTGATGTGATGTTTATGTCTAAATCATGTTACATTTGAAGACTGCGCGTCTAATCAAAAGTATCTAGCAGTTTTTTTTTTTTTTCACATACAAATCTGTGTAAAATACAACTGAACTATCCTTTAGTGTTCCTGTTATTACTGATTGTTTTTGTTCCATTATTTCGGCGGGAGCGAGAGAATCTATTGTCGATCCCCCTGCTGCGAAAGGCCAGCCGAGCATTACAGAACCAAAAGCTTGAGTCAAACAAAAGTCTAACGGTTGGAAACCGATAAATGCATACAAATATGCGCTATCTACACTATTTGTAAACGCGGAGCAAAACATAACGTTCTTGCTTGCTTAGTTAGTCTTAATTGAACAGCATGATATACGAACAGGCCCGTAAATAAAACGCTATCTTACAGGTGTTATGCCACAAATTTGAAGCTAACTTTTTTGACGGTGAATTGAATAACGATTAAAAAAGCAAGTAACGCAGGTGGAAAATCATTTTATGCAATAAAACAAAACGTGAACAGAGATAATTCGTTGTTAGTGCGTATGAGAAACGTCATCCCGAGAAATTTTAATGACTAAAAGCTTCTTCTTTTATTCAGCTTGCTAATTATAAATGCTAGTTGCTATCGAAAATTAGGTATGCGGTTGCGATTAGAGAATCGCATTTCAAACTGCAGAATTTAAATTGTTTTTTTTTTTGGTCTAATTACAATCCTTGGTCATCTTTAGCGATACTTTATATTTATATGACGTTTTATTCATTATTATTCTTGTGCCCATCTGTTAACTGATAAGAACCAGCGAACGCGTCAGAAACCGGGCATGGGTTGTATGGTATCCTGTGTGGATAAAGCCTAGCGATGTGCCTAAAATTTATAATTTCTGAGTTTTTTCCTTTTTTTCTTTTCATAATATAAACGAAATTTCGTCACGATAACAGGACTTGGTAATGCAATCACTAAAACACCTGCTAAAGTACAGAGAGCACCTAAAACCTTTCCCATTATGGTAACAGGAACCATGTCTCCATAACCAACATTTGTTAACGATACTATTACGAACCAAGCTGAGGCAGGAATACTCGAAAACGAATCCTTTTGAGCTTCGTGTTCAACATAAAAAGTCCACCCAGAAAAGATTGCAGTGGTTATAAGAATGAAAAATAGAATCATACAGAGCTCTCGCCAAGTCGAGCGAACTGTTTTGACGAGAACTTTGAGTTCATCAAGGTGTCTAGCTAGTTTAAACAGTCTAGAAACTCTTAACAATCGAAACCCGGCAACGATTTCATTCGCGTTAAAGTCTCCCAGGGCCAGTTCGAAATAATACGGCACAACGGCGGCCAGGTCAATCAAGTTGAGAATGTCAAGGATGAATTTAAGTTTGTTCGGACACGAAGCTAACCGCAGGACGAATTCTAAAGTGAACCAAGAAATACAAATTGACTCCAATACGTTGTTAAATTGAGCCAGCCTGTTATCTCCGTATTGACTGGTTTCGGAGTCTGCCGCAGTTTTGTCGTGATCTATTGTTTCCGCACACAGGACGTAGATTGAAATGGCGATAAAAGTGACAGAAAAAGTCGCAACAACTTTGGCAACTTTTGAACACTTGGGGTACTCAAACCAAAGCCAGATTTTCGCTAAAACAACGTTTGTTGGAAGAACAACCGGCTCGTCGTCCTCGTCTTCAATGGCACCCTCGTCTCTCATAAATTCGGTGAGAGTTTCTTCATCAATTTCAAAAAATTTCAATTCGTCGCAGAATTCTTGTAACCTGACGTTGTTGGGTCTGGTAAGGAGACCATTCGATTGATAATAAAAAAGAATTGCGTCAAACGCGTTTCGATTGCGATTAAAGAAATATTCCTGTCGATCTTGATCGAAGTATTTCTTCCTTTTGGCGGGACTTCCTAGAAGGGTGTTTGGAAACCGCGCCAACGTGGAGTACAGTGTTTCGTACATTTTTCCGCTTATGTTGATCTTCACCCGCGCGCTAAGAAGCCTTTTATCCTCTGGATGTTGAGTTATTTGCAGCGAACTCAGCCCAACTTCAGGACAACTGGCGCGGCGGTTGTAATTTTTAGTGTACAACTTAGGTCCTACCCTCAATTCATTTGCAGCTCGTAGGGCAGATTTCATATCTTTAGAGCAGTGATCCGATGTCGCGGTGAGTCTGTTTATATATGATAGCATATCAGTAGCGTAGGCTTACTGTCTAAAGCCACATCTCGATTTTTGAACAGTTGCATAAAGAACACTTTTAAATTCGTGAGAAGCCGCTTGATGGCGCCGTTTGGAATAAACCCTTTTAAAAGCGCTCAGCCTCCCACGATGAAAACGTGCGGTTCCAATGAAGTGATCTGACAACTGATCCGCTCTCATTAATGATTTCAATTCTGTACCATATTTCCTCAACACTGTGAATTATTTATTTTGTTGTTTGTATTTAGCATTTTTAAAATCCAAAACAAAGTCGACCGCGTTGTTCGTGACTAAAATGTCACAGAGAAGGTAGCGCGAAAACGCTATGTGAGTTGACTTTGAAAAAGATATATACACTGAAAATGACCGATTAATTGTAGCAGTTTCTTGGAAACAGTTGTATTTCACTGAAGCGATTAAAGACAATAATATCTTGGTGTAAGGACATATTAACGCGTTCTGTTGTTATGACGCTGAAATGAAAAGAAACAATGAAGCAAACACCACTGAAAACAGAAGGTGTCGACTGCAAAATTTTTAACAAGGTGAAGACAAGTTCTTCGTAAGAGGCAATGCAAACACTCCCTTTTAATTAGTATTTCCGTGTTTAGATGCACATTTTACTTTTCTAAACAGCCTCTCGCTCTGTTTCCATTCTGGTTGCAAGCTGTTAAGTTTCCAAAATCCAGCGGAAAAAAAAATAGGATTAAACTATGGGTTTTTATAATATTAAAACTTGATTACGTATTCTTTTGAATATTTACCATTTTGCCCCGACGTTAGTAATTAATACTTTAGAAAAAAACGCAGAAAAAACTGAGGAAAATTTAGTAGTGACTTCGGTATAATGTTTATATGTTATTGCAATTTCCAAACAGGTGCATGTATATGTTTGAAAAAAATTATGCAAATATATTATAAAAAAACAATATCTTCAGTTTTCATAAACTGACTCTGTTATGGATAATTTATACACTGCATTAAACAGTACACCGAATATTTCTTACTAGTTTTGTATCAATTTTACCTTATGTCCAAGATTTGACTAGTTTTCGCGGTTATCTTTTAAGTATATCGCCGCGTGAGGAACTCGGTAAAGTCTTGTAAACTCGATTTTTAATAGACAGATGCTTTCAAAAGTCGGTGTAGATATTGGTTATGCCGTAAAATTGTCACAGACTCCGTCGACCAAAACTCTGAACCCGTCACGGGAGAAACCCAGGCTGATCTGTTACTTGTCTTACATTTAAGTATTTAGCTCTATCGCGGGGAAAACAAGAACATTTTTTATGCTTTCCCAATTTGTGCGCTGTTACAACTTAATGAAGAATCAATTCATTGTTTATCTGGTCATGGGACCAAAGAGCACGATTATTGTAATTTTGGCGCACTTCTCCTAATTTACCGCACATTCTGATGGGATGCCCTTTTGCCAAACCCAGCTCTCCTCCCGATTGTGCGATACCTGTCAACCTCGTTCCCAGGGCTTTTCTTGGGAGGGGAGGGAAAGGCCCTGGTATCGACTTGTCTTTTTGCGATACCTGTGTACAAGCTGGTACATCATTACACCCAACAGACTTGACGAACAAAGTCCAACCAGTTCACATGGCTACGTGTGTGGACACATAGCCTGGAATGACAAAAAATGACAATAAGGAATTAGCGAGTTACAAGAATCCACCGTGGTGGTTTCCGTCCTCCTTGATTCTTTGCACGGTTGTTCAGGCAGCGTCCAACCTCGTTTCTAGGGCTTTTCCCTTTGAATTTGAGCCCGTCCCTCCCAAATTCAAAGCGAAAAGCCCTGGGAACGAGGTTGGGCAGGGTCCACACTACGCCAGAGAAATTTGAAAACGCAGCTTTATTTCTACGGTTAGGCCTCAGTACCGTCCACACTAATCCGTCACGAAAACGGAACTTTTCGAAAACGCTCTTCAAACCGGAGGAATTTGAAAACGCAGCTTTATCTCTACGGTTAGGCCTCAGTACCGTCCACACTAATCCGTCACGAAAACGGAACTTTTCGAAAACGCTCTTCAAACCGGAGGAATTTGAAAACGCAGCTTTATCTCTACGGTTAGGCCTCAGTACCGTCCACACTAATCCGTCACGAAAACGGAACTTTTCGAAAACGCTCTTCAAACCGGAGGAATTTGAAAACGCTGGCTTTTCTTTTTCCTGTAGACGGAAAACACTTTGAAAACGTAGCTTTTCGAAAACGATGACGTCACGATAATCGAGTTTTCCTCAAACACAAAACCAAAATGACCGGCGATTGTCCTCCGGCGTAGAGTAGACGGAAAACATTTGATACGTTTTCAGAGTGAAACTCCGGCGCAGTGTCGCAATCACCCCCCAAATGTTTCATCAGTTCTTGGGTATTTCACATTATTTAGGGTTAGTATCGACTCTTTCTACACTAAACTTGGCAGATAAGCAGAGGACATGTTGCTAATTATTTTTACATGAAAAATGTCAGTAAATGTCCAAATTGTGACGTCACAGTGATGGCGTCAAGTTTTCCGCCACTTTTGAAGTTCTTTAATATGCATATTTTTTACTGTGTTCCAAAGAGCACATCATGGGGAGTTCAAACTGAAAACAATTTGTCGATATCACAAGAATTAAATGAGACAAGGCGGGCATTGTTAATCGTGAAAAATTCCTCTGCAGAATCATAAATATGGGGTCTCCCCCCCCTTGAGAAAATCCTCAAATTCGAGCTGTAATTTTGTTCCAGCAAATTCAGCTATGTTGCATATGTGATGTTCCAGATGACAATAGCAAGGATTAAGAAGAAAATCGGAATAAACAATTATCCCTCTAGTATTATTGCGGTAAAATTTTGTTTCGTCATAACCTGTGATGTCACTCGTTTTTTTATTGTTAATACCATCTTAACAAAACCGAAAATTAATTTTCTAAAACCATACGATTTTTGACAACATAAAGCTTTCTATTTTACTGAATTATTAGCCTTCCCAGAAAAAAAAACTGTAAAAAATTAACCAGAGATATTTTTTTTTACCTCTCTGTTTTATTTCAAGTTTACAGGATAGAAACTTACATTACTTACAGCACTGGTATTATACTTACACTACGTGTACTTGTACTACTGAACAATACATATATTACATTACAATTACACTATCTACGTTACAGTTGGCCTATTTACAATGCATAGCACTAAAAGTTACTTATTTGTACAGGGATGGTTTATGTTTCTACTTAGGGTTGACGTGGATATTGTTATACTATTTATGTTATAAGCTTTGTATACAAGATATTATTATAAAAAAGAAAGATGCCAACTTACACCACACTTACCCAATCTATATCCTACTTAGAAAAGAAAGAGACTAAGTTTTACATTTCACTGCTACACGTTTAAACCTTACAATGAATATTTATGACGTACTTTTACTATGAAATCAGACATGGAGATTTCCCCATGTGTTAATTTTGTGTTGTATAAATAATACTTGGCGAATAATAATGTGAAGTTGAGTTTTCTTTCAAAATATAGTTCTACGTTTTTTGGATTTGCTTTACTGCCAAACATTATTTCGGTCTGCGAGAAGCCTAAGGAGGCGGCATTTTCGTTGTTAAACCACTTGATAACTTCCGAGAAAAATTGTTTAGTCCAGGAGCAGTTTTGGAGGGTGTGGATTATTGAATCGTTCATTTGGCAATATCTACATAAGATATTTACTTCCTTTCCATAAAGAAACAGCTCTTTTTTGGTAACTATTATTCTATGCAAAAGTTTAAAATAGAGTTCTCTCAGCTTGTTGTCCTTGCAAATGGTTTTTATATCTCCAAAGTATGAGTCTAAAGGGATCTGGAGAGATTGACTTAAGGTGGGGGTTTACCTGAATTAAAGTGAAATTTGAGGAAGTTTAAAGAGAGATTGAAAGGGGGAGAAAAGGTTATGGAACACCACCAGACAGTTGCCCGACCCCACAATGGCACTCGGGTTGTTAGGCAACTGTTTGGTGTGTATCTATCAATTTTTAACTTCAAACTCTAATTTTAAAACAACACCAAATCTTCAAAATTTCCTATTTCCATAAATTTTACTAATCCTTTGAGAAAAACTATCTGTCTCCAAATAAACCTAAAAATCACCAAAAAATTTACAAAACGGCGCAAAACATAGATGTGTGTAATGAGTGAACAGATTCTTGATTGCTTGAAACGTAAACGAGATATTTGCATTAAGAACATAATACCAAGCCAAAATACGGCTTTCAGGTGGACCCCCGCCTTAAGAGGGACAGTATGGTTGAGCAGTTTCCGGGGGGGACAGCAAAAAAATATTTATTTTACCATATCTCAAAAAATAATCATTTTAGCAAAGAACAGCTTTCGCAATGGAAAACCTTTCACTATGAGATTTTAAAATGTTATAGCACGGTTTTTGTGACGTCATCAATTATGACGTCATAATATCTGTTAGTTTGTCACAACTTCTACATTGAAATGAACTGGCCTGGGTTGTTCGAAAGGTGGATAACGCTATCCACCGGATAAATCACTATCCAGTGGATAGCATGGTTTGTTTTGTTAACACTTGTCCGCTGGATTGTGATTTATCCGGTGGATAGTGTTATCCAGCCTTTAAACAACTGGGGCCAGGAGAACACTGAAAACCCATCTGCCAAAGTTGGTTTAGAAATATGTAAAACGAAACATTAGGGGCTCTTTATGTGAACGGGGCCTCATTCATGCCGTAGTTTGTCAAAGAACAGTTGTGAAATAATCCAAACTGTGTTTACCCCCGAGTCGAAGTCTTTGATTTGCTATATTTTCTAGTTTTCCCAGACCCTTCGCTCAATCGGAATGTGCGCGGAGTATACTGGCAACCAGTTATTTCACAGTAAGTTTATTGTACAGGTATGACTGCTTTTCGATCACTGTGTACTGAGTACGTGTTGAACTGCACTTTGCTATGAACTCTTGTTCGGCAGAGGTAGCGAAAGTGGAGTTGACTCCCTGGAAAGCAGGGTTAAATTATAAAAAAAAGATTATTTACAGTGATAATAATTATTATAAAAAGCTATAAGTCCATTGCTTCAATAGTTCAAGCTCTCTAAAATCTATAAGTTAGATAAATAAATATCGAGTTTTCGAATTAAACTCGAACATTTGGATAAAACTTGATTATTTTACACGTGGATAGTGACAAGGCTGAAGATTTTAAGTACCATTCGAGATAAGTATACATTCAGAGAAAAAGTACAAGCAAAATGTAGGTAATTAAAATAAATATCCTAGTGCAGTTTATTCTCAAACTCAGTCGGAGAACGAATCAGTAATGTCCTAAAATTCCAGAAAAGAAAAATCGCGAATCAGCACAATTGTTTCATCGTTTCAACTTGGTCAAACACACAGCTAGCTGGCACGAAATCATCCTTTCCATCTCACGCGCCACTTGAAAAGTTTACCACGCATAGGAGCCGGAATTAGGGCAGCGGTGACGTGCGAAGATCTGTTCAGTAAGTTTACCGCCTGTCTTAAAACTTAATCAGGCTACGTATATAATGACAGCGTTAAACTCCAAAAGAAAATACGAAAGATTTTTGAGGGGGGTTGGGTGATTTGCCATGACATATTTTTAACTGTCTCATGCTCATTTTTTTCTCGGGACGTGTAAGATATTTTTCTCGGTATCACATGTTTTTTTTCAGCTCACTAAATGTACGTTAATATTTTTCGGCTGTGGTCGTGTGCATAATTTTTTCTGTACAAGTATGCTTGCAGGATATTTTTTTAAAAAAATCACCCACTCCCCCTCAAAAGTCAAATGGTCCACCCCTTGAACGGTTACGTCCGTGGTTTGCTTTAAGCTCCCTATGTTCTTCTGAACGGTTCTATTTCTCTTGATTTACGCCGTCCATATGGCATAAAGATTCACAACCATAGATTACATATGAAGTTCGTTATTAAAAGAATTAAGCAGAAAGAAGCTCTACGCTGGCGCGTTCGCCATCTCATAAAATTCACCGTCCTTCTCAGCGTCGTCTTCGTCTTCGTAGGACTCCTTGAGCAAAATCACCAATCTGTAAATAAGCAACGATAACGCCATAGCGTTCTTGCCAGTGAAAAAGATATGCAGTATAGCCTGAACATCGTACGCGATGATTAACACGAGTCGCACGATTAGAAACGGCCCGTCTTGCATCAGCATTAAAGTCAGTATTGAATACAAGTCGCCGTGAAGTTTAAGCTTCTGTCTTTGCTTAATGTGATTCTCGAGGATTTCTTCCTCTCGTCTAACTTCTCTTTGTACCTGTACAACTTCTAACGCTGTATCATGAATAGAAAACCTTGCCTGCCGTCCGCGTTCTTTGTAAGCTTTGAGCTGTTTGAGCTGCTTCATTTGATTGACAGCAGCACGTAAATCAGTGTTCTTTTCTATCTTGTCCAGCTCGTCTTTTTGTTTCTGTCTAATCAGCTTTTTAATGTATTTTGGTAACTTGGTCTGACCGCCACCACTGGATTTGTCTGTTTTGTTTTCCTCTGTAGGGAGCGACTACAAATAAAAGCAGAAATCAATGAAACGGTCGCTTACACAAACTGACTGGCAAATATAGGTGAAGTACACATCTAGCGCTACATTCTTCCCTGCTCGAGAGGTACTGGGACGGCGGCCTGAAACATTCTGTACTGATGACGTAGCTCTAACAGGGTCGCACGTAGTCTCTGATTGGTTGTTTCAGATTTTTGAATTTTCGCGCGTAAGGAAATGACCAATAAGAGACACTACAGTGATCTCTGCACAATACGTCATCAGCATGGAATTTTTCGGGTCCAGTTTTAGGTTTGTTTTGGAGCGGAGGAAAAATGGCCAGTTTACACAGTACATGTGTCTCCAAGCGGGATATGGTTTAGTTACATACCTTTGTCTGCAGTTTTTTGTCGTCAGGGACAGTTTCTGCTGTGGCCGTGAACACAAGAGTGAACTGCATAAAGGACCAGGTGTACGTCGCGAGAACCGCTAAAGCAACTCCCTTCACACACCACAATGCAGGTTCCTGATCGAACACCTCAAAGAGCTCTGAAATTTGCAAAAAGTCAGTACGGGAAGCAACCTTCCAAGAATTTCTACTCGGACAATAATCTCCGAGACGCTTAAAACACAACATACGCTTAAAATGTTCAGCAAATATCTCAGTCATCATATAAAAGCACTACCATTGATAAAGCACAATGTCCTTTCACATCCTTTCTCTATAGGAAACCTTGAAACCTAGATTTATTAGGACCAAAAGTCGAAATTGTCTCGATCGAGCCCTTGTGTCATCGGTGTTAGAGAAGACACCTTTTTCTTCAGTGTGTCTCTTTCCACCAATCAGCGCTCAGTATGCATGTGACACATGTGTCTGTTGATAACTTACCCATGATGTCAGCGGCATTCGCCACATAAACTAGAAGTAAAGAGGAGAGTTGATCACGTGTTAGTTCTCCTCTCGGAAGCAGCCATCGACCTACGATGATCAACAAGATAAGGCCAAGCTTGGACCACTTCTGTGCCAACTGTCCAGAATCTGTTCTGATAGTTATCTAATAAAGAAGATGAAGTAAAGTTCAGCGAGTGTTGTAACACCATTAATAAAACTGTCAGTTTGTAAATGAAGTAGGAGAAGGCACACTCAGATACAATTTCCACTCTACTTGTAATTCGTGACGATCGAAATCCTGGCTTTGTTAACTCTCAAGTGTTTGTACGCGTCTCTCTCGTGCATTGTGTGAACGTTACTTCCTCACTTGGTATCAATAAATAATGGTTGTCCAACTTCGTGTCGTGCAATTTGATCTCAAATCATACCCGAGATTTCAGAATCGAACAAACGCGGCGCAGCGCGTTGAAATCGCGTTGACTTAGACCAAACTGACACGACACGAAGTTCAGTTGCCACTTTATTACTGAGATCCATTTTGAAAACATTGAGGGATCTCAGATTAAACAGCGATTTTTTGCTAGCTAGAGCTATGAAGGCCATAAGCCTAGAAGTTTGATGAGCAAATGTTACGTACCAGTCCTCTACCGACAGTGAAATCACTTTTTGCGGCATTTAGTTCGCAATTTTCCACACCAGAAGCGATCTTCTCATCCAAGATGGCTAACTCGGCAACCCAAATAGCAGGTAGCACTGTTGTCATGTACAATAAACTGCCAGGCCAGATACTAAAATAGGACAAAAGCAGCGATAGGAAGATAATAAGTACAAAAAAAGAACGATGCCCTTCAAAATATTTTGAGACAGATTTTTCGTTTTGCAAATTCCAAATTTCACCACTGCTCAAGAGATGTCATTTTCACACAGAGAGATAAAAACTGGAACTAAATTTCACGGCACAGTCTAAGAAAGAGAACCACATTTTAAACAGTTGTCTGTTAGACAGAGGGCAAATCAGAAGAAATGTTTTGGGCAAGTGCGAGGAAAACAGTTCTAAGGCGCCTTTGTAAGCGAGGCCTGCTGGATTGATCAGGGTTAACACTCCGTCTGGGAGTTGTGACGGGATCATTGTACTGTGTTCTACAATCTTGGACAATTTAAATGAAAAAAGAAGACCAGCCTCGCCTTTTTAAATGAAAAAATGGCATGTTTTGGGTTCTGAGCGCAGTCGATCATTGATTCAGGGGAGGGGTGGTTTCATTCCTTTTTTGTTCTGACCAAGATTGTAGATCAGAAGCCAGGTGCTTTTCACATAGCTCCTATCCAGGCCCCTCACCGTGCAGACGTTTCGATGTCAAGTGGTAAACTGTTATGGACACTTGGCAGAATCTGGGGACGGTGAACTAGCAGCCTATTCGGGGAGGTAGCAATTCGAATTTTCGAAAACTGTTTCAACTATAAACAAAGCTTTCAACTTTTTTATAGTACTTTTTGTCTGTTTATCGCGTTACATGCAAACGTTAACATTCTATTGATCCAAATCATGTTATTAAACTTCAAGTTGTTCGAAATGGTAGAAAAACTGCAACGGCGAGAACTGGAATATTTGAGCCGGCCAGGAATTTTTTCTGGGGCCAGTCACGTGATAAATCAAACCCCGGTTCAACCGGGGTTTGATTTTGGCGAGCGTTCCAATCACAATCACTGCACTAAACTGGCTCTGTATACTTAGTTTTAGCTAAAATATTGGTCAATACGCCACTCAAGTTGAAGTATGACACTATAAATTCCCTCACAACCTTGGCACAAAAAATGAAAAACCGTTCCGATCAGTATGAAAATGTTTAACAGCAGCTGTGATCAACAGACATTGAGAACGATTTGTTCGGTTCAGATATTGCCGTTGCATTCTTGTTATTAATATTTCAGTCTGTCTATGTTGTTTCCCAATATTATGTTATCGTATTAGAGGACTATGCATGACGATATGTTTATCGTTCCTAATGGCCAAGTCAGTATCAATTCAAACACTTGTTCTTCAAAGTCAAGAAATAACAATTCGACTAAGTTCAGCAGTGTAAAATGTCGAAATTCAGAAGTTATGCAACTAAACTACAAGAATATATAAAAAGCAATCTACGAGAATTTTTGGTGATCACTTTAAGTCAGAAAAGCATCTTTGGTTGCATATTGCACACGTATTTCTGACTAAATATGATTTCCTCTTGATTTTTGTGCATTTACAAATTCATTTGACTGGCAGAATCTTAAAGTCAGTTCTCTCAGCGATAAACATCCCCACGATCACACACTTGACATTTTAGACATCCAATGTTTTGAACAGTGGTGGTGGGTTTTACAACCATCATTGAAGCTCACTTGTATTTGTAAATTTTCAAAATTGTAAATATTCCGCCGAATAACGTAAAGAAAACCATGGCGAAAACTGAGATACACAGAACGTTTCGTAGAACTGTTCAACAACACTTAATTTCGACATAAAAACTTCTCATAAGGTTAGGAAAAGAACCCTGGTATTTGATTCACTACTAATTATTGCGTAACACTCTATTTGTCGCTTTTACAAGCACGGGGTAATAAATATCATTTAGATAATGACCTTATGATCCATAGGGAGCCATACAAGCCAACATTTCCTATGAATTGATACCGGTGAAACAGTTCAAAATATGGA
Source organism: Micromussa lordhowensis (assembly GCA_964020085.1). Classification (NCBI taxonomy): domain Eukaryota; kingdom Metazoa; phylum Cnidaria; class Anthozoa; order Scleractinia; family Lobophylliidae; genus Micromussa; species Micromussa lordhowensis. The sequence goes on from OZ026600.1 coordinate 37,533,789, forward strand.
GGTATTCCTTGAAAGTAAGATTGGAATTCAAATAGAAAAGGTTTACTGTAGCTGGAATAACCCAGGATTTCATCCAAAACCAAGTTACGCTTTAGCTTTATGCGAGTTAATAAATATTCAAATTCATTTGCCATAAAGTGTGTTGAGTGAATGCAAACAACAGTATGTGTCTGCTTAAGTTTGCTAGAGATTTAGTTTGGCTTGTTTTCCGAACAAGGACAAATACACCGCACTACGACTACTAATTTGCGGGAAAACGCTCCGATACCCGACAGAACATCAACATAAACAGCACAGATGTACTTACTATTTATACTCCTTCCCTTTCCGAATGACGATTGTGTAAAACGATTCAACGAGTAGAAAGAACAACCCCGCACATAACCACCAGTATACCGGATCATCCTTGTACTGCACCACAAGATACACGCTTATTCCCCCATGAACAAGGAATATGACCCTGGTGAAAATCCCACTAAAGAACGTAAAGAAAACCATGGCGAAACTAATACCAGACAAGACGACTTCCTTAGAAACACGATCCTTCGGTGTGTTGCAATGCGTGAGTGCTCTCGCGTGATTTACATGTTGATGTTTGTGACTCCATGGTTTCGACACTTAAAAGGAGTTTAATAGCTTTGTGTGTCACACCCGTCCTTGACTGACAGGCCTGTCGGAGTTCATTCTTTGTTAATACGCGGGACATTAAAGAATTAATTTGACATTCCTTTGGAGACAAGTTCCGATACGTCCATTGTATTCCTTACTCTCCTTTTGTGTGTTATTTTATAATTAGTTTCGCTGCGTGATTCTGACACGTAACACCCGTGGACTTCATTAACAACTTTTTTGCTGCATGCTCATTTACTTTGCTTCTCACACAACGTCCACTTTTTTTCTTTTTGCAGCAGCCAAACCTTTTATAGTCCTCTCTGGTCATAAACTAGTGTTTGTCTGTGTGCCTTAAAATAATTACCCCAAAACAATGAGTGACAATTCCATTGGCTCGGGCATCGAGCAAATGACGTCACACAAATCAACCCTGGCTACCAAGGCACGACAGCAATGTTTTTGGTGCCATTACCAGCCGCTGTTCGGCATAGGAGCCTGCGCTCCTCTCACGAACTCGGGCAAAGCCACTAACTTTCATCAGGGGCTTAGGAAACTTTGTCTAACCGAAACACTAGGCTAGATACAATTCTCCGCTGTTTGATCAGCAAAGACAGACGCGTCTGTAAAACTTTTCCGAAGGTGTACTGTGGCAAGCCACATCAACTTTGCAGCTTTATAAAGTTTGTTTGTTATGTCCACTGCTGATCGTGATTTCAGTTCAAAGATCCAGCTTCTATTTGCTCTCGTTTATTTTGATCTAGTATATGAGTACAATTATAAGTTTTCCTTTTGCTCGAGATGATCACTCATTACTGATCCTTGCTAGTCAGTCAAAAGTTGGCTAACATTACGGTGACCAAGACAATAACCAGCTGCTCTTGCTGTGGGAGGCGCGGTGGCCTCATGGTTAGTGCGCTCGACTCCGGAGCGAGCACTCCGGGTTCGAGCCCTGGACATTGTGTTGTGTTCTTAGGCAAGACACTTTACTCTCACGGTGCCTCTCTCCACCCAGGTGTATGAATGGGTACCGGCGAATTTAATGCTGGGGGTAACCCTGCGATGGACTGGCATCCCATCCAGGGGGGAGTAGAAATACTCCTAGTCGCTTCATGCTACAGAAACTGGGATAAGCTCCGGCCTGATGGGCCACTTGGCTCGTATGCAGACTTTACCTTTACCTTGCTGTGGCCAATCCGTGCCCGCCGGTTCAATTTCAATTTGATTACATTTGTAATGTGAAGATAAACGGAAAGGGAGAGAAAAGGGAGACGAAACAATAATTTAAACTGCAATTTCTGAGGCATTCTATTTAGGACTTACTCGCTACTTAATCATTGAGTTTCAGTATGCACGCGGCGACTCCGAAGTTTCCTGGTACATCGATAAAAGTGAGTGTATTAATTTTATGAGTTCGAGTTACGAGTTCGAGTTAGAATTTCGAGTTCGAGTAAGATTGTCAAGTTAGAGTTAGAATTTCGAGGTTTTGGAAGATTTCACCTAAGGAAATTCAAGAAAATCACAACAAGTGACCTTCTTGCCCGAAAAAATTACGCAATGCCCGAATGCGTGAGTGTTGAAATCGGGATGCAAACGCACTCAAAATGTGTGTTCACAATGATAGTTATACCGAAAAAACGTTTTAACAGTCAATGACCTCTATCAACAGTCTCAATCTAGTCAAATCTAAAACATTAAATGAAAAAGTTATTTCTTTCATGGTGTTTGTTGAGCGATTGGCTGACTAGCAGCAGAGAGTGTGCTTCAAGATCATGGACCGGTTGGACGACCGTTCCAGAAGCTATCCTAAATTAGAGACGAGTGCCTCGACATACTCGAGACGTCATTGTTCAAAGAACAGCATGAGGCATTGCTAAAGGTCTTGTGAGATAGTCTTGTTTTGGCCACAGCTGAATTGCAGCTTACACTGCAAACCTTCCTTGAATTTAAAAGTCGCGTAAATAACTGAAGACGGTAAACAACATGGGCGAATTAGAGGAACACCTCCAAAGAAAAGTTCAGAAAAGAAATAAAAGCACCCCATTTTTAAGACATTCCAAACGGCTCTTTACGGAGCTTCCACAAAAGCAAAAGTCTTGGTCTTCGTTCGCTTTGATTCGTGCCCTTGTTTTATTGATGGAATATTGGGAAAGGATTTTGTAAACGGTTTTTTGTCAAGTGCCGTTGTCCGAATCATGAGCGTTTTGCCCGAAAAAATTACGTAATTTTACAGCCCTCTTCGCCACCCGTATCAGCTCATACGCCATGAAAACAGCTTTCAAAACGTAACGCTAGAGCGCGGAACACGATAAATTATTACCCTATTGAGCCAGCGAAAATAAAAGGTTTATTTCATTTTCCACAACCTCTTCCGCCATATTGGGAAGCACGTGTTTTTAGGTAAGTACTTGGTGTATCCCTTATCATAGTGTATTTAGAACGTAGCATAGTATATTTATCCTTATTATAGTGTATTAGATACACTATAATATCTGGAAGGGATACATGAAGTACTTAGGTGTTTTTACGTTGCAACTCGAGCTCGAAACTCGATAATAATATAATAAAACCCGCTTTTAATCAAGTGGCTGTGTCTCTCTTGACTGAGATTGCTTATCTATGTTTATCGGTTTTTGTTATTGATCAGGTAAAAACTAACGATTTTATTGACCATTAACTGCTGTTGATTAAATTCAAGTAGCCAACACATGTCCAAAAAAAAAACTAGTGCCGACTCCCAGAATTTATAAAATAGTCGCTAAGTTTTGGTAAAACCAAAAATTTAGATGCCGTTTATCTCTATTCCGGAATGGTTAGCAGCCTTTTTAAAATTCTCAGTCGAAAAAAAAGGATAGAGACCGGCCGGATCAATGCTACGGTTCACTACAATTCATATTGTTACAGGTCACTGAATTCAAATGCAAATGTGCGAAGGTTTTCAATCATATTCCGTGAATAAATACGGCTAAAATACCAAGATTGCGATTTTTGTTATTTCATAAAATTATTTACTAGAATTGCTTCACTGCCGATTTTCAGATCGCTAAGACGCGTTTTAAACAAGCCGTCGTAAAAACTATTTTCTACTACTTTATTTTGCCCGGAGTTTAAAAAGAAAAACCCATCCAAGATGCTTATTAGGTGAGATGGGGGCGTTATATTTTTGTTTTATTGTTGTTTCAGATAATAAGCGCTTGAAGTAAAATAACGTGGAAGTTGATTGGAGAGAAGACCCTGATTTAGATCAACAAACTAGTCAACATCCAATAAAATTTCTTAGATTTGGACTAATTTTCATTGTGTTTTCTTTAGATCAACCTCATTGCATAGACTTGGTTCTGGACTGTTTGAAGATTCTAAACATTGAACGCTGAAAGCCTTTTCTTTCCATGAATTATAATTTGGTTATAAACCTGGGCAGGTGCCAAACCTGACAGCGAATCAAATTAGCATATATGAAGCAGCTGCTTTCCATTGTTTCATTCGTATTTCAACTCTTCAAAGTAATTTCAAATTTGCATTTTGGGTTTTGTTATTGCACTGGAAAGGAGAAATCAAATTTCCAAAGGTTCTTTCATAGCTGGGATTATTCAAAGTTTTGGCAGAGAAAAAGCTTCATTCTGACAAGTTGCATCAATTGAAAAACTCCAGAACCCTAAATCAATGTAAGTATTTTTGTAAAAGTTTTTGTTAATCTCGCTGAAAAATAATATTGGAAGACGAATTTTTGACTGAGTTTACTGCCACGAGGCATGGAAACATCCGCTGCAGGCCACGCGCATTATAATTTGTTACAATTCAACTTTGCGCTTTGCCGCGTCCATACTGTAAGATCATTACTAGCGCGAATATTTTAGGGAGAAGAATATATTACTCATTGAGAGTGCGTTCGCTCAAGGCGTCATTTGATGCGAAAATTATTCAAAATTCTCTTCCGTAACCTAGTTGATATGCGCATATTTTAGGGAAAAAATGAATCGCAAAGAGAAACAGTATTATTCCTGGTCTGATTATTTATTATTGTCTTACTAACTTTTCATTCTGTCGGGACAGATTCGAAGGAAAAGTTTGCGCTCGCGAAGAAAACCATTCAACAATGAACAAGTCTTCGGAAAAGAACCAAAAAGTTCTTGTGAAAAGCTCGGCAAAAGGACGAGGAGGCAAGGACGTCGAGATTCGTTCCAAAAAACATAAGAATGAACTGCATATATTGAAAATGTCACAGGAATGGGACTTGAGAAGACAACAAAGACGCTTGGATCGCCAGAAGTGGGTGGAAGAACGAAGAAACCAGAAGTTACCTATCTGGCAGCGTGTAGGTAACCTTAGAGTCCAAGCGAACGAAAAAGAGATTTTGGGGGGAACTGACAATGAACATGTAAACAAGAAGGAACATAGCAAAAATTCAAATGAGGCTCGTCAAGATGGCATGACAAATGACGAGAAAGCAAAGGTGAAAATGAAACAAACTGTCGCAGTACCGCCTGCCGAAGGCGATCCATTTCGGCTCAAGTGCTCGCGTTTATCGCTCATTCAAGAAAGATACAGTCCAAACCAGAAAAGACATTTATCCGACGAGATTCCGTTTATCAAAACTGAACAACCGAGAACAATGAAACAGCCCTTACAGTACAACATCAACACACTACAATCGTCAACTGTCTCCGCGGCACAAACCACAGGACAAGTTTCGATCACAACTTTTAACAGCTCGTCAAAGGTAAGGTTGTTTTAAATTTCCTTCAAGTTTCAGAAGGCTTATTTACACATGCGTGCTGCTTGTAGACACAATGATCAATACAAGCTGGTTAATATTTGCATACCAGTTCCTTGTTGCCAAAACATGATAACACAGTTCAAAATTATGCGTAAAAAGACTTTCAACCCGTACTTAATGAAAAGTTTTGATTTTTCAGATTAGAAGCCAGCTGTATTTCTGCGGAAGAATTGATTTCAACGCAGACTTAAACGATAAACCTTTGAGTTCGACATATTCCGTCATTGCTTTTGGTTTTTGCGAACAAAAGAGTTAAAGATTGTCTGTTTTTTTAATTCGTACGTTTTATTTAGTGTGAAATTTCTAATAAAATCGAAAAGTCGACTTTCCCTCGAAGCCTTTACTGTAACAAAATAATCGATAAATCAAACCAGATCACCGCTAAGATAATGTTTTAAGTGAAAATTCAATCGTTTCTCTTACTTGGTCCCCAAAGCTTACGGAAGGCCAAGACATCTTAAAGGTAGCCGCCGTATTAGTTTATGCCACAATAGCTATTGTTTATAGTTATATTTTTATTTCTTTTTATGGTTTTGCGAAACATGTGTACAGTATGTGTTATAACCCAACGCAAGAATTATTTTGCTAAAACCAGAATATTTTTGAAACAAAAAACTCATAAGATATACTACTCTCCTTCACTTTCAACGCTGTGCAATTTTTTAATGTAAAGATTGTAACTGTGAATTTTGTCAAAGTTTCATATGGGATCTTCAGAATATTTTGCAGACCGAAATTAATATTTTTATGAAAAATTACGATACCTTCAGTTAATCTCTCTAAGGAAAAATATCTCACAACGTGTGACTGAGTTGCACAAAATATTAATTCTGAAATCATGAACTGAAAAGCAAACTGATTTTTCCAAGCGATCACAGAATGGAATATTTCCGTAGAGACACGTATATATTCAAATATTCTGGTGTTTAATCTATTCTATGATTATTATTAAAATAACTTTTATTGTTATTATTATCGTTTGACTATTAACACCCCCATAATGCCCATTTGAGCTTAAATTTCATTAAAACAGATCTGAAAGAGACCCGACTGAGACTAGAATCAAAACAAAACGATAAGTTTTGTCGTCTTAGTCGAGCACGGAGATTCAAATGCGAAGATAATGGCAAATACTCAGATTTTGGAAAAAGAAGGGAACGCCGTATTCCATGGCGAGGAATTCCTTCCGGGGGCTAAACTGTTGTCAAGTTTGGCCATATTGTTTTAATCTATTCTAATTTTCCACGTTGTTATATTAATGATCAGTCTGGCTTACCTTCTAGTTTGGTTTGTTTGTTTTTTTTGGGTGCAGACTCGGATTTTGTTTGGAGTGCAGTGGTAAATGCTTCGGTCGATTTTTGAGAATGGAAATTCGACCTTATATCACCTTGCAAATTAGTCAATCTTAAAAAATTATAAAATCCATAAACCTTATCTGATGCTTTATAAATAATTATCCACGTGGGTATATTTTGACGGCGGTTAAGTTGTATATATCAAATGCTTTAGATGCAAATTTATCAGTATTCTGAGTTCTTTTTGAACCACTACAAATTTGAACGAAAGTTCGTCGCCATTCTGTATTCTTCAGTAAAGCATTAGTACACGCGCAAAAAAACGAACAGAAACAAAACCAATAAAGAGATAAAAAAAAGTTATATACTACGGGCGGAATGTTAAATCATCGAATTGATTCAATACACGCAGATGAATTCTTTTCTTGCAATTTTAATTTCCAAAGGTCTGCAAATAGAGGCACCTTCGTTGACTTCTGTGTTGATGTCTCGCGTTAAGAAATTTGCCCGATATGACCGACATCGATGCAAATTTTACACCTTCCTTACGCCCAGACATGTGTAAATTTAAGGATTCTCAAAACTGATTATTTCGTTCAATATTTATCGTATTCATCTCGCATTTTCCACACTGGAAAAAGTAATGCCACAGTCACAGTGGGTGTATCTACAAATTTGCTAAAGTAACTAGAATTATTGATGCTAATTTTGAGATAAAAGTCGCACTTTTAACATTGAGTTGTTCTTGCAGTCTCCAACAAGGCATCCGGATAAACACGAGGGACTGCAGTATGAGACCAGAATGTCCGCCGATGAAGGTGCATTTTTTATAATAATTTGTCAAGTCTTATTAAAAAACTTCATTCCTAAATGGTCGTTTCGTTGCTTTATCAACAAAGCAAAAACCATGCGCGCTTTAACGCAAGCTGTCAATTTTCATTCATGTAACTATCACAACCAAGAAAACCCTTTTAAGAACGGAGTAAATGTCGATGCCCTGAAAAAATATGCTCGTCTTCCGTCGGGTTAACTTTTCTGACATGAGATACTACATTAAAAAGCTGTTGTTTAAATCTACAGAAGGGAAAGCTGCCCGCAGCCCGAGAAGAGAGGGGGGCAGTTGTGTATCTCCACAAAATGTATCAACAACTGAGGGGTTAAGAAAAGACAGGAAGCGAAAATTGGATGCGGTAATAGTTGAAGACGATACGAGGCCGGCGGTGAGTTCATTTCTCTAAAACAATTCAGTTTTCAAGATTTTGAATGGACTCATAATTGATTATACACCAAGTATATTTTATGTGTTCTATGTATATGTACGCACACAAAAGTCGTAATTGCTATTGAAATGAAGCAAAGGGTTGGAAACTCTACGCGTTAATTTGGAATATTTAAATTTAGCGATCAGAAAATCCCGTTCGAGTGGCTCAATTTAATCTTGGTCAGTGTTCTGTATTGCGGTCTTTGGTAAAACACTATATATGCCTGAGTATCGATGCCTTCTGCCTTTCTCCACTAAGTGCAAATGCGGCGGGGAAAGCAGCAAATATGTTATGCTGAACTAGTGTTTTTTTCTACGGGGAAAATAGTTCTCTAGCTACTTCAACAACCCACAGAGCAAAGAGCTATGAGTGGAGTTGAATTACTGGCCAATCACTAAAATACCAAAACCGACGCGTTTCAAGCACCACCCTCGTATAAAACCCATTCCCAAATTCTGGTTTTGCACTGACATCGAAGGACGTTTCAAGGTAAAAGAAAGATTTGACTTGATCTGAAGGCTCGCTGTTTTCGGATTAGCATGATTTTGTATTCAATTGCCCGTAACTAAAAAGCGGACGTTAGGGTGTAATTTGGAGACAAAATGGCTAGCTGTTTTCATTTCAAAAAAACTCAAACGTTTATGAATAAAAACACTTGGTGTCTAGTCAATCAAACACGCATTTTAGCATTTCATATTGTGTTATTATTTTCTATTACTTCAGCCCAAACTCATGTGCGTTGATAAACCGACAACCTTAGAGACTCTTGAAAGAGCAAATGGGGTAAGTACACTTGGAAGTAATGAGTTACTTTTTGCTTTTTTAATTTAGACTGTAATTATTTGAGAGTTTTCCCGGCTGGAGCGTCTTCTGTTTTTAAAGTCAACATTGTTTCGTTAATAGGAATTCTCCAAGGTAATCTAATTTATTCTGGTGCCGATATTTTGAGCGTTTTTCCACTTTCGCACCCACCTCTGTCATCGGTGTCAGGAACCGTTTTCACCTCCTTTTTCAGGAAGAAAGGCGAAACCGTAAAAAGAAAACAGAAGTAAATTGGATTTTAAACGGTTTGGAAAGTTCCTAAAAAATACACCAAACAATATGTAGTTTAGATGACTTTTTTTTTTTCAGATGGGTCTGACAGAGTGTCGCCAATTTCAAAAGACGTCTTCGCCTTGTGAATAAAGAACATTTGATTCAAATTAAATTTTATCACCATTTAATCAGTTATTGCAATAGCTACAAGTAAATCAAAACACAGGTTTTCATAATTTTACACTGTTGATTTGCAGAGAAAGGTTGTAAGAAACTTTTCAACACAAATTTCATGAGTCGATTTGATATGCCTTTTAATAATTTAAAATTCTGCTTTGGAATATTTTAATTTGAGTTTTTTGTTGCGTTTATACACTATGCATGAATTACGCAACCAAAATGCTTTTATTGGCTAGTTGTTCAGAAAAATGCAGCAGCCTTCCATTGTGTTTTGTGCATATTTTTAGGCACTTCTTTCTCGTGCTCTTCCTACTCAAGTTTTGAACGTCGCAGACATTTTTCGCTTTCCGAGTTCAGCTTTCGCGCCCAGCTCGACTTAAATGCAAGCAAGTCTAAGGGCAAAAACGCGAACAAAAAACATAAAGAACAAAGCGCTTTGTCGACTTCGTAACCTGATTTTCCTCTTATAACTATACAGGGTTCGTACCCTTTATCAGAAACAAATTTCCAGGACTTTTCCAGGACTTTTCAAGGACTCAGATTGATTTTTCAAGGGCTCTAAAATTCACATTAACCCCTACACTCCTATGATGTCGATGTTAATTCTCCTTACTGCCTTTCATACACCTCATATTTATTAGCCGAGTTTAACAAATTTCCAAACTTCAGTTCCAGGACTAGTGGCCTTTCTCCAGGACTTTCCAGTCCTGGAAAATGCCATAATAAAATTCCAGGACTTTCCAGGTTTTCCAGGACCCGTACGAACCCTGACTATAGCTAGATGAACACTTCTAGCATTATAAACTTCGTTTCCAAATATAATTTTAATTATTAAAAACTGGATCATTGGATAATGCAATTCGAGAGTTTTCATTGGCTTAGCCATCATGGTATATGAGCCATTATACCATGATCTACAAGAATGGCGAGCGTATGTATGATTTTTTGGGCCTTTTTATTTTAATTGTAGTCTAGTTTTCTATATTTTGAGGGCGTTTTTAATAAAACAATTATTCCACTCGCGCTTGTTGGATATGAGATGATTATTGGCTATCTATCATCTCATATCCAACGCGCGCTCATGGAATAATTGTTAACTAGTTCTCGGTGCTTGCGAGTGTGTCATATCGCGACAAGTTTCCATCGAATTTGTAACTCTTGCTTCAGTGTTTTTTCCAGCAAACACTGAACTGGATAGAAGTTAATACGTTTAAAGGGGGCAAGTTTCTAAAGAAACTGTGGTGCTGCGTCGGTGGGGAGTATTACAAGATAATTTGGTTTTATCAATTGAGTTGATAATGTGGATTGGCCACCTTAAAGAGATTCGAAAGCTGACGCTTCGAGCGCTAGCCCTTCGTCGGAGCGAATCGAAGTTTGCCTAGTTCTTAGGCCTCAATATTTCGTCCCGGTCAATCGTTTTCGGGTCACGTGGTCCAAGGCGAAGAGCGTGACGTCACCGAAAATTCCTCTAGTGTGAACCTTGTTATATCTCATGACTCAAAAATAGAAAATGACTGCGAAAATGATTTGGTTGACACTTTTGCATACGGTGGCTGCGTTCGCAGATGAGCGGCAGTCAAAGTCGAGCTGTTGTACCGAAACGACACGATAATAATATTTTAAACTACAGAATACAGGGCCACTTCTAAAGAAGTATTACACAAGTGGCTCGGTGGCTCGGTGGTCGTTCACGAAACTATGGAACCAACTGGCGAGCCGTCGAGCCGCTAAAAAATATACCTTACTTGTTCTTTAACGAGGAACAGCATATTTTGTCAGTTCTGTTGTAAATGACATAACTATTTTCCTATCCGGCGACAGCGATCGACGAGCGAGTTGCCGAACGCAGGCTGTCTTAAAGTGAGAAACGTTGCCCGACTTTAATGGCTTTCCTGTAAACTCAGGTCGGATGGCACTGCGGCTGGCACACAAATTCCCCGCGGTTTCAAGGTGCACGACCTGATCACGTGCGAGTTGGAAGTTCAAGTTGTTGTTTCCCTAGGGAGTTATTGAGTTTTGACCTATGACATGTGACACGTTCTCCTCCAATCGGAAAACGTGTTTGAGTTGGGAGGTATAACAACATTAATTATTAGCTTAATAAAGTATTTTCGTTTTTTGGCAATATTTCTGGCAGGTCACGTCATCAAGTTCCACGAACAATCCCTCTACAATGATGAGACACAGCGGCGGAGGATTGGATCAGAGCGTACGAGGTATTTAAACTTTCAGCACTTCCTTCCCGCCCCTCTACTCCCACACCAAAATAGCGATGGATATCAAAACACTCTCGATTGGAGATGGGAGTTGATTTTATATGACACAGTAAAAGAAAAAGCAATTGTACATTGTTTTGGGAAGAGTCCAATATCAGTGTTATGCGAAGCTGTCTTTTTCATGTGTTTGCTAGTTCTACCTCGTACATTTATTGCGTATGTCAGGACCTCCTGCGTATGTGAAATTATTACATGGCTCATTTAAATAAACCAATTTCGATATATTAAAATTCAGTCTAAAACAATAGACCTCAGCACAAGGCTCCGGAGAATAAACGCCACAAACTCTGTAGTTATTCCCCGGAGCCTCGTGCTGAGGTCTATTGTCTTAGGCTGAATTTTAATATATCGAAATTGGTCTATTGATGCTGTTTCTTGTTTGCAGGAGATGAAAGCATGCCGCGGATAAAGCAATGCTACTCCTTGCATGATAGTCGAAAAGATGACGTCTTGTTTGCAAAAAAGTCACAAAGCAAATCTACGCCTCATGCCGTTACCATGACATCACCGGTAACTATGACAACCACGTCTTCCTCTAAGGGGCTACCGTCAGTAGCGGTGGATCCTGGCTGTATTGTTTACATATCAAAATCGTCGGCGCAAACTCCCTCGCCTAGCGCCAATCTACCTCATCGGGCTGGCTATCTTTTGCCTGTTTATAAACCGGACACTAGAGAAGCTGCGTATGCATTTTTGCCGGCTGGTGCCCAGCTTCCCAATCGGGCGGGGGACAAAGCTGCCTTGGAAACACCCGCGTTACATCGCAAAAGTGACAGCTGTACAACAGTCGCAAGTACGAGCACCCATTCTCATACGCTTCCGCATTCGACAAAAGGTTTAAAGGAGGCAAGTATTGCAAGCGATCCTGACAAAGCAAAGTTTGTTCTGCACTCCCAACCTCACTACACTTTATACAAAGACAACACGCCACAGAATGCGCGAGTACATTCTGGTTATGAATCAAGCGCGAGTGTGAGCGTCACGTCAGCAAATCCTTCACGAACTGCTTCAGCTAATATCAATGGCGACTTAAGAGGAGGTAATGGAAAGAATCACGGGGTTAATATACCGCACACACATGAGCAACATCCGAAAGCAACTGCTTACGTTGGTAACCCGCAAATTTCAAGACAGGATTTAACTGGCTCACCGTTGGCTCAAGATAACAAAAACTCAATCACGCCATCAGATAAACTTCATCATCCAGCCGTTTGTCGCACACCGGAAGTTGTACCAAACCCAACGCCAAACACTCAAGAAGGCATTTTCAACCCGATGGCCTTGTATGTTAGGCCGAGATTGGTCCCCAGGGAGGTAGTGTCGGTAAATCACGCGTCAGAACCTAGTCCCCCTCTCGTGGAGTACATAAAGACTGATGCGATATGCAATAAAGAGTTGACAAAATGGGACGCTAAAAACGTGGCGGATTTTATCGCAGCAACTGACTGTAGGGATAAGGCAGACCTGTTTTTGGAAGAGGTTGGTACCAACTAATCAAATCCTCCGGTCATCAGCACCATAAATTACCAAAAAATTGACTATTTTTTGTTTTTGTCTTGAGTTCACGTTGGTGAACTGTCCTAGTTTTCTGCACCACTAAAGGCTATAGTTTTAAAGAGAAATTTGTCTCTGATTGGTTGTTTCTTCCGCGCGAAAATTCCAAACAAGAAACAACCAATCAGAGACACTGCATGGATCTCTGTCGAGCTACGTCATCAGAAAGGAATTTTTCGGGCCTAGTCTCGAGTGGAGAAAGAAGTCTGTTTAATAGGCAGGCGAATTAACATATTCATGAAACACAAGAAGACAGATTCCCCCAGCTCAGTTCTCCTGAAACAGATGTACGGTAGCTAGTAAGGAGAAAGATTCCAGGACTCAATGAGTCATTACTTAGTGTTAGAATCAACCTTAGAAGTGTAACTAAAAGCTACCATTTTTCTCCCGTTTTACAGGAAATTGACGGTAAAGCTCTGCTTTCACTATCACCAGAGATATTAATGAAAGGAATGAACTTGAAGCTTGGACCCGCTGTAAAACTCTACAATCACATCGTAAATTTGAGAGCAGCACTGGCACTTTAAGCTTTGCTTTCATTGTCCGCAGGCTAAACACATATTTTGCTATTTGTATTGACAAAGAATTACCGTTACTTCAAGCAAATCACTTCTATATATATGTGTGAGAAACATGCCTCCCGTCATCTTGACGCCATTAAGATCCTTACGTGCTATTTATTTTGTATATTTTGTATGATTCATGATTGTTATATATTGATTATTAAAGAAATGAGCGTTAATCAAGTTGCTTCTATTTATCTCAAAGGGGGGAACTGTCCTCTGAAAAACACGTGATCCCTTGAAACTCGATGCTAGGAATGAAACTTGTTCCTCTTTTCCCTGAAAAGAAAGTTCTTTATTTTTCTTTTCTGAATCGCTTTATTCCGGCCAGAACCTGTACTCCTCAAATAGTTTACCCTGTTCTCCAAAATCCCTGAGATTTAACCCAAACGGCACGCACAAACCTATCTCAGAAAAGTCATTGAAAACCAAAGATATCAATGAACATTGCAGCCAGTTTACTGAGAAATCTGATACAAGGATAAAACTTGTCCAAGGCGTCTTCTTAGAAAAATTGGGAAGAACAGATACTGACAAAATTATTTACCTGAGTTGTACATCTCAGAATGATACAAATCATACTGGTGTCATTCGCCGTAAATAATAAACTACGATCAAACTTTGCTAGTTAAGCTGGGGAACGGAGTGGGGCAAATAGTGTATGCAAAGAAATCAATCATAAGTAACCCAAACACAATAAATTGACCCAAAATGCAGTTGATCAATCGCTTTGTGCACGATCTGCATTTTTCAAATATGTGAATCTATCGATCACTGAAAAGTCGTGTTAGGAAGCAATCTATGAACTTTTAAGCAATACAGCACAAGATTCGCTTCCTCCCTCCCAAGTTCGAGCACCGTGCAATCTTTTTATTTAAGAAGATTATGAGTTTCTGTCAGAGTGGCAGTGATGATAAGTTAAAACCGACAGCGGTACATAAAAAAATTAAATAGTTAGGGACATTGACAAATTGTTTTTGTGACTAGTGATATATTACGTCTGTTGTTGAGTATAGAGTACAGTGGAAAAAAAATACCCATAATGCGATAAATGCGCGAGCGTTTGAAAACGATACTCAAACTGATTATGTAGCTTTTTAATAACGACCAACAGATTGTACACAAGCCCACCCCCTCCAAAATACCCTTTCAAAATCGCGTATTTGACTGTATTCAATTCAAAAATCGCGCCACCTTATTATCAGTCATGTGATTACAGTGATGGAAGACACGAACGGGAAAGTTTTTTTAGAAGTGGTACTTTTTGTTATTGCACAGGCACGAATCTAATAGCCTCACTCTTTGGCTAGGTTCACGAGCACATCCTAGCATTCATTCAGGCTTGAGAAAAATGCATTGCGTGTTTCTTCATCAGAGCACTTTCGCACCCACGCCACACATTGCAACGAGAGTTGAAAACCACGCAAAGTTAGAGCCAAATGTGACCCCGCCAGCTTGGAAGCCACATTCAGTGTACTGTGCATACTGGATGAAGAGAGCTAATTGGGCCCGGCTATGGAATGGGTGCCCTGTGTCCCAATCCTCGTCAGAAGTCATGTTTAATTCGTTAAGCATTTGATTACAGCGGGCAGTCACTGATGCGGCACAGTAGCTTGGATAGACAAACACATACAGGTAAACCACACTCACAAGGGCGTCCTGATACAAATCGTACCACTGGCTGGCATTTTTTTGAAAAAACTCCACCATATCTGCCACATAAATGACGGCTGTTATAGCCAAAAGAAACCAGTGGATTACAAACCATGGCTTCAGAGACTCGGAGGTACAAGAAATTTGTTTATAAAGGCGTTTATGAGTGCGTATAACGTCATTTAAGCTGCTGTTGGTAGCGATTTGGATTTCTGCGTGACATGATGTCACGCAGTCTTTCATTGCGTTGGTGATCACCGAAAATATCCAACAGCTTGTCAGGATACTCCAGCGTGGAATGATACCCAGAGAAAGGGACACGTAATTAACAAGCGGCCCGTTGAAGGTTAAATTGAACCACAAAACCTTAATCACAAGGCAGGAGCCAAAAATAAGCATGGTGACATTTAGCGTGACCCAGAGCGAGCGCCCGGCTGCGGAGTAGGACATATCCAATGTCACGCAATGATCTGATCGTCGCTTCAGATTCCACATACACCAAAAGAATGCTGCATTGGACATGAGCACGGCGAAGCAGGAGACCAGAGATAAAATGCTGATCAGTTCCACTCCGTGTAGAAGTTCGGGTAAAGTTACCTCACTTGTAGATGATGAGTTACTAGCGGAGACATTAACACACATCCAAGGGTCGAGGGGCGTGTCAAAATGGCCACACACGAAAGCATAATAAACGGCTTCAAACAGGTAATATACATCCAGTAATAAAACTAGCACTGCCATTACACCACGGAATCCTTTGCTGGGGTTCCAGAATCCGACAGCGTACGCAGTGGCCTTCAAAAACACACCGGAAGAAAACAAGCGCTTTGTACTCTCGAGGAAATATCTGCATGGGTTTCTGGAAGAGATGCTGCGAGACAAGAAATTATCGATTGGTCTCTCCGAGGAAATTAAATCAACAAATTCTTCGTTCTTCCCTGTTTCTGCCTCCATCATCAAAAACGTCTTGATTTCCAAGCCTTTTTTTTGGTGGTGAGTCACTTTGATCGTTTTACTGAAAGTCACGCGATGGGCACGTCACGCAACATCATTCCCATAAATCCTAGCTTGCCTGGATGGCAACGAGGAAATGTACGTAAAATGGCGGATACTTTGAACCGGTGGAAATTATCTCATTTTCAATTTCAACGTGATGTTGAGAGTTCTCTTGGTACTGGATCATAGTTAAGGAATGTACACAGAGAGCAGATTATCTTATCAAAAGCTGTGCTTGGCTTGCATCAAGGTTCTCTATTAATTGTTGTGATAACTACGGGAAAAAGTGGTTCGTTTCAACTTTCAAATCAAGGCCAGCTCGCTCCAGTAATCACCGGAATTTCTGTTATTTAAGCATATACATATCTGGATTCTTCATCACTGCGGGCAGTGGAGCTGAAGAAAATATTAAGCTGCCGTGAAGGATTTAAAACGAATTGGATTGATTTAATTTATTGACTGATTAATTTATTGACTGTTAAATTTCAAGTAAACAACTGCGAGGATTTTGATGGATACAACAAAACACAACATCGTAAGCTTACATGTACGGGTGTCTGAGTTTAGTTTGTTAGTTTGTCACTAAGACATTGCAGTTAACAAGCTGTGAATAATTAGACAACGTCCGAGGTTGACGTTAGTTGATTGTCAGACCAGTATGCCCAAACCACAGACTCGTGGAAAATATTCCGACACAGACTCTGCAGTGACGGAAAACGATGAATGTGGAGAAGAATCTGAAATTCCCATAACATCCCATGTGGAGGAATCTTGTGAACAGTTAGAAGGCAATACCAGGTAACGCTGTCTCCATATCAATCATGCGATATTGCTCAAAACTATTTTTTAAGCCAGCTGTAACAATGACATATAGCAACTTTTAAGCTTACAAAAGATTGGCTGATCCTGTGATCTTGTTTTTCAGCATCATCAAGTGGAGTGGTCCCAATAAGAAATTTCCCTTGATTCATTTTTCTCCTCATGTGCTATTGCTGGCTTTGCCCCCAGAATCAAAATCTGAAGCAGGTAAGAAACAGGCCCGGGTTGTTCGAAAGGTGGATAACGCTATTCACCGGATAAATCACTATCCAGTGGATTGTGTGGTTTGTTTTGTTAAAATTTATCCGCTGGATAGTGATTTATCCTGCGGATAGCGTTATCCAGCCATTGAACAACTGGGGCCAGAACGATAAATTTAACCAAAAACTCTAAAAGTATGGTAATGCGTAGTTCAATTCCACTTGTTATTGTTGTCATTGTGTTTGATAAACCATGTGCATGTAGCAATTTTTTATTTGTCCAGTCCCTTACCCCTGGGACAAGACCACCTTAAACTATTCCCCACCCAAGGCATGAAGTGCTGGACTTCTTCGGGGGGGGGGGGGGGGGGGTGATTGAACGGTGCATAATTTTAATGTTTCTGCTGGGAGAATATCAGCTTTAGGCCTTGAACCTGGGGTCTTGAAGTACAGGTCTAGTATAGTTGTGGTCCATATAGAACTGATATTCTTTCAATGTGCTTCTGAGGATAAAGGGGGCAAGTTTCTAAAGAAACTGTGGTGCTGCGTCGGTGGGAGTATTACAAGATAATTTGGTTTTATCAACTGGGTTGATAATGTGAATTGTCCACCGTAAAGAGATTCGGAAGCTGACGTTTCGAGCGTTAGCCCTTCGTCGGAGCGAATCCGGTTTCCCCCCTATCCATTTTGTTCAATTGCGCACTGTAATTACTTAAAGGTTGTCTAATAACAGATTTACTACATTGTATATGACATAACAATTGACATAGAGCTTTAGAATCTTTACACTTGGACAATATCAGCAGTAAAATATTAATGTGTTGTTAACTGAGCATTAAGTAACATCACAGACTGAGTACAGCAAGGTCCATCCAAAAATAATCAATATTCCCCAGTATGGCTTCAAGCAAGCTAGGTTAGTAAGTTGTTCATCATATGGCACTTAAAAGTTGCCTTTGATACAGCTTTACAGAACTGTTCACTTGGTTTGGATGACCTCATAGAAATAAAAGGGAGACACCCTGTCTAGCAGTCCAAGAGGCCATTTTCCCCAGTAGGTTTCCCCAGTAGGTTTCCCCCCTATCAAGAAAAACTTTTTTCTCATGTTAGTCTAACCCTTTCACTCCTGTGGGAAAAACACAGTTTTTGTAAAACAATAACTATAGACCCAGAGACCATATATAATGTACCGTTTGAAAGATATTTCCTGTGGGACACCATAAATCATACTTATGGCCATAGAGGAAGTCGCACTGTTTGAACTGAAAAGCACTAAAAACAAAGAAAGAAAATCTTTGAAAAATGTTTTACTCTAGCTATAGTGGGGGTATTCCCCTAAACTATGGCTCAATTTGTAGCTTGTGAATTGTGTGGGTTATTGTCAGATATCAACTTGACCTTAAAAGTGTAGGAGAAATTGTAGGGGTGGTTAATCAAGTCTCGTATAGGAGGGGGTATGATTTTACACTTTCAAAAGACAGATCTGTTCAAGACCTTTGTGCTGTTCATATGTGATAAAAAATTGACCAGTTATTAAACATGTAATGGTATTTTGTGCCACTGATAGCACTCTTGGGAGCGAGAGGGCTAAACTTAATTGTCAGCTTATATCTTCAGATATGTCTGGTTGTGGACTACGAGAGAAGTGACCACCATACCAGTAATTTGTGTGTAAAGTTATTATTAGTAATACTTTACTTACAGGAAGAAGTTTTTTTAAAAGAGGTTTATACAAAGTTTGTGCATCTTCTCTTGACAGAAAAGTATCATTTGACATACAAATTTATGAAGACTGAATGTAAACTTGTACGAAGCATCCTGAGTGTCCACTGCTTTAGAGAGGTGAACATTTTTTATTCTTACTAGTTGAAGTGCTCAAAAATAATATAAAATAAAACAATAACTGTTTATTCACAATTTCAAAGAAAAAGTGAAAAGGAGATAAAAGAGGTGATCCCTTTCCAGTCTATCTCCTTAAAATAATTAATAATATAATTATAAATTAAAAACATATTAAGTAATTTACATTCAATTAAAGAAAAAAAGTAACCAGAGTGCTAATTTAGTTGAAAATGGCTATGCAGCAACAGTCAAAACCTTCATCAATGGTGTTAGTAATGTTTCCACAGCATTGATTCCTCATTATCACAAACGTTAATCAGTTTGTTCCTCTATACTGGAAATGCACAAAATATTATTTTACAAGTACTTGTTATAAATGACAATTAAAACAAAATATTATTTTACAAGTACTTGTTATAAATGACAATTAAAATAAAAGGTAGAAAATATTTTTTCTATAGGTTCATCCCAACAGTTCAAACTTTAATTTGATGTGGACTGGGTCACATGTCAAGCCTCATACTCTGAGAGGCCTTCAAGACTTCCAAAAGATAAATCACTTCCCAAGGTAAGCACACCTTGCGGCTCATGGAATAAACCTTTCCAACATTCCAACAAACAACAGGGTCAAGTCAAGGTCAGGGTGGAAAAAAATACAACAAGTGTATGAAAATGCCCACCCCAACCTTGCTTGTTACTATTGTTTGTATGTACTGAACTGGAATGTGGGAATGGTCTATTAACCCCTAGATTACATAGAGTTAGCTACTTCTTTTCAAGTTATGTATAAATATCAGACAAAGGAAATATAAATAAACTAGTTTACAAAAAAAATTAAACTAAATGTTCAACAGTTTCAAACCACAACATCTACACATATAGTAAGAGTGTAAACTTCACAGTGGCCTTTTAAAGGTTCCCAAACAATAGCCAAGATGTTTTTGCATAAGAAATTTCTTATTTCCGTAAGGAGAGAGTTAAAATTTCCCATTAAGTACACCGGTATGTGAAAAAAACATTATCATGTGGTCTTTCATTTTCACCCACTGACATATATCTTAAGTACAGAGACATTACATTTTGAACTGAGTGAGTAACCAAATTGACATGAACTGTTGCAACTGACTCACTCTTGCAAAAAAGAGGACGGCAAGAAACAAAACATTACATGTATATGGTGATGCTGGCCTCAGGTTTTTACTGGGTAAGAGGACATAAACACTTTAGACTTCAGTATTTGGAGGAAGTGTTTGTGTTATAATTCATTGGGGTGTCTTAGAACATCAAGTTGCTTTTTATCACAACATATTTGAAATAATAATGACACATTCTGACTAATAGACCATTTCCGAGTTACCTAAAGCCTCTGTTTCAAAGCGAGGCCTGATGCACAACCATTCATATGAAAATGAGTTTAATTTGCATGTGAATGAGCACCAAGACTCGCTTTGAGAAAGAGGCTCAAGGTTATTCAGAAGTGGCCTATTCTGTAGTCTCTAGAAGCAGTCCCTGAATGCATTTTTTGACTTATCAGTTTTTATTTCAAACAGATCGTACGAACTTACCAGGAAGGACAAATTATACAAGAATATTCAACGAATGCAACATTCCAAGGTATAAGATGTACTCTTCTTTGGTTTGGGGACCATTATTGCTGGTTAGCCAGAATTGTTAACCTACAAATTTAATGTTCTTCCTTTTTCAGGGTGTGAAACATTTTGATTTTATTCCTGAAAGCTACATCATACCAGAGGAGTTTAATGAGTTTAATGGTAAGTGCTATCGACATTCAGCATGCATAGATTGGGTTGTTGTTTTTGTTATAATGTTCATGTTCTGTATATTTTGTACTATTCAGTGGCATTCCTGAAGGATAGAAAACCGTGGATTGTAAAACCTGTTGCTTCATCGCGAGGTCGAGGAATTTATCTTGTCAATCATGTGAGTGCTGATACATGGGCTGTAAGCTTGTTATCCTCCCTTGGCGATAATCAGGTCTGCTAATGTGCGAAATACAAATCTCTAGGCTGTTAACCAAACTGATGAGACAATTCTCCCCTTGATGATTTTTGTTATTTTCGTCACCTGTTTGCTCAACATTATATTAAAACTGTAAAGAAGAGTCATATCTTGATTGATAATTCATATGATCCATTGAAATCTCTTGCAGCCTAGTCAAGTTCCTCTGGATGACAATCTTTTGGTTTGCAAGTACATCAGTAATCCACTGCTTGTCGATGGTATGTTCATTTAACATCTCTTTGGAGAACAACACACACTTTTCGAAAAGAATGGATTTGTAGTTCAAACATTTCACCAGATAGACTTTTGCAGTGCATGAGAGATAATCATGACTTTAAACTCAACCTCTGGAGACAGTTAATTTGGGAATCAGTTACCACAAATAAATCAAGCTTGCAGGGTTTTTTCCTAAAATTTCTATGGAGGCTTTCCTGTCTCCACAAGCCACAGGAGGTTGCTATCAGGGAAGTTTACTTCAGTGCTCCATATTGTACAAGGTCAGGGTCTAGAATTTTAGCTCTAAATTACTTAAATTGTGCTTAAGACATATTTAATTTATGATATCTGAGATGATGCTCTAATTTCAGGATTCAAGTTTGATCTCAGGTTGTATGTTGGTGTAACATGTTTTGATCCTGTCAGAGTTTACCTCTATGAAGAGGGATTAACAAGGTGGGTTGGCATTTAGCCGAAAATGTAGTGAAAGAGAAGTAAGCCTGTTGCTTTTTTCCATTCAGAATCAAAGTGAAAAAAACTTGAAACTGCACAAATGAAATGTAGTTTGACACAGACAGATACTCCCTATAGAAAAATGCATTACTCTTCAGTTTAAGGCCTCAGAGTTGTTTGTCTATGGAAATGTAATGACTACAAACAAAGAAGTGTACATTTTGTAATATAACTTCTGATAGTGTTTTGTATATCATTGTCTTGAAGAGGATCATTACTATTCTTTTGTAGATTTGCCACTGTTAAATATGACAGAACTGGTAAAAACATCAAGAATGTCTGTATGCATTTGACAAACTATAGCGTCAACAAGAAAAATGCTGACTTTGTGAGGTATGTGAAGTGTCATATTTCTGGTCACTTTTTTGCACCAGGTTACAGCTATTGTTTTGCCTTTTTCTGTGAGGTTTAAACTACGTATCGTAATGTAAACAAGGTGGACCAGAGTGGCCCTGAATTCTTTTATTTTAATGCCCTCCAGCATCCATTCTCAAGTCATAAACAAGCAAACAAACAGGAATACATGCAAGTAAAGAAAAACAGCAGGTTTTTAACATTTGAGCCATATGTTTATGTATTCCAGGTGTCCTGACCCTGAAGTGGAGGATTTTGGGAACAAGTGGAGCATGAGTGCTATGTTAAGATATCTCAAGCAGCTTGGAAGAGACACTACAGGTACGCTTACATGAATAAATAAACTAATAAAATAGAACAGGAATTGACAGTCGCACAGTGAGGAATGAAATGATGAGATGTATATAGGAAATAATTCATATATGAACTGCAGTTGTAGATGAAAGTGAAGAGTGATCATCGCAGTATATTTTACAATAGACCATTTTACAGTTGTTGGCAAAGTGACCTGGCCTCTGACTGGCAGCGAGGCTGGAGTTGACCTTGTTTTGATACAGACCTCTCTGCTTTTATTGTGCAAATCAAGTTGTTCTCATGCTAACTAGTTTACATTTACCTGAGAAAAGCTTGAAGGTCTGTATCAAAGCAAGGTCACCTCCAGCCTCGCTTGCATTCATGGCCAAGTAACTAAGCACACAACTGTAAAATGGCCTATTTCATTACTCACGGGAAGATATGAACTCAATAAATTGACCTCGCTCCCAATGTGTGGCTTCGTAGCTCAGTTGGTAGAGCATCGCACCGGTATCTTGGAGGTCACAGGCTTGAATCCCGTTGAAGCCCTGATTTTTTTCAGGCTTCTTCTTTCCAATTGCTTAAATTGGAAATATACTGCGATGATCAAATATGAGGACACTGATAGAGAAAACATTGACAATTTATTAGCCTTGTAAAGAGTGACTTGGTTCTTAGCAAACAAATACTGTTTGTGTTTATAACATAGTTTTTTAATGTCCAGCCACACCCCTGGCACTCTTATTGTTGTAAACACTAAGGATTTTTTTGGGGGATGATTTAAAAAACATTCCATGTGAATCTCGGTCTCCTCTCACTCTCTCTCTCTCTCTCTCTCGGGGAAGAGGGGGAATCCCCCACAGACATGTGACATCATGAGGGGTTGCCTTTCATGACATCACGCCCACCTCCAGTAGTACGCTATGACATCACCGCTCGCCTGTGCCCTGATTATATTGGTCCATTCCATTTCCCAACCTGTGACGTCATCACTCCACCCATTATTGACTCTTAAAGTAAGATCCACGATTTTTCCCAATGACCACATACCGTCTACCTATACTACCAGTACTCTTGTAGTACAACAAATTCTTAGCTTATGTTTTGTATGGCTGCAGGATAACTATTTTTTGCTCCATGACTTTCTTGCAGCTCTGATGATGAGGATAGAAGATGTAGTGATAAAGACAATATTAGCTGGCGAGCTACACATTGCATCTGCCTGTAAAATGTTTATGCCTTATTCAGGAAACTGCTTTGGTAAGCAAACCCTTCTCAAGCAAAGCTCTCTGTTATATATTGTCATGTTGTTCCTCCCTTCTTGCTCTTGCCTCCAAAAGCTGAGGACTCAGTGTTAGTCCAAACTTTGGTTGCCAGTAGAAAACAAATCTCAGGCAAGTTAGAAAAAAAATGAAATGGTATTAATGTGTGAAGCTCCAGAGGTGTGGTATGGTGTCTCTGGATTGCATGATCCAGGTGCGAGCCCTTGCTGAGGCTGTTGTGTTCTTAGGCAAGGCACTGTACTGTCACAGTGCCTCCCTCCACCCAGATGTATAAATGGGTACCCCTTTGATAGATCAGCATCCCATCCAGTGGGGAATAGGAATTCTCCTAGTCACTTGCTTTAGAATTTGGCTGTATGGGCTACTGACTTGACACACACTTGACATCTGAAATTCAGGTAACAGTACTGCCTGGTTAGCTCAGTTGGTGATTTGGTTTTCTTATTTTCATAGAAATTTACGGCTTTGACATTTTAGTTGATGAAAATCTGCGTCCTTGGTTGTTGGAGGTGAACTTATCTCCCTCACTAGCTTGGTAAGTTCAGAGGATAGCATTTTACTGGCTAACTCTGTATTGTTATTTGTTGAGTGTACATGTAGTTACAAGGACTACATGGCCTCCACATAGGTTTAGTGACTGTTTGAGACATTTGTTTTCAACCACTTGTCCATAGAGCAGTTTTCATTTAACTGTTGAAAAGTAATTGGTTTTAACTTGCGGCATTTAGAAATAAAACCAAACCAAGCGTGACTTGCTCGTACACATTTTCCCTCACTTTGAGACATTTGTTTTCAACCACTTGTCCATAGAGCAGTTTTCATTTAACTGTTGAAAAGTAATTGGTTTTAACTTGCGGCATTTAGAAATAAAACCAAACCAATCGTGAATTGCTCGTACACATTTTCCCTCACTTTCTGTCAGCTACATGTAATTACTTGGAGCTTTGATTGGTTCATTGGACTTTCTGTGTCCTTTGTGATTGGCTAGAGTGATCACTTTGGTTTGGGTTTTATGACACTCAATTGAAAACCGCACTATGTAGCATTACTAATGTGTTGAGTTGCCTTCCCTTGATTTATTTAGTGACTCTCCTTTGGACCTGAAGATCAAATCTCATCTGGTATCTGACATGTTTAATTTGATTGGTGAGTGATGCTCGGTTTATCAGTCTTTCAGTTCAAGTTATTTTTAGTAACTGCAATCCCTCCTTATGGATAACATGGTTGCTTTTCCCCTATCTTCTTTGCCTTAGACACGGAAATTTAATCATATGTAAATAAATGAATAAACAAATAGATAAACCCAAGCATAACATGTGCATATTAATCACAATTATTTGGAAAATATAACTGTTTGTATGGAATTTAGAATTGAGACTTTAAATCAATAGTGGAAAATAAAAAAACAAAAGGGATTGGGCGAACGGGAAAAGTAACCGATGCGAGACACAACCCAAAATCTAATGACACACAAGATAGTCACGTGTGCGGTCAGCATTGGCTATGAGGTTAAAAACAAACCTAACAGAAAAGGGCGCGTCATTTCTAAATTCCATACAAACTCTTATATTTTCAAAATATCATTAACATGCAAATATTATGCTCAGGTTACCTATGATTTAATAGGATCTACTTATTTGGTTTTTGAACAACTCTTTACCTAGGTTTTGTGGCTCATGACCCGATGGTTCGTAAGCTTCCTACCCGACGATTTGTGGATTATCCACAGAAGAACAGATATCAGGTAAAAAATGAAATGAACCTGGCCTCCTTTTTAACTGTCTTTTGTTAACTGTTGTTTCCCTCAGTGTGGGAAATGAAAGTCACAGAAACAAAAAAAACGCCACCAGAAGAAGTTTGCCGCATTGTTTAAAAAAATCGGACGCTGAGTTGAGTGGAGGAAAACCGACCTCGGTGTAAAAATGCTTATCATTGCCTAATTTCTAACCGAGAGAGAATGGCAATAATTAAATTCTAATTGCAAAGCTCTTATCAGTCAAAAGGACAGTAGTCTATTACATTGATTTGCTTAGTAAGTTGTTCATCTGAGATTTATCCTGGAAAAGCATCAGAAAACTTGCACCATGGGGGGACTATTTACACAGACACTTTGCCAGTTGTGTGATTTTTGTAATGGCTGAATGTGACATAATGTCCAGTTCAAAATTCTCAGATTGAGCAATCCAGATTTCTGTGTTGACCCCAAGAATCTCACAGTCAGCATATCCTGTATCAACAAAAACTCTGAGAGAAAAAGCTATAATAAATCCAGGCAATGGTTTCAGATTAACTTCATCAAGTATACAGCGAAGGAAAACTATCCATGCTACAAACATCCTTGAAATAGTAGAGGAACTTTCACCTACTAACTTAGCCATAATGACTAAATTCACTGCATGTCTTGCTACAGTAAGTACAACAAGGAGTTCAGTTCTGTCATCAAGAAGCTTGTTATTTGAATCTAATTTTTCTAACCTTTGAGCACAATCAGGATAAACAATCAGATACAAAAGAATTGTAATGTCTGACACCCTTGGTATGCAAGCTGTTTTGGCACAAAACACTAGCGCAATTCCATTGCCAAACCATGCCATTTTGATTCTCGCGCGTCCGAATAAATACATATTTGTGCCCAGGCTCTCTCGGTTTGAAAATTAGGCATTATGACTGAGATTGGCTGAGACCAGTCCAATTTATCGTTAATTCTTCATTTGCACTGCAGTGCAAATTGACGCGCGCGTTCGCAATGTTTTCAGTCTTGTAATAAATAAGTAATCGCATAAAAAAACTTGAGCAATTAAGGCTTTACACTACTCGTGACATTTGAAAATTCTTTCAAGTTGCACTCGCCTAAAGGCTTGTGCAATTTTGAGAGAATTTTCAAATATCACTCGTAATGTAAATCCTTACTTTACACTCACACTTGATTACCTTTACATATTATTTCATATAATAAACAGAACATCGTTTATTTTCTTACGTTCTAACCTTTGTGCTGATAATTACATTCGTAGAAAGTGGCTTTTGTTCTTAAAAACTGCTCATTTGTTACTTCACAGAGGCAGCGATCCGCCACAGCCGGTGGAATCGTGACGTCAAACTCCAGACCATTGTCTTCAACGACAAGGAAGAAAACTGATGATGGTTTGACAGGAGAAGAGTTGAGAATATTACGTCACACCAGAGAAGAATTCTCCAGGAGGGGAGGGTTTGTACGAGTCTTCCCCTCCCCAGACTCCTGGGAGCTCTACGGGTATTCAACTAGTTCTCAGTTTCAGATATAATTTCTCGCCACCGATTCTAATAGATTTCTTTTAGTCTTAGTTTTAGAATTTAGCAGTACATAACGATGTCTTTATGTTGAAGATTTACGTTATTCTTGTCACTACTGTTGTGTATTATTGGGGAAATAGGAAGAAACGTTAGAATCATGTTTAGAATAGTTCAGCAACTCAAAAGAATTTCTATGGCATTGCGTATTCAAGAATTAGAGAAAGCTGAAGATTGTAAAACGTGACAGTGAAAAAAGTTTAGGTCTAGTTTGCGCAAACTTTTCCCACTATTGATGTCTCCATAACAATCTGCAATTAGAGTGCTAGACATTGTATTAGCTGTTTGGTAGAAGAAATTCGTGATTGCGAAAATTGGTAGTGCCCTTCAAAAGATTTTCATCGTATCATGCCCACACCAAGAAGAATTTATATTGTTGAATTGTTCTTTTTGATTTTTTGGTTTGTCTGTTTAGGTCATTTCTGGAGCACCAAACAACTCACAATCACATGTTGCATTCTAAACTGTTTCCTGGAAGGTAAATTTTCATCATATTTCAAGGAAGTGATTAAATGTGGAAAGTTGCCAGAAAGTAATGAAGAACTTCTTTGAGTACAATAGTAGGGGGCTCTTCACCGTAAAAGCTGAAATACTAAAATAATTACATAGAATTGAACTTAACACTGTATAAATTAGTTGTGAATCATTCCACAGAAAATCCTCTTTACAAAGGCCAAGCACAGCCAGCTTTTCGTCAGCAGGTGCACGAGCGAGGTACGTTATAGGGTACGAGTAGTCGGTTTTGGTAATGGTATTTGGACTGAGTGGAGTCCATACCTCTTACTAACCGAGTTCGAGGGCCGTACTGTAGTTACGGACCGAGTTTTTTCCCCTTCGATTTATGGTCCGCACGCTTCGCGTTTGGGCCATAAATCGAAGGGGAAAAACGAGGATCCGTAACTTACAGTACGGACCGAGAAAACGAGGTCAGTAAGATATTTATTACATCTCTACTGTGTGTCTGATGGGTTCGGGAACGATTTCTATTCACGCGGAAAGGCTTCAAATTTATGACGTACCTCGAAAGCAAAACGAGTCAGTTTAAAAAAATCGTTAACTGACTCTTAAGTCGATGTAAGTATATATGAAATAATTCATATAGTTTGAACTGCGGTCATAGATGAAAGTGAAGAATGATCATCGCAGTGAATTTTCCAATTTAAGCAACTGGAAAGAAGAAGCCTGAAAAAAAAAATCAGGGCTTCAACGGGATTCGAACCCGTGACCTCCGCGATACCGGTGCGATGCTCTACCAACTGAGCTATGAAGCCACACATTGGGAGCGAGGTCATTTTGTCGAGTTCATATCTTCCCGTGAGGAGTGAAAATGATGTAAGTATATATGAAATAATTCATATAGTTTGAACTGCGGTCATAGATGAAAGTGAAGAATGATCATCGCAGTGAATTTTCCAATTTAAGCAACTGGAAAGACTCGACTCTTAATCGACTCTTAATCGACTCTTAAGTCGTTAGCAGGTTTTAATACACAATTTCAGAAATAAAAGAAAGCTTTAAACTTTTACTTGCCAGAAAAGTTAAGAACGCTTGGCGATAAATCAAGAACCATTTGGCAACAAAAGCAATTTTAGCGAGCCGTACAGTAGAATACGGCCCGCTAAATTGACCAATCACAGCGCGCGTACTAACTGAGAGATATAATAAAATTCAGTATAATCATACAAGTGATAACAAAATCGGACAGCCGCGCAGACTGACATGTGATTGGTTGATTTAGACTATAACTTTGAATGTGATTGGCTTATTGAACTGTCCGATAACAACTTAGCAAGTGAATGAGAGGTGAATGAGTGGAAAATAGGAGTTTGTTAAACCAATCACAATCGAGGAAATAGTCATCTTTATGATTAGTTCCTGAAATTCTCCTCGCGCGGAACTCCATAAATCTGGGAAAAAAAGAAACGAGGAGGGAATGGAGCTCGCCGCTCAACCGCTCTCGCATGAAAACTTATCTCATGCTAGGACAAGAAAGAAACTGCTCGCAGTCTAGGTACGTTACGTTCAACTGAACATACACGTTTTTGCTTCTACGTTTACTGCTCAAATAGCATTCAAGACCTGTACTATATACTTACATCTCCTAATCGTTGAGTTGATTTTTAATTTTTTTTCAGGAGCATTACGTCTTACGGAGCACCGCAGTCTAAAGTTAATTTAATAGTGGAGCCGACAGAGGTAACAAGATATTTATATTCTAGTATATATACTCTCAGGTTATCGTCCGCACTGATAGACCATTTCCTACTGAGTTCAAGTGCCTTTTGCCTCTGTGTCAGAACGAGGCTTCGTGAGAAACCATTGATATGAAAATGTTTTTCGCCTACTGGTTCATTTTCATGTCAATCAAACTCATATGACAGGTTTTGCACAAGGACTCGTCTTGAAACCGAGGCACAGGGTAACTCGGAAATAACCTATTAACTTGCTTGAAAAATAACATCATTCCTCCGATTTTTATTTACTATTTGTCAGATGTCTGATACTGTCTGCCTCGGCATCAAGGAGAGAATTGTTTGTTACGAGAGGAAACTTGACAGCTGGGTAAGTAACACAGGAACACTCCGCACGAGGAAGCTTCGCTGGACAGTCATACTTCAGTATTCATCATCAGTTCGAGGACGTTTACAATTTTGACTACATATAAATTTTTCCAAAGAAATTTTCAGTTTATTCCACAGAATATGGTTTTAAAGTGGACTCTCTACATGGTTAGGAGGCTCGAAAGGGTTTTTAGCTGCACGCGCGCGCGCAATCTACACACGCCATAACTAAGATGCACGCGTCAGCTGAATCAGTATTAAAATCAGCACACCGGAAGTTAATGCTGCGTAAAATCGCGCGAACCGGAAATAAAATCTGTGGAAAACGTTTGTTTATAGCTCGAAAGTTCGCTCGGTGACCTATCTTGATTTTTTGCATACACGCACTTTTCGCGATGGCACTTCAGATATAAAAGTTTCGGGGAAAATTATCTAGTGGAATTTTCTGTAAGCCATAAAACGCGTTTTCTTTAAATATATTTAATTCTACTAGATAGAATTTTTCCATACTGTCTGAAAAGTTAAAGAATTTAGGAAACTTTCCAACAAAGAGATAAAAATGGTAGGTCACCGAATTAGTTTCTCAGATAATTTACAAAAACTGAAATTTAGAGGACGCTTTTGTGGACCTCGTGCGTTGCCATGGTAACTGATATGACGTCACAAGTACCCTTAAAGTATAGCCCAATAATAGAGTTGCAAGGAGACATATAGTTTGCCCACACCATTAAACATCCTTCTTTGTAATCTTCCATCGTTTCACAAGCAATATAGCAACGAAAAACCCTTTCGAGCCTCCTTAAGCGTTAACATTTTCTTCCGTATTTATTAACAGAGTCCATCTCTCCTTCGGACAAAAAAAGCACTGGGCAACACAACTCCAAGCGCAGGTAATTGTAAACGTTTTAAGGAGGCTGGCAACAGATTCCAGCACTTATCTAACAGCTATAGTTTAAAGGGTGAATACTACCACTGTTTAACAAGTGATGCTACACTAATGGTATCATACAAATTCCCAATCATTGGTAAACAAGTTGCGGTCACCTTTTTACCATAGCAACAATATAACATGCCAATAACACCCTTAATTTTAGCTTTAAGCGCTTCGTCCGGCGGGTACTGAATAAGCAAGACGAAGGACGTTTCAGGAAGTCTAGTATTAACCAATCAGAGGTGTGGTCTTTGTAGAGCTACGTCATCAGTATGAAATTTTTCGGGTCCAGTCTCGGACGTCTCTCGGGCAGGGCAAAAATGTAGCGCGAGGACAGAGAAGTTATTTTTGTGGGGCTGCATGTACTCCATACAATTTGAATTTCTATTAATCCCAGTCATGCGTAGTTCAATTCTGACTGCATATCACTTTTCTCTTTCAAGGCACCCCTAGTTCAAGCAAAGGGACATCTGAAGCACCTCGCGCTGATTCCATCTCTTCCCGATTGACCCCCGATGGACAGGTGGCGATGAATCACATGGAGGAGAAGTCGGGCTCTCATCGCGAAGGTTGGTGTGACTCGTGCGAGTTAATAATTTTTCAGTATTGTTTATTCTCCGCCAGCTGGAATTTTTAACGAGGAGGACCCCTGAGAGGCATTACGAAATAATGATAATAGAGGGGGGGGGGGCGTTTACACAACACTTTGACACTGGTTAGTCCAAAGTAGTATCTTAACAGTTTGTCATTTCCTTCAGAATCAAAGCCCTCATTGGATTCAGAAACACAGGCACCATATCGATTAACCTCGCCTGGCCCCCATCCAAGGCCCTTCCGGGAAGCCACACGGGCGCAGAAGCCACCTGTGCCGATCAGCGGCGAAACAGTGTCAAAGCGCGTGCTGTCTGCGCAGCCGCGATACCAACCAATCAAAGTGGATGACATCATGGCAAAGGCAGGCACACTCACGTGAGTAGTCAAGAACACAATTCTTGTCTCCAGGGCTGCTCGATACTTTCTTCCGGTGGGAACTAAGTCCGCGGAATAAGAGAATCGAGTGGCTTTTGTGAACGATCGAAAAGATAATTCTACCCTAGCCCTAAAGTTATAATTGTTGAACTCTTGTCGTTTTGTTCGAACTATGCGTCCCTTGAAAGTAATGATTGTTGAGATGTATTTCATAAAGATTTGTCTTTTTTCTTACAGGAAACTTCAAGCAAGGCAAGCATTCGCTATGTATCTACAGCGAGTCCAACAAAGACTGGTTCACGATACCAGGTAAGGCGTTACCCCTCAAAACTGCTCTTGCTTCAAGACGATTGTGGTGCATACCGTTTTATGGCAACACAAACGTAGCAATTGTCACTATTGTTACTTATTTTAGACATCCCTCGGCCAATCAAAAGTCACGTTATCTTGTGGCCGGGGATATCAAAGACATCACGTGACGTTGTAGCTGTTGTTTCTTTGATTGGCTGAAAAGACAAAAAAATGTCAAATATTCTACACTGAGAATGACTAGCCTATCTTACACATTTCATTGTCTTTTCTTCCAGTTATGATTCAGAGGATTCAAGAGATAGCACAGACTCCAAGCAAGACGATCAAATGGTAAGTTATAACCAGTGTCTCCCCTTGATAGATATACCAGTAGTTCTGCATTGTACCCTACTTGCCATAAATTTCGGACGTTCTATTTCGGACGTCTAATTTTCGGACGCTTTTTATCTCATTTCGGACAAATTGCGGACAAAAATTGCGGACACTTTGCTGAAACAGCTAAAGTAAATTTACGCCTACAAAACACGAATGAGATTGAAACAACATTTGTGAAAATGACAGTTTTACTGCACCCTCAAGGTTTAAGAGAGATAGGCAAGGTAAAGTCTGCATACGAGCCAAGTGGCTCATTAGGTCGGAGCTTGTCCCGGTTTCAGTAGCATGAAGCGACTAGGAATACTTCTACTCCCCCTTGGATGGGATGCTAATCCATCGCAGGGTTACCCCAGCATTTAATTCGCCAGTACCCATGTATACACTTGGGTGGAGAGAGTCACCGTGAGAGTAAAGTGCCTTGCCCAAGAACACAACACAATGTCCCAGGCCAGGGCTCGAACGCGGAAAGAGATATACCGAGGAGAAAATAACAGCAGTTCGATCAAACTGTTACGCATCTCAAGCAGTGTCTCAAGTAGAGCCCGCGCCATAAAGCAAACTTAGAGCTGTGGAGCTACTTAAAAATTTTATGCTGTACTGTAAATATTTTGGACGCTATTTATTTTGTACTGTTACATTTTCGGACACTATTTTTGTCCAAAATTAAAATAGTTTTTTGCAAGTGATGTAGACTTTTAACAGCCTAATAACGACACAAACTACTCAGAGTAGGGCTTGTTCCTCTCGATCACGTACGTAGAGTTGAGTGTTTTAACATTTCTTGCGATATGCTGTTTCCTTGTTCAGAACTTGGTGATTCGTTTTCTAAAGAAGGCGGCGAGTAATTTACAACAGCCATTCAAAGTTGTTGTACCGAGCCACAAGTTGCCGTTACATGACAGGTATATATTACTATTTTTAGGTTTTTCATCTCCCTTCCCTCTTTTTACTTTCTATGTCTTGCAGTGATGGCCATCTCCCTTTGCAGGATCCCCCCATATAGATGTAGATGTAGATGTAGATGTAGATGTAGATGTAGGCATGTGAAATGAAACTTATTATGTATTGTAGAAACTCGTAGTTGGTTAGTTCACAATGCAGGTGGCTTAGTAGACAAAGATAATTATGGGAAGAGTTTGAGAGAGGAATGTGCATTTATTTATTGTTTTTCTCAGGCGGAGGATTCTTGCCAAGCAGCTGGGAGACTTCGTTCGTATTTATGGAAAGGTAAAATAAAGGGAAACGAATAGAATTTTCAAATGTGATCAATATCTAATTTCTCCTTACAAAATCAGCAAACTGTCAAAAATACAGGTGAAGAGAATCAGAAAAAATCATCAATTAGGAGATGTTGTCTTGATGTTCTGCCGAATTATCAGAACTAACATTAAAATGTATAGGACTAAATCAGTAGGGACAGTTACGATAGCTGAACTATTTTTGCAGCGTTCGTAAAAATTACAATATTTAGAGAAGAAGCCACGTCAGCCTTAGCTGGTTTCCATGCGGGTCCTCTATCCTGGTGGAACTGGAATTTGTGGTGTTGGTTTTTTGTGGAGGGAGGAAAACCAGGGAACCCGTAAGCAAACCAGCCTTTAGGAAGTAGTTTTGTGTACACGTTCTATTGTTCAACAGGAAACCATGCAAATTCAGAAGCGACAGGAAATTAACCGCACATACGGGCTTTCAAGGAGCAACTCCTTCATCGGTGAAATCCCGGATGAGGAGTTCAAGGTCTTTATGGCCATTGCAAGGTACTTATTGCATTCTGGTCCATATCTTTCTACGAGTTGTCTCTTGTAAATCTCGTTTTTGCAGTAATCCGTGTTTTGCTTCGAATTTTACAGCGAGGCAGAGTTGGAAGATCTTTTAACTACGTACACCAGGTTGAACAAGAACGCCAGCGTGTTCTTAGGTGGCCGACCAGAGAGGAGCTCTGAGGAGAGCGCTACCAAAGTGCCTAACGACACAGTACTGTCCAGAAGAAAAGAAGGGGACCGGCACACCCGGAGGTAAATATTGCGATTTACAGTTCTTGGATTAGCTCAAAGGGCTCGCTCGAGAAGTAGATCCGTTATCGCCTTAACATCTTGTCTGTTAATGTATGCTCAAAGATCCGTTCTCCTAATGGAACTATTTCTTTTTTACATGTCAGCACAAACCCTATTCCTGATGAAGAATTGAGGTCCACAGAAGACCTTAGTAGCACAGGCCCTACAGTGACTGATCGACACGCAAGGGCGCTGACAGCTGTGTCTGCATATGGCGCCTCAGTGGCTCTAAACAAGACCAGGCAACGCCCGGTGTCAGCCAAGATAGCGAGTTCACAAGGTGAGGTGAAAGTGATCTTTCGCGTCTTTAGTCGTCGAATACACGCAAAAACAAGCACTGTTGGGTTGGAGCACTGTGTGCCTGCTTTCTCCGCGCGCGCTTTAATAATTTCCCTGCTTGGGATACCTGTGACACTGAATCCATAACGATGACGTAGCTCAACAGAGATCTGTGTGGTCTCTGATTGGTTTTGAATTTTCGCGCGCAAGAAACAATCAATCAGACACTACATGGATCTCTGTGGAGCTATGTCATCAGTATGGAATTTTTCGGCTCCAGTCTTCGACTTTTTATTCAGGGTAGATGAATTGAGAGCGCAATCGAGCGCAAGTAGAGACTAGGTACGCCTTCACTGGTGAAAATATTTCGTGATCGATTTTTCAGGAACTGACAGGATTCTGCGCGTTGGTCGCCCAGCATCGGCGAAGCCTCAGTCACGTGATATCAGAACGGGTGATGACTTTGGGGATACCAGGAGCATGGATGGAGGTAAAATTGAGATTCATACTGTAATTCTACATGAGGTCGTTGGTGTAAAAATCTCAGAAGTGAAGTGTGTTTCTTTCACATAGCGATAAAAAAAACAATGAAACTACGTTTGCGGCTTTTAGTTTAAAAACTTTTTTTTATCTCTTAATAGCTCACAGTGGTCACCAGAGTCGTGTCTCATCGGCCCCAGTCCGTCGCGACGGCCGAGGCGCTGACAATGAATTCAGAGGTGTGTAAAGCTCGGGAGTAAGAATAATAAATATAGCCGTCTCGTTCCACATAACTTTTCTTTCTTGTTTTGACACACCCTTTCGAAAAGACTGGCCCTCGAATATCAATTAAGTTGCTTAAGGTGGCTCTACAGGGTAACCATTTATCGCATTGCGCGCGCAAGTGTTATGTTTTAACTGCTGTTTTTGCATTCGTTTTTACGCCCAGTCCTCTCACACTTGTTAAATGTAGTAAGCAATGATGAAATAGTATTTTACTCTCTGTTAAAATTTGGCTTTTAGTCTCGAATTATAAATACCCCAACATGCGTGTTTTTTACCGTTTTTATGTCTTTATTTGAGATTTTCTTGAATTTCCTTCGGTGAAATCTTCCAAAATTCTCACAGTACGTCGAATCCGGTGGGATACGAATTTTAAACACGAACAAAGTAGGGTTTGTGAATGCAGTTTTTCCGATTTTTGCAAATTTATGTCTTTTACCGCTTCTGAAAAACTGGTCCGATAGATTTCCCTGAAAAACGAGCTCCAAGTAAAGTTAAATATTTATTTCCAGTCTGCCAAATTTTACGGAATTTCACGGAAGGAAACGCTAGAAAATTCACTGTCTGTTTTGCGTTTTGCGCTTATGTAAACCTGGAAGGCCATAAAATATCGGAAAACACTGACGTTTTCCTTCGAGCGCGCGCAGACCACATAAGCTATTTATGGACACAAAGTTTTAGTCCTAAACTGCATACAAAATCTTATAGACTCTTTCATTATAAAAGTATCATTAATATGCAAATATTATGCTTGAGTTAACCATGAATTCACTTGACAGGTCACAGCTTAGCTGATGAACACGCAGTCGCCGCTGCTCTTCAGCGGTTAGCCAAACGACAGGCTGCGCGGCAGTATTCTGCTTTCAACACGAGTGGTCATCAGGGACAAAACTGGGATGAGCTGTTCAAAAAGATGGATTTCAATCGGGACAAGGAAGCTGCTCTTACTCACAATGAGGAAGAATTCATTAGCGTCGGGGACGAATTCGCCGATCCTTGGTCACGTGGTGTTGGAAAAGCTCCTCGTTCGGCTCACAAATCACGTGACCGTCACGCAAGCGCCAACGCTACGTTTGAAACGTTTGTGAATCACGATCAACGCCTTGGAGGGAGTCATGGTCACGTGGGTTGGTTCGACAGTGTCGCTGATCAGGGACGGTCTAGTACCACGGGCGCTTGCTCGTCTGAAGAGAAATCGATTCACGTTGATTTGAAAAAGAAATACAGTGGGGAACAGGAAATACTAAGAGAAGGGAAACCAGCAGTTTCAAGGGAGGAGTACAACAGACACATGAAACTCATAAGTCAGAAGCTTTCCGAAGAGAAAGTTCGCCTGCAGAAGCAGCTACAGCAGTATCCTTGCCTACCGCGCCCACCGCCTGCTCGGCCGAGCCCGGGCGCCAGGAAGGTTGTTAGCCACAACAGAATGATAAGGTAACGTAAGGTAGCATGTTGAATAATTATAAAATCATTATCATGTCTGTATTGGTAATTGTACTCCGAGACTCGTGATATTTGTGCAAGTGCAGTTTGGCAGAATTTTCAAATATCAATTAATTTCTCAAGCTTTCATACGATTACTCATTTATTCCCCTGCTCTCAGCCAATCACGATGAAGAAAAAACACTAGCAGTTTCGTCCAACAATCTTGTCACCAGGAAATTATAAAGAAAGGTAGCTCTTGACTTGTTTTTCCTGTTTCTTCCTTTTAAAACAGGTTGGCTGCGTCCAATCCCCCGCCAGTTTTTGACGTCATCACAAGCATGACAGGCCTACCAGACGACGATTCTCTGTGACAGCGGTATTCCTTACCCCACGTTGTTTCAAAATCGTTTGCATTATTTCCGTGCTGTCACAAGTCATAATTTGTTAAAACAGCATAGATTTTTAACATGACGGAAGTAAAGGAGAGTGGATGTATTGTTTCACCATTTTATTTATTTGTTCGCACAGGAGATATTTTCGCACACGGATATGTTTTGATAATGAAAGCTGTGATCTTTGTATGTCAAAACAAAATTGTACAAAATTAATATGTATTGATAATGAAAGCTGTGATCTTTGTATGTCAAAACAAAATTGTACAAAATTAAAACTGGACACTTTTAGAATGTATGTTCATTTCTTTGGACCGAAATTCAGTAAGCAAGACAGTGCTGGCAGGCCATTAACCTAGAACAGCCTTATATTATTCCTATATCGAACGTAGTAAATGAAAAACGCCGAAGCCAAGGGCAAATTTGCATGGCCTTTTTTTTTGCTTCTTGATAGAAAATGTAGAAGAGAAAGCAGACGATTCTTTGTGTTAAATTGAATCCGAGGCATGCTCTCGCAATTCAATACAGGTGACACCTGTTCGCAGAGAATCCCAAAGCGCGCTTGAAAGTGAATCCGAAGGTAAGCTCCTTCGGGAAGACTCAGATCAGGACCTTTATCACTCGAATGACGGTGCATCAAAAGAACCCAGGAAATCCTTGTCCATAGTAGATGCACCAGGATCAGATTTATCAAGGGCCATAAATTTTGATCGGGATCTTCCCAAAGGAAAGCAGTCTTACTAAGACGTCTCAGCGGACGGAGGGGTACAGATGATGTGTCTCCGAGTGTGTCCAGTAGCTCTTTTTGGCCCGATTTTGTATTCTCTTTCACCGCCAAGACCCTGCTCGCAAGCTAATTGAGCTCTGCAGGTTTTCACCCAGGAGTATGAATGGGTAACTGGCAACCTGAAGAAATACTAGAGGGTAACTTGCAATGACAAAAAATCATGGTTGCGTTACGCTACAGACACTAAAATTCAGCGCTAAAACCCAGTGAGATTTATAAGAGGGCCGGCGGCAAAATGGTTAGGGCGCTGGATCGAATCGAGCGGTCCGGATTCAAACCCTGGCCGGGGACATTGTGCTTTGTTCTTGGGCAAGACACTTTACTGTCCCAGTGCTGGCATGGGGGCGACTTACTTGTAGGGATGTAGAAAGGAGACCTCAAGGATATTAGACTGCCAGGTCTGCATCATTTCACTTGCCTTGAAGATAACAAAAAATTAATCCGAAATCTTTATTTCCACTTGTTAAATAAATTTACAATTTCTCTACGGGAAACAAACCATCAAAACTGTGTACAATTAAATAACACACAACGTATCCCGCAAGCGAACTTATTTTCGTACAAGATCGTTTCCCAATGATTCTGAGAATTAAAAAGTGCGTGTTGACTGACTTCAAGGGCTTCAGATTTCTGTCATCCAATCAAAAAACAGCGTAAACAATGACATGACGTGATATAGGGGCACGCTCGTTGCTTAGAAACTTAAATTGCGAAAAATCGCGGGCTCAGATTTTTCATACAATGGTAAACTTCAATGTAATTGAAAAATTTCCCAATTCGGGCCGAACCTTCGTTGTATTGCTTTTCAAAGCCACCTTCAAGAAAAGAAAATCTGGCCCTGCGAATTGTAACTTTGTCGTAACTGAGATGTCATCACCACAAATAAATTAACTGTCTGCGACGGCGATAAGAAATTGCAAAGAACATTTCGCCCATGTTAAATTTTTACTGTAATTTCATTTTGAAAAATAACTAAGAATCTTGTTCAGCTGTGACGAAAGGAAAGCATTTTAACAATCTTCCAAACCAAGATTAAGTTCACGAGGAATCGTCCGGAATAAAAATATTTCGCTCTCGTATCTCTGTACAGTTTTGCTCAACATTTTTTGCATATCCCTCGAGTCCAAATACAAGCAAATATCAATATCAAACTCAAACGTTACGTACGACTCTCCTTCGGATAATACATACAATGATGAAAGCGCGTTTTCCCAGTTTAGATTTCACAAATCATGGGCAAATTGAATGACAAGAGAACTGAACTTTCCCACTAGCCTGCCCATTTCATTGATCCAACATGGTCAGGTTTAAATATTTGAAGTCTGCTACGGCTACAAATTCATTGTCCTATCCCCGTCTGTTTCTATAGTGTGCTCCTGTATTTAAGACTAACATTGCGAGATGAGAATGCCATGTTTGGACTTTCCTCCGCTGGCACCAGCTTCCTCGCGGTCATCTTCGCCCAAGCTAGGGCATGAGTATGAGAGTTTGAGGCGTGAGCCCGTGAGATTTGTGTGCAGCAGTGAAGTTGCTGGAGACATGGAAGGCGTGGTGCAGCGTGACGCGCTGAGGTCACATTGTTCGAGTGTGCGTAACAGTTCACCTTGTGTGACATTACCAATATCGTCACGTTCTGTAGGAAAAAGTGTAACAGAAGGCGTCACACAAGGAACATAAAGTATTCTGTGTGCTTGATGATGCAGTGTACACTTTCGAGCACAACTGCTCAAAAGTATAGCACAATCTGTTTTTCAGTTTATGAATTCACTATTGTGAGAAATATGTTTAAACCTTCCACCCATCAGAACTTCTTGCCTTGACGATTTGGCGTCTCTTACCCAGAGCTGTTCAAAATGTCTTGGCCAATGGGCCTTGCTTAGACTGTCCCTTGCCCCCTATTTTACCGTATACTTATTTGATCGTTGAAAGTGCAGATAAAATCGCGAGAGAACTGGACGCCAGCGCAAAAGGGGAGACTTGACGGGGTACTGAGGGGGTCTTCGCGCTAGCTTCCCTCGCCTCATCTTTTGTGTGCGTTGAAAAATAGAGAGGCTGTGAACAGTTTCGGCCTTACTCAGAAATGCGAAAGGTTGTTCGTTGCAAGAGTCAGCACTCTAAGACTCTCGACTCTCTTTTACAACACAGATTGAAACTTGTTTCATTTTAGTAATTTATTAGAGTATAATCTCTAACCTGTGTTTTCTCCAGGCAGCTTGGAGGCAATTTCTAGTGCTGTTGTCAGGTCCCACATCTAGACACCGCACAAAATAAAAAATATATATATCAATTTATTTCCTGCGAAGAGCCTTTCTCAGGTGAAAAGGAAGGATAGTGTTCTGTTTTCTTACTTGAATACATCCGTTTGAGTGTCCTGTTATCAAGAAGCGCCGGGGTCTGGAACCCATTCTGCTCGACGCGTCACATTCGTGCACGCAATACGAAGTGATGTTGCTGCCGTCTACTGAGCGAATTGTGCAGATTCTGAAAAAAAAAACACCAAGTTGAACGTTCTAAACAGATGGGAATGTATTCTACCAAGAGAAATTAACTCTTGATTCTACCCAAGAGATGTCAAGAGTCAGCTTGGCTGAGTGGTTTAGGGTGCTGGACTTATAATTCCATCCATTATCTTTTCAAATTCTCAGCTTCGCGACGTCAATTAACCTCGTGACTCGGGCCCCCGAAGCTTCTAATTTCAACAAACTGTCACCAAAAATTAATTTAAAAAATTCTCGTGTAGCAAGGGCTAAAGTAGCAGCAATGCATTCTAGCGTATTTATTACCTTTTCCCTGTGGAGGAGAACCGTACGATCACGTGATCCGTGTCCGGCACAAGCTTCTGAATGAACACTTGTTGATCGTCACGCTCGCCGAATGGACCTGGTACCGACAAACAAATAACTATGTCAGAAAATGTATTGACTCGTCACAGCTTATTTAAGATTATTTCAGTATCGATAACCAACAATACACATAAGTGGCTATTATTAAATGGCTGGCTCTGTGAGCAGGTAAGATAAACCAAATGTTGCGCTGTGATTGGTTACCCAATTACAAGATGGCGCTGTCTTATCCGCTTGGGACTATCCGCTTGTGTCCCGCAGAACAAGTTTCCCCGAAAGCCGTATAATAAATCCTTTTTAGACCAAGCCTGGTCCGTCAGGATAGTTGGATACCAGCCTCGTGCTCGACTGCATCTCGGTCCATAAACACGCAAAAAAAGAACTTGGCCAATATCCAGCCATCTTGACTTCACGCTTATATGTTACTCACCGATGACGCTGCCAGCTGATGAGCTAGGATGGGCGTCCTGTGCCTCAAGAGAAACAACATTGAAAGACGCGAGGGGCGTGGAACCGGGCTGCGTGGAGATCATGCCGCGAAAGCGTGTCACGTTCCACGTGCGCACGTGATTGTATTCTGAGCAAATGGAGACGAGATTCTTTTCGCTAAGCATGACCTTTACCACAGGATTTCGATGAACCATGAATGTTTGGAACAGTTGCGGTCCGTGGCCCACTGTCTCTGGATGTTGAACAATCACTCGCACCGTTCCTGAGCTTGTACCATACGCTATCTCAATCCAATTGCCACTTAAACCTGACGAGAAAAAAAAACTCACAGTGATTGGCTCTAAAAGCTCGACATTCAGCGTGCAGTATAACCCAATCTGAGCAACGATGCTGTGAACGTCTTTTCCCGCGCTTAACACTGGCTACTAAATGCTTTCCGCGTGCACAAACGGTAACACGTTTCCCGCATTTTCTGCCGGCTGTACATAATTTGGTAGAGGTTGACAAATTTAGCCAAGCAAGATCAACCAGGTTCTTATATGTGAGTAACAGTTACTGTAAAATAGTGATAAAAAATTTCGCTCCGACAAAGGGCTAACGCTCGAAACGTCAGCTTTCGAATCTCTTTACGGTGGCCAATTCACATTATCAACTCAGTTGATAAAACCAAATTATCTTGTAACGCTTCCCACCGACGCAGCACCACAGTTTCTTTAGAAACTTACCCCCTTTTACCAAGGAGTACGACTTTGAGAAATGCAAATTTATATTACAAGAAAATACATAATACAGTAGTGAGAACACTCAAGGACCAAACCCAAGATTATTCCTTCTTCTGGTAATCAACAGCCATACACTGTATCTCCTTCAGAGAAATTAAGAACCTAATTAAGAATCCAGTTAACCTAAATTGCCAATAGCTACCCCAAAATTCAAGAACCTATTTTTCAGACTTCAAAAAATGTGGGTTCTTACATGAGGGACTTTACTGTTTTTATGTTGCTTGTATCACGTTTGAAAATGGCTATCTTCCAAACTAAGCTTAATTGTGGAAATTACTCTGTTACAATGTGCTTATTGTAGTAAAAACTATCGGGATAAGAAAGCGACGTCTCGACCGTTCAACGGTCATTATCAAGCAAAGTGAAGATAAAAATTTACATAAGTACTAATTAACAATACGAACATACAATAAAAAGAAAACTATTTAAAAAAAACTATTGCATTTTTAAAAGTACTTATGTAAATTCTTATCTTCACTTTGCTTGATAATGACCGTTGAACGGTCGAAACGTCGCTTTCTTATCCCGAGAGTTTTTACTACAAAATGTTTTACAAAACCTCTACTTATAACAATGTACTTAGCAAGGAAAATCACTTACACGTCTTAGGGGTCAAGTACACGCTTAGTGCCGTCACCATGTCCTCATTTGGATCTCTATAGAGTTCAGTCACCAGAAGATCATTATCCTTCATTCTAAGTGGAAACTTCTGCATATCTACCAAACACAAAATTATTTAAGCGATATCACAAAGAACCAAGCGAATTTCGAGTTTTGACAAGCATTTCCAGGCTGAAGAAAGTTTTAGATGCCCACAGTGGATTTTGGACATCTTGGAAAGCAAGCAAGGAGTATGACCCTTAGAAAGTGTGAATTAAGCACTCAAAATACTTAACTTGTGCAGCGATTCAATTCAGAAAGGAGTCACAAAGGTGTACAATCATATAGAGGAGAAGCTGGGGGGAATGGGGCAGAGAGAGAGAGGACTACCATCCCACCCTCCCCTGGGGGAGTAGCAATACTCCTATCAGGCTTCATGTTACAGATATGAGAGCTAAGAAACTGAGTACTAAGAAACTGAGGGGAGCACACTAAATGTATCATGACAATATTAAAAGTTGTGTAATGCTGATGAGCTGGGTCGTTATCGAAAGCAAACTGATACTACTTCTGTAAATGGCCTAAAAAGCCCACCAACTGGTGTACATACCAATGTAATAAATAGAACCATTTGTACATCCGAGAAGAAGAAAAGAACCTGCAGTGTCATAGCTGGAGATGGGCATTACATCCTGGATCTGAACAAAGAAAGACAAATTATTAATCTTCAATTGACTCCTTGAAATACCTACATGAATGGTGAGAAGGCAGGGCACAGGTGGATAAGCACTTGCCTACCAGTCTTGTGACCCAGCAGGTTTATACCAGCTGGAAGTCAACTTTGGTTTTGCCAAACTCAGTGTCTTTCCCAGGATTCCAGCATTCTATTTTGGTCAGCACCAAGAATAACGGCCTCTGACCAGATCTGACTGGAGTGTTCGTGATTCATTAGATCACACCTGATTGGCTAACACAAGCCAAAATAGGTCCGAATTTAGACTGGCCAGAAATCAATATTCTTGGTGCTGACTAAGAGACGGACCATTATTTTTTGAGGGGGGAGGGGGGGGTTGGGCAATTTATGGGGCATGATTTTTTTTCTCACCTTTAGGTTGTGAGGTTGCATATGATTTTTTTTGGTGGGCAATAACTTGTGCAAGAATTTTTTTAACATCAAAAATAGGACCTGGTTCTCCTTGCCCAACTTTTTTTGTCAGCTGTTTTTGCTGTGCAGGTTGTTTTGGAAATTCCCTACTCCTATCCCAATGGAAAAAAAAGTCATAATCATAGTCCGTCTCTAAAAGGTTTGTGTGCTCTGGAAACAAGCATGCTTTTCCTTGGCTACAGAAAAAAAACAAAAAACAATGGGACCAAACTGTCAGAGGATCATCAGCTGATGGTGACAAGCTGTCACACTACACCAACTGTACCTGCCAATGCTGTGTCATGGAATTCCACACACCAATCTTGCCTGTGTGGCTCGTGGCCACAAGCTGGCTTCCAATGAAAAACAGAGCATCTACAGGAACAGTTAGGTCAAATGTTCCTACA
The DNA here is from genome assembly GCA_964020085.1 of Micromussa lordhowensis. Lineage (NCBI taxonomy): Eukaryota > Metazoa > Cnidaria > Anthozoa > Scleractinia > Lobophylliidae > Micromussa > Micromussa lordhowensis. Next base: position 37,577,932 of record OZ026600.1, read on the forward strand.
ATCAGATCAAAGGAAACAACAAAATCATAGTTCAGTACAGAAAAAGTACAGTTCTCATGTACTAAGTGTCAAGTGATGGTTGGGAGCCAAGAAATTGACTTTTGCAGATGTACCCCTCACTTTGTGGTTAAAACAAAGGTCATTTCAGTGATGTCTTTCATTGCTGGACTCTAACCAGTTATACCAAGCCGCACTTGCTATGGGCCCTGTATAAATAACACTTATTTCTAAAAAGCATGGATTTACAAGGCAACAACCACATGATCATCTAAAACATACCAATTTCAAATTTCACAACACCTTGAATATGGTCTGTTGTAGTAAAGCTCCATAAACGAATTTTACCCTCTGAAAGAGAAACGGCAGTTGATTTCTTATTAACATATGAATTACAGAGTGACTAGATTTACATCTACATCTTACCGACATGTTAAACATGTTTAAAAGTGGTTCAACTAAACAAGGATAAAAATTTAGTTGCTAAGTAATACCGTACCCACCCCACAACTTAACAAAGTAATAACCTGTTTGAATTTTATATGTCAGCAAGGTGGTTTGAAATTTGTCTCCTCAAAATGACTGAAAAGCATAATTGACAAATTGGAAAAACCTAAACCTGATTTAGTTAAACTAGTTTAATTGGTGTGAATGGGGTATTAGAAAGAGTTATTTTATGTTTTCTCTGTTTAACTGCAAGTGCTAAAAACTCACTCTGAGTAATAGCAATCTGCAAAAGAAATTACTTTGCAACCCATAGATCTGAATTAACTGTTTTGTACGGTACGGCCTGGTTCACCCTAGCAACATAATGACAAATGTCATAATGACATAACAACAGTCGCTTATGTTGGTAATGTGAACATTGACATTAAGGCATAAGGAAAGGATTGACAGTTTTTCCTTGTGTCATCATGTTCATGCTGTCATGTTGGTATTATACACTGCAAACATAATGACATAACGTCCTTCTTATGTCGTTTTGTTTATTACATCATGTTGTTATGTCTCTGTGAACTACATGTAGGCCTTACTCACCAGATGACACTGCCAGCATTTTATCTCCAAGAGAACTGGACGTCACTTTGGCATTCAGTGCCATTTTTTCCACACAGTGTACCAGATAAGGAGTGGAAAATATCAGCTCCCAACCAACAGAATCCTTAGATCTGCAGACAAACAGTAGCTTGCAACATTAGCAAACAGAAGTGTTGAGATGCAGAACATTTGCAGCAGGAATTCTTGCCTCTCACCTGTAGCAGAACACACAGTGTGCAAACGCCACTGCTACAAAGCTGTGATGACCAATGACCATCAACACTCTTCTAGGGTCTACATCTGCGAAGAGAACAAACTAAATATATACAACTGATATTACAGCACCCTAAAGGGCCCTAATGATTACATTACTGATCAAGACAAAGGCAGGGATGGTACTAGGATTTTTCATTCTGGGTCCTCGTACCCGCATGTCTGGTCAAATTCATTTTTTAATTGACTAAGAGGCATAAATGGAAGCACTGCATGAAAACAAACTAACAATGGACACAAAACATGGCACAAGATCCACATAGGCTATGAGATTAGCCTAAGGTTAATTGCATTGTTTTCTTGGGCAAGAGCACTGGAGCTAGTTATGTGCTGGGACATATGCCAGGTTGTCTGAGCATTCTCTATGACTGAGCAGAATGGTTCTTAGCCACTTCATGCTCCAAAACTTGAGATGAGTATATGCTATACAAAGCCATACACAGGATAAACAGCAGACTTAATATGTTGGCTTTAATTCCAGAATATAATAATATGAACAGAAAGGTAACAAGAATTTATATAGTAAGACTACACTGGACACTCCTGGTTGAAGCACACATAAATAAAATTATTGTTAATTCATTAGCTCCATTCTCGTCTGGCTTCCTATAAGTACTCACCCACAGCTACAACATCGTCATCATCAGCCACTTCTCTGACGCCAAAATCTTGGTAAGCACGGGCGTTAGTTTCATATCGTGATGCACTTATTACAGTTGATGCAGAGCTTCTTCTTGTGAGAGCAGATGATGAGGAGTGTCTCGACATGGAAGGAAGTGGAAACTCTAAAAGAAAATGAGTCATTTAAAAACAAAACAAATTACTTCAACTTGTCATCCTTTATATCAGATATCAGGCCCTAGGATTTCAAATTTCATTGGTAACACTTTTTGGTTCCCTGTCCACTGATTGTGGGAAATGATCAGTACTTACATTTGTACATGTATATAATTTTTGGGACAAAATTTCACACACGATTTGGACATAAACACAAAAGAAAACAAAAAGAGTATATAATTGGAGTGCTAATCAAAGAAATTATTCTGACTACTTCTTGAGAATTTGAACAAGAAAAACTTTTAGGAAATTAATTTTGATCAGCATTGCTGAACATATCCGTGGTGAACATTTTTTTGGTTCTGTTACTTTTGAATCACGGTAATGACCTAGGGCTTGTTATATCTCCCCTTCTAACACAATGTAAGCTGACCTGTCATATATCCTCTTGCTCTTTAGTCCCTCTCCCTGTAATCACCACGTTCTTTCACTCCCAACCCCTCCCCCTGTAATCACCACCTTCTTTCACCCCCACCCCTCCCCATGTAATCACCACCTTCTTTCACTCCACCCCTCCCCCTCAACTGTTACTTTTCAGTCAAACCCTTCAGAAATCAAGATGTCCAAGACTGTTTTGTTAAGCCTATACTACTTAAAATGAATCACCTGCTACTTCTTTATTTACAGCTGTAGGTCTTTGAAAAGACCCAAAGGACATACATTATCAGTGACAGTAATTTCTCAAGGGTTTCTTTAATATCCTTTACCTGGAGGGTTAAGATATCCATGAAACAGTACATCACCACATTTGGAATGACAGACTTCTTCACACAAAGCTAGCCGCTTAGCTGCATAGACAAAGCAAATCAACACGTGTAAGACTGGACCTCAATAAATGAATATACAAACTAAATTATGATTGAATCTCATTGAATGGCTAGCTCTACTAGCAGGCAAAATGACCCAAATCCTGCTCTGTGATTGGCTTCCAATGGAGGCAAGATGAAGGTATCTTCCCTGGGGTTGCCCACTGTATCCAGGAAGTAAATGGTGTCAATGTCATACAGTAAAATATTTAAAATGGTTTCAGTGCTGCGTAATAAATCCTCTGTTGGCCAAGCTTGTTTGTTCAAGAGGGCTGGTTATATTAATGGCCTCAATCTTTTTTGCATGTTTATGAACCCTAACTGCATCTCAGGCCATAGACATGTAAAAAAAGATTTTCAGTTGGTTAATACCCAGCAATCTTATTTCATGGAGCGTGGTATACCGGTACACATTAATCAGGGCTGTTATTAGGGCTGCGGCTACAGCTACGGCTAAGTATGCTCAAGTTTCCCTTGATGCTAAGGGTGAAATTCCCTGTTGTTGATAGAATTCACCCACAAAGTAACAAGTTTGCTACAGGTGTGGACAGCAAGGTGACTCAAACATTAATGACAGCCCTGTTAATGTGCATGCAGGTTTTATTGTTTCACAAAAATGTATTCATAGTGAAGTTATCAACAAAATAAGTGCCACTAAAAATGTATGTTTGATTTCATACCAAGAGGAGTGATGCCGTAATACTCAGCTTCATGCTTAATAATCCTCAGGTCCAATCCTCTACAATAGAAAATTCATTTTGAAAATATTGATCAGGGACAACATTCTAGCTTTCTTTTATTAGTCACACAAAAAATAACCACATGTTAATTATGAATAGTAAATGCTATTAATCAGTCCTACCACATTAATATACAGTCATGTAAGAGCTGCAGTTTCAGTTCTATTACTGTCTTGGAGAGTATTAGATAAAGACCCATAATGCTAGTGTAGGAGAAAAGAACACTCATTGTCTGATGTTTTCATATAGAGAGAGTGACTTGTAGTTGAAAATGTTCAAACTCACTTTATAATACCAGGTAACACACAGACAAAATTATAACATTTTCCATTTTTCCATCAGTCAAAAATACTCCAGACTTATGGACCTGACCAAAGGAATTTTTTATTTCAATAATGTGCATATACATGCAGTTTACTAGTAACTATTAAATAAAAATTATTATTTCTCATATAGAGATGTACCTTGCATCAAGTTCTTTGGTTCGAAGGAAATTCAATATGGGTACAAAAGCTTCAGGATCTCTGTCAATAAATATCTATTTTGAAATAAAATAATAAATTACAAAGGTGATTTTGAACATCTATGACTCAACCAGTAAACATTATTAACAAATGTGACATCAGTAAATAAAATTGCTGACAGTGGAAGGCCCTAAACAGTAGTTACCTCTCTACAAGTGTCTCAGTCACCTCTCTACACTGTTGCCAGTATTTTTTGGCCCAACAATGCACCAATCCACAAAACCTTTGACAACAGCCACATTTCTAAAGCAGCCTATTTATTCTCACTGTCTCACGGTGACGATTACAGACAAGTCCAGCTTTATCATTGGCCTCTTACGAAAAAATTGATGGATGGAGAAACAAAATCCAAATCCATAAAGACTAGAGAATGTGTTCTATTACAAACACAGATTTCTGATAACACTTTCAAAAATGCTCAATTTGTTTATTACAACAACCTGCTTGTTACCCTGGTCCCAGAGGCTTTCTTGTATTCTTTATTGGCAAATTTTGTGACGCGAACCTCTTCTTTTAATTTTTTTTACTGGCACGAAGCGCTGAGAGCCGAGAAAAGAAAGCCTCTGGTCTAGACCGTTGGGAATCTCACTTTCATGCCATCAGCTTTTGACCGTCGTTTCTGATTGGAGGATATTTTTAATTGCTCCACGAGTGATATGATTGGATCTGTGAACAAATTGTAAACCCGATCTTCCTTTGTGATTGGTCAAAAGAAAATGACATCTTTGACAGCTGTCAAGTGCTGAGCCAGCATGAAAGTGAGATTCTCAACGCTCTTGACCAGAGGTTTTCTTTTCTCTCGGGCTCGGCGCTTCGATCAGCGCTTCGCGTCGCAAACTTCCGAATAAAAAAGATCGTATAAAAGAAAGCCTCTGGGACCAGGGTACCTGCTTGTCAACACTGAGCACAATAATATTACAGTCATGGTTTTCTTACCGCTCCTGTTTCATCTCTTAAAGACGAAATTCTTCCACTTAGTAAACTAGGAGAAATAATTTAAGCAATAATCGTGAATATAGTCATATGGAATTTGATGGACAGCTTACAGGACTATTATGTACTCAATACAATTATGTATAACAATAAGACCTGATCAAGTCTCAGGCCCAAATTAGGGAGTTTAAGAACCTACGACAGTGACGTCACGGAGAACGTCTATTAAAAAAATGGTTTTACATTTTACCTATGAACGTCGCGGTACCCTTAATCGCTTACTTCATTTATCACTGTCAAAACTGTCACTAAACTGAATCTAGGACATAGCGATAAATTTGAAATAAAAATTTAGAAAATTAGCCGTTGTGGTTCACATTTTCCAGACAACACAGAATTTGGTCATTTCACATTATTGTCTTGCAGAGGACGGCAAAGAAATGTACCAAAACTTGTAACGTATGTGCACAGCTATTGTTCTCCTCATTAAACCTTTTGTTTGGCAATGTTGCCGTTGCCGTTGTGGTTTTCTTAAACTCCCTATTATTGCAGAAGACCTTTTGAATATTCAAAGTATGGTTGTCCAAAATATATTTTTGATATGCTTGATGGTACCTTACAATATAATTCCATCCTATCTTTGAAAACAACATGTTCCCATTGAACATTTAAGAACATGAGATTTGCCGTCATGTTATTATTCTATTCTTTCACTGCAAAATATGCAGCACTACAGAATCACAACCATACCTACCTTGAAAAAAATGAGTCTGGAATCCATGTTAAAGTCTGCTTGGAAGTTGAAAACCTGCAGATATTTAACCAGCCACAATTAAAAGGCTAAGAAAAATTATTACAACTTTTTTTCAGATATATCCACTGTTCTGACTATTTACCCTGAAAACTGCACAACTGATCACTTTTTTACAAATATGGTAAATTTTGAGCTGCGAAACTGTGTAGTACCTAGCTAAGTCCATGCAACAGCTACAGATCGCTACATCCACTTTGGTTATGGAATTACACTGTTCTGTAGGACTGTCAGTAGTATGCTACTGTCAGCGTACTGTAGGACTAGCGAGTCCAAAGTGTGTGCTACTAATCTAAGATAATAGTGATAAGAATCAAAATTTTCTACTTACAATAAATTATTCGTTCCCAGTTAAACTGTAAACTATCACATACAGCTTTAGTTGGAAAGTTCATATGGACTCAGTTTTTGTTTGAAAGGCGAGAATTAATCTTGAACTTCTCTGAAAAGAAGTCACGATTTCTTTTCATGACAAAAAGAGCAGCTTCTACTACGGTGTAGACATAAGTTAAATTTAAGTTTACTTTGGCTGTATAGCACCAAGCAACAGTTTCACGAAGAGTCACACTTTCCGAACGTTCCAAATTTTACCGCCTGGCCATGGCACTTACGAATGGCGAATGGCTCACGAATGGCACTTACTTTCGTCCACCAACATTAAGAGTTATGATTTCTCCGAAGCTCATTTCCCATCTAATGTTTTTTTGAGGATTTGCAGTTGTCAAAATTTCGCCATGATTTTCACCTGTCTACATTATTTTCAAGATGGCGTCTTGCTATATACAATAGAACGAGAGCTTTCATTGGTCAATTTCTTGCCCTCGCTATCATGCCCTGAAAATGACGTAATGTCTTTTTCTTGGCAGTCCGTATAAAAAGGAAGGTTCAATAGTTCATTAGTTCTTGTAGAAATTATCCAACTCTGCTTCATGGAGTACAAATAACGCGCGAAACGAGTACAAATATCAGATATTTGTACTCGGTCTCATTCCTCCCGGCCGAAGTTCAAAACCTTGGCAAGTCAGAATTTTGGGAAAGAAATCGTTGGATAATAAATCTCTTATTAGCAGTTTTGGTGTGTAGTATCGCTGTATATTTTTACGAGTTGTGCAGTATGGGAGCCCATAGAGCGAGTCAAAATACAAACAACGAGTAAAAATATATAGAGGATATTACACGGTGGCGAGGAGATATGAATTTTATGTTCGAGTGGCAAGAACAATCAGAACAATATCTCACGAGTGAGCGAAGCGAACGAATGAGATATTATTCTTGCCACGAGAACATAAAATTCATATCTTCGAGCCAACGTGTAATGTTGTTTTTATTATATGGAGACTTAATATTGAATATTTAGCAAAAGGGAAAAGCAAAGCAAAAGGCGGGAATCGTGACGTCATTGACCGATACGACACTCACAAAGGTGACATACGGAAAATACGCCACTCGGGTCCCGGATGAAGTGGCGTATGGAATCTACGAGTGGTTTAGTTCCCAGTAAAACACTCTCCTTAAAGTCCTTAAAGTCTTGCTCTTTTTACTTATGGTGCCGAGTTCAATCAGCTTAGGGCAGTCATAAGTCTGCTGGATTACTTGATGGATAGACTCCTCCTTAGTATGTGATCAGTTATTATTATTTTTATTGTTATCATCATCATCATCATTATTTTAATTATTATAGCGCATTTCAAGACGGAAGAAGACTGGGTGATGAGACGAGGAAGGACACCAATAGACCTTATCGTCATGCTTTGTCACGATTCGTGATGCAGGACCCGAGACCATTTCCGCCCCACCCCTGTGAATCGCTGAGAGACGAATTAGTCAAAAATTATTATTCTGGCCGCGCGATTAGTGGCTCGCGGGGTGTCATGGGATGTTTAGGGACTATTTAGGCATTTGGCGGGAGATTTATTTAGGTCATTTCTACGTTCTTAGATATATTTCTAGATAGAGAAAAGAAAGTGTAACATAGCGCGTGCACGGAAGTAACATTTCCTGGCTTTTTATCAGAACTAGAAAGCAATTCTTGGTTTATTAGAGTTAATTAGCAGGACAGTCTAAGGATCGTTAAACGTCATCCTTGACTTCCCTGTGTGATTGGATGGAAGAAGTATTTTCTGATTTTGTTGTAGTTCGGCTTAGTTAGCATATAAAATAGGACTTTGTGTTGCCTATTCTGTCTGAAGTTTATACACGAGATTAGCAAATCAGATTATAATCGGCTGTCCGATTTTGCAGTCTCCACTTTGTCCCCGAAACTTCGTCCTACCACCATTAACCTGGACTTATATTATGTTTGGTTTACATCAACAGGCTCTACAATGCCGTCGGAGTTGTTCAATCAGCAACAATAGCCTCGGGCTGTGTAGCAAGTGTTGCCTTGCTACTGAAGAGTGTCCCGCGATAACGAAATCCTGCAATGTTTTACTTCTCGTCACAACGCGGTGTGCTAAACGCTTTCTCCGCTATCCACGAAAAACACCCTAGTAACATGGGCGCCCTTTCAATCCCTTCTGGCAACCTCACGGAGAAATGTAAGTATAATATTAGTAGTGCAAGTGTTTGTCCTGTAAATAAAATTGCGTGTTAAAAAAAGAAACTTTACGGAGAAGTCATCTGTAGGAATCGTACACACAATATAAACTGTACACAATTATAATAATAATAATAGTTTATTTGATTTTGCAATCACGAGCTCAAATGCCTGCTCATTTTTTTCTGACAATAAAATATCAGTCTCACTGCTACACTAGAAATAATGACATGATAATAATAATGATAATAATAATGTTCATCTTATGTTAAGATTCCTTTTTACGCATAACCTTGAAGTCTTTTCAATTACGGTATAAAGAACAAGAACACGCATCGAGAGATCACACTGACGTCCGTTGTTGCCTAATCTCAACGGGTTTGATCTTGCTAAAATTTTCAGAACTATCGATGAAAGTTTCGCTTGTTTGACAAGATGATGTTCTTTTTTTAGTTCTCTCGGCTTGTTTCCTTCTCGACTCTTGCTGTTTTTTGAAATAACCTTTTAATAAAGTTATACGAAGCTATAAGAATTGAACGAGAAAGTGATAGTATAAAATTTATATCTGAGCCCCAATCCAGGCTACTTCCCTCCGTCCCTTTGGTTTTAGTATTAGCTGTAAACAATTGTTAAATATCAAGAAAATTTCACCTTGTTGATAAATTTGTTATTTCTCGAGACTCGCAAGCTTGAGTTTGTCATAATAATAAGAAGAAAATGAGATGTTTCGACACTTCACATTAACAACAACTTGATTCTCATTAACTTCCTATTTGAATTTACTATAAAAATCAGACAAGCAACAACATTGAAACATCTGGTCATCCTCGGAATATGGTTAAACATCAATTACATAATTTACTAATTAAAATCTAAACTCGTAATTTTAATACCCTGCGAGTAAAGCCGTTTCGCCTCACACGGCACAGAGATGATTGCAATGCAAAGGAGGCTCCGCTCACAGGGTAGACAGCCTGGGAAGGACTTCCACATAAAAATGGCGGGGCTGATCGTCGTACCTTTTAGAAGTTACAAAGCGGTTTTGGTATCTCTTCGGGTGTTCAGCCCCAAAAGGTCTACAGTGGGAGATTTTGCGGCACCTTTCAGGGCATCGAGTCGAAAAAATTATGACAGGAACTAATATATTGTTTTAGAATTGGTACTACTTAAGGGTGAAAACAAATTTCAATTTCCAACCCCACAAAACAGTATCTTGGTACCTCTTAGGGGAGGTTTACAAAATTTCCCGCGGGCACCCCGGTCTTTTTTATATGGGAGTCCCCACCAGGGGGTAGACAGTAACTTTAAACATTTTACAAGGAATACTTACAACCAAAAAATCATTACATTTCACAAGCCTACTAACACTTCTGTTGGTTATGCAAAACTGTCATGCAGTTGCTATAGAGACGAGGAAGAGCGAAAGAGAGACCGCTGTTCATGTTGGCGGTAACATGGGACCTTCTTTTAATGTTGTAAGATTCTAAGATTT
>OZ026600.1:37590418-37612918 GCA_964020085.1 Micromussa lordhowensis
AACACAACACATTGTCCCCGGCCAGGGCTCGAACCGCACTAACCGTGAGGCCACCGGACCTCGCACTGAGTAGGGAGTATCTTGTACAAATTCTTCTTTGCTCTCAATGATAGCAACAACAGTAATCCGCGGTGTTTCAAAGTTAATCAGTAACACAATAACATCACTTCAACCTCTCCAGTGAAGAAATAAGTTTAGACAGTATAAACATTGTCCCTCGCCTTGTTGTTAACAATAACTTCCATGTGCATTTTCTTCTCTTCCACTAGCCTTTTTATCGCAGTCAACTTCATCCACAAGTTATTGGTGTTGAAGATCCTATAAACATAAATTGGTTAATATACAATGATACAGAATAATCATAATAGATATTACACACAAAAAATGATGAGGACAAAACTATACTTGTCTGAGTGTGCGCAGGGGCAGGGTCCACCAGGCTAACACTGGTGGCAGTGGCAGCAATGGAAAGCTAGAATGCCGAGGGTTACCTCTCAGATCATGTATCCTGTTGCGCCATCCCACCCCCTGCTCTACCACATACACACCCACCCTCCAACAACTTGCCACATCCAGATGAACTCCTTGATTGAATATGAGAGAAGTACACCTGTGATGGTGAAGTGTCCTACCCCAGTATGCAAGACAACAGTAAACGACTACCAAAAGATAAAACCATTACAAAGTAGTACCTCGCAGTTTTTACTTACCTAAACTTGGTAACTGACTTGAATTCATCAACCTGAATTGAATTGTTTACAAAGGTTCAGATTTCCCATTTTCACTTGTCTTGTGTGTGCATTAATAGAATTACGTGAAATAATTTATCACAGTATTATGTGAATATAAGTAAAAAATCATAAGAGCCCAATCTGTCATTGCAAAGGAGCTGTAAGCACTTATTACGTGATGCAGCAAAGAAACGTAGGACAACAGCTAACATGAAGTATTATTCACATTTCAGACTTACATGTTCTTTAGGAACTTGTGCAATTTCTAGCAGTCTTTGTTTTCCTTCATATTCTATGAGTGTTCCTCCCTGCGAGAAGAGGAAAGTTTCATGAGTTTATGTTTGCAGTGAATGGCATCATATCTCTTAGCATGTAATTTTTGGACACAAGTCAGACCATCCAAACAAAGACACAGCAATGAATTGCATTTTGCAAGCAGTTGTTGCATGTTTGATCAATTGGCATTAAATATCCCAAACATGGATAGATTTTTAAAACCTAATGCAAGAAGCAACAGGAGCAAATTTATTACACCTAAATTTAACATTTAGCAAATAGCCATCAATGCAAATATATAGTTCTCAGCAGTACCTTAACATCAGCCCTTGTTTTATCAGTGACTTCCATGAGAAATTCTGGTGCTGGAGATCTTGCGGGATTTTCCATGTAATTCAAAATATCTGAGATTGGTTAAAGAATCTATTGCGAGTTATTTTGTGTTTCTATACACCTTGTAAATTAAGTTCATCAATTTCCTTTTTCATGGGCATACTGTCAGCACTAAGAGTTGACAATCTCCAAGTGAATAAAGGGGGCTAGTTTCTAAAGAAACTGTGGTGCTGTGTCAGTGGGAGTATTACAAGATAATTTGGTTTTATCAACTGGGTTCATAATGTGAATTGGCCACCATAAAGAGATTCGGAAGCTGATGTTTCGAGCGTTAGCCCTTCGTCAGAGAGGATTCGCTCTGACAAAGGGCTAATGCTCGAAATGTCAGCTTCCGAATCTCTTTACGGTGGCCAATTCACATAATCTCCAAGTGAGCCACATGAACATTTATATTCTTGCACATTTGTATTACATGTATGTCACTGTAGTGAGCTGGCCTGTGATCATTATTGATCTAACATTCCTGGCACAGGTAACTGTTTTGCTGCCACATTAAAAGGATATTTACATCTACAGTGGCTCCTAGGTTGTCAATGTTGGACACAAACATATATTCTTTGCCTTCATCAATGAACTTTTGAAGAAGACCAGAATTGTAGAATGAGCGGTAAATATCACCGTGGCCAGGTGGGTTGAAACTAAACAACAAAAGAAAAGGATATTATATAGAGTAGCGTATGTTATGACTGGAAGCTACATATGCATGTACATAATCCAGACAATAACTTTAAGCTCACTAGATTTAACACTACAGTTGAACCCTGTTAATATGGGAGCCTCGTTATTACTGCTACTTTATCCTGGTACGTATCAAAGCATAGTCAGTCATTTTCTTACTTAAAGAACCCCTTTAATAATACAGTCAGATTTTTGTGGCCCATTAATGAAAAGATTAATGGGGTTCTACTGTGTCACCACAAGGAATGAAGAGATTCAAGGCAGGTAGACAGTACTGTCAGTCACGCAGCAAAAAAGGAAGCAAAGAAGGAAGGAAGCAAGTAAGAAGCTAGGTAGGAAAGCAGAAAGGTAAGCAGGGGGGAAGGAAGGGAGTAAAGCCCTGGTCAAACGGCGCATGATAGTCGATGACAGTTGATTCTCTCCTAACTATCATCAACTATCGCCAACTATCATTCACATGGTCAAACGGCCAAAGAAGTTCGTGATAGCTGATGATAGTTCACTGGCAGTCGCGCAAGCAAAGTCACGCGAGCAGCTAGTTCCAGGCCAAAGGCAGGGCCGGGCCTCATATTCGTCTATTAGACGTAATATCAGGTCATTACTCCATCTCGCCACATTGCCCTTCATTTACCCGATCAACGTTTTGTGATATGCTTCCCCTTTGCGGTGTCTCTTCTAACTCTTGCGAGTTAACGCTTTCTTCCGAGGATCTCTTCTCTATGTTATCTTGGTTTTCAATATTTTCTTTTTCATGATTATCAAGTGAATATAAACACAACTTTCTGAAGCTGCAGCTTAGCCTCGCCAGGAACTTAAGGCGGCCATTCCAAACGAGCGTGCCAATTTTCAGGGAATACAGCTGAACGAAAAACTATCATTTAACTATCATATGTGTGGTCAAACGGGAAAAACTATCATCAACTATCATGATGAATTTGAACAAGCTCAAAATGAATGATAGTTGATGATAGTCGATGATAGTGCACGATAGTTGATGGTCAAACAGAAGCGCGCACTTCAACTATCATTGACTATCGTCAACTATCATCGACTATCATGCTCCGTTTGACCAGGGCTTAAGGGAGGTAGGGAGTGAGGGAGTGAGGAAGGAAGGAAGGAAGGAAGGAAGGAAGAAAGAAAGGGAGGTAGGGAGTTAGGGATTGTGAAAGGAAGGATCAAAGCATAATTGAAGAAAACCTTCCTACCTCTATCCCGTCAGTGTCTCACTGATCACTCACCATTCAACATTGAATTCCTTCATGCCCATAACTCTGGGCAAAGGAAGTAAAGATTCTTTCACAATACGTGGATGACAGCTCTGATTGAAACATTGTATCTCAACATTATATGCGCTGTATTTTCGCAGTGTCTTCATAGTTTCCTCATGTGTATTGAAGGAGTTCATCAGGACAAGGGGAACTTTGCAACCATACTTGGTATTCAATTGCTGTGGAGTAAAATGTAAAAAAATGAGTGTTACATGAGGCTTAAAAGAAATAACTGTTTACAACATAGGCAGTTTCCTCTGCAATTTTTTGTAAAATCTTGGTATCATACAAATTGACAATCATTGGTAAACAAGCAAGTTGCAATCATCTATTTTACATAATAGGTTACTATAGATATTACCTGCTAAAAGCACCCTTAACAGTGCTCCAAGCTGCGACTGTTTTGGTCCCCATGGCAAGTGAAAAAATAATTTGGCAACTAAATTTTACGAGCAGGTTGCCAATTTGGCGACTGGTGCAGTAGAAAAGGCCGATTGTTCATCAGCAGGGTTTTTTCCAAATGAATATAATACTGAGCCAAACAAATTTAATCCCAATTTTTGTATGCTTGTCTTTCTTACCTGTTTCTATTTTCTTTTATTTACTTTCCTTAACCCATTGACCCCACACGCTTTTTGCCAAGAACACATTTTTTGGACATTTTGGTGGTTTTCAGGCTGGAGACTGGCCAAATTAGCTTCAATCTAGTCAAAAACGCAGCATGACAGCTTGTTCTTCTTGCCCCCAGCATCGCGATTTGCAACATTTTGGCTCGGACATGCGCAGAAATCAAAATTTTGGGCGGAGAAAGTGACCTACATTTTTAGGCTTTTCAATTTTTTAATTTTTTTTTGCCCTTCCTTTTTCTACTTTACTTTTCTTTTGGCTGCAGTGATTGACCTTCTACTGGGCTTGCTTGCGGTTAAAAAAACTTTCAAGAAAGCGTCATCAAGACAGGCCATTTTTACCCTGGAGTAGCCACATGTAGTGGCAGGAAGTTTTGCACTGAGTTTTTCACTCAACTTTTTGAGCATATCTCAGGCGCCATTAGGCCGATCACTCTGATCTGGGTATCATTGCAAAGATCTTTTCCTCCTGCAGAAGTTGAGTATAGATAACGTCAAGTTTGGTTTAAAGTGATGACGTCAGAAGTAGAAGAAAGGCCAAGGCTCGTCAGGGCCGGTTACAACCGACACGGAGGTCGATGGGTTAACAGTAAATAAGACTGGAAGACATGAAAAACTGTTGAAAACGAAAACTAACATCGTTTGAACGTTCTTCGAGCGATTTCAATGTAGGCTCGTTCTGGTCAACGGTTCTAGTAGCTCCATGTGAAGAAGGACGAAGTGTCCTTCTTTGAAAACGATTTGATTTTGGCAACCAAATTTATCGTAGTGCGACCATTTTACAGAGGGAGGTCGCCAAAAGTCGACTTCTGAAAAACTTGAGCTTGGAGCACTGCTTAATTTTAGCTTTTAGCTTTTAGCTAAAACGAACTTGGTGACCCCTAGTTTTTATTATCAAATTATAATAAACATGATAAGATGCAACTTTTTGCAAAGTTTTAAAAAATTCTGTGGAGCGGGTTCAGAGCCACCTTAAATTTTTCGAAAATTTAAGGTGGCTCTGAACCTAACACAGGTCTGTAAAGGACGCAATGTCCCAACTCACTATTTTTTATCTCATCAGCTGTTTTCTTTTAAATGGTGTATTGCATTTGCAAGGATAGTTAATAAGTTGATCAACCTTAGAACTTAAAACGTCTTACCTCAATCTGCTGTACATTCATGTCCAGGAAGGTCATATCACGACGTAACGAGATTAGACTCTTAGGACCAGTACAACCCATGCTTGTCCCCAGACCTCCATTGAGCTTGATCACCACAAGTTTATCAAGAACCCCCTTAACATCGCTAGCGGAGACTTCTGGTATTTGATCGTACTTAACAATCTGAAGAAGATAATACAAGAGGGCAACTCAGTAATAATGAGCTTTTAAAATCCAGCCTTCAGAGAATAAAATAGCTTTGAATGTAGGTTAAATTCAAATTTAGATTCTCAACTTGCAAACCAGTTGTAGGGTGGATCAAAAATCTGTCAATGAATTTTAATAGCTTTAAACAAGACCATAACACAATACTTGACAGAAGTAATTAACATGTAGCTGACCCAAAACGTGGGTAAAAGAGTGCAAATGAGTCGCAGATAGGTTTTGTTTTACTTCTAATTAGATGAAAAAGTGGTGTGAATTTTATTTAACCCAAATGCGTAAACTTGTAGTTGATGCAAAACTAATTACTTTTCAACATCCAACTGAAAACCGTTCAATGTTGTCAGAGTTATAAGGCAACAGCTCTTATACATGTTGACATCAGACAAGCTCATTTTCACCACCAAACCTTGCTTGCAAATTATAAATTTTATCATAATCAAAGCAGCAAAGATGAAAGAATACATGACAATAACATGAAGGTGCCAGAGATTTGACAAAATTTCACGTGAACAAGGCTTGAGGGTAATGGAGCATGTGAAGTAATCATGCAAAAGACTTATTGTACTTGAAAGGGTTCTTTTTGTACATATGTCAGTCAAAAACAAACTCAACTGTTAAATATATGTTATTTGCTGGCTGGAAGGTATGATAGTGAAAAACTGTGACTGAGGTCTTGAAAAAGGCATTTTCAAGACAGAGGCAAAAGTTTTTCACTATACCAGCCAACCCTTAGACTACAAGTGTTGTCTAGTTCCGTCTACGGGACAGAACTAAGACATTATCAAAACTGGACTAAATAATATTAGAAAAAAGACTGTAAACATATTGACTTAGTACTTCATGTTAAAATACTTACAGATCCTTCGGGAGGAGGATTTATTTTCTCCCATTGTACTGATGGGCCTGTTTCTTCAAGAAACCTACCAAACAACTCTTTGAAACCACTGATGTTCAACCATGCTTCCTGTAACAGAAAAATAAAATGCAAACCTTACGAACCATGACAAAGTGTTGATAATATAGGTTGAATTCTACATGCACGATGATTGGCTAAAAAGCTAATATACTTTAATTGAGCCACAGACCGCACTTCCTACTGGCAAAATATACCCGTGTGAGATGTTCGGAGAACACAAGATAAACTACACTCAAAACACAAGAAAAGCTTCATCATTTGCAAATCACGAGCATTATCATCAACTTTCTGTGAAAGATAAAATTACCTTAAAACGGATCCCCTGCATTTATGTGTTCTAGCTGAGGCTCTTTCTCAGTGTATAGCTAACAACGTTACAGAATGCTATAAATGTTCTTGATAAGGTTATGTAATAAGTTCACTTAAAAAAAAAACAATGGAAGACAATACAACGGAACGAAGGAATTTTGTTATTGTTTTCTGTTGTTTGAAATCGTGATTTTGTTGTCGATTACGAACCGGGAGGCTTTTGCATTACCTAATATAATTTTTGGTATCTTTTGTCAACAAATCTTGACCTTTTGAGCTTACTTGATAAGATGAAGCCAGTCAAGAACCGCTTAATACTTAACATCCCTTACACATGCACCAACTAACTCACTAGCTGGAGGCCGAACAAATGGGCAGGGCGGCCATTCATGATGAGCCACAAGTAACAAACAGTCATCTTCTTCACTATAACTTTCGTACAACTAGACCTTACCTCTTTTCTGTCTTCCGGTACCGTTTCAAACAAGAGTTTCAGCTCATGGTCCATGCGTTCAAACGCGTCCCTACGTGCTAACGTTTTGAACTGAACCACTGGGTCCGCAGGCGCCTTGTGCTCCGTCTAGAAACAAACACATCAACACTCGTGGCTTTGATTGCAGCAGGAAAACACATTCACCACTTAAATTTTTAAGCTTACCATGATCTTCCTACAAAGTTATATCTCCGAGGAATAAGTCGAAAGGGTATAAATAAAATATTTCTCGATGAAATACACGATCCCACCTCTCTCATGAACGACCTGCAAACTTGGGTCCAGACTACTACCGTGACATGGAAAATTGCGTGATCTTCGACGTGTGACGTGGCGCAAGACCCTGGATTATTTATAATAACAAGCCAAAATGGTAAACAAAGATGAAAAATACGAGAAACACTTTGCAGAATTTCGAGATACACGCTATGTTCGCGGAATTAGGCCTTGACAGCGCCTATTTAGCCTAGCTTTTTAGGTTCGTCAGTTAGATGGGGTGCAGCGCGAAAAAGAACGATAATTGGTGTGTCACGCTTCTCCCCAATCTTTTCGCTCGCCGAACCGAACACCTGGATCAGGCTTCGTTGATTTTTTAACATAACACTTCAGGGTGCAAAGATTTGGAACAATATAAGCTATGATGTTGCGCCTAGTCTTTACATAAACAATTTAAAATAAGTTAAAAACCTAGTTATCTTAAAAATTAAAAATTATTTTATGGCATTGTTAAAAATTATTTTTGACTTGTGTGTGCCCGTGCATTTTGCATTATTTATCTGGCCCTAAAAATTTATATATTGCTTTTTTTCTGGCCCCTTATGGTTATATAGGGCAGCCAGTACTGTCTTTTTTTTGTAATCTATTATTAACTAAACTGAAAATGTAAATACTCTGGTACAAATATAGTTCTTGTTGTTGTCGTCGTCTCTGTACTATGCCTCTTTCGCTTAGTCGTCCATTTTTTCATGCAATATCACGACGGACTAAGCGAAAGAACTATCTCTAGATGTGGCGTGATGTGGAATTACGCATATACATATATATGAATGCGCCCAAAGTCCTCTAGCTCTAGACATTTCTCAGTGACCCGATCATTTCGCGGACATTGACTGGAGCCATTCAAAAATTTACTCATTCATTGGAATAAATGGCCTCTGTAGAGAATCCTGGGTCTCGGACACGTACAAGATGGTCTTAAAATCTCGTAGGCTTGTTATGTGATGAGTAGTGAAGTGTCCTTTTTGTGTGTTTCTATCCGTCTCTGAGGGTGAAATATTTGCCCCCGATATCGCGTTCTCGTCGAGACTGCGGTATTAATTCAGCGCTCGTGCTGTTTGGCACAAACTTGCCGTACGAATTTTGGGTTTGAGACCAGTATGAAGATTGCAAAAGCTAACCCACACTATCAGAAACACAGTTTGAAATCAAGCCCTCTCACAAATAAGAAAAACCCGTACATTGCCGGGTTGTAAACCAGTCAGGACGGCCTGTGAGCACGAGTCTAGCCGGAATATTTAGTGACAAATTAAAGATGTATCGAGTATATATATATACTTTACTATCGATCTGACTGATAAATTTTTAAATAACAACCATATTAACCTCAGTCCGGCCGTACAAGTGTATTTAGTCTGCAGAGTTTGTATGTTTAGAAAAATCAATGTAAATCATAGTGGCAAACACATGATCCAGTTCGTCACAGACGTGATATTTTTCAATTTATACTACATGTACTCAAACAGCATCATAATTCTCACCTTATATGAAGCCCAAAGATCACTGCTATAGTTGTGGCCATCTAACTTGTTTGTTATAGTTTCGCACTTCTTTGAATTTTCCATCGTCTAAGTGTCCGTGGATCAAAACAAACTGCAGTGCAAATATTTCTGAATCAAATAGTTTTCGATGATCCCGTGATGAGGGACAAGACAAGGCAATCCTGTGGGTTACCTTCCCAGGGTTACTTTATTACGGTGTTATATAAAATTTCATTGTCTGACGGAAAACGTGATAAAACCCATTTGTCACAGGACCTCCGTCCGACTGTAATACTGTGTGGATAGCTAAAAATAACTTGGAATTAACAAGACAGCGTGGCCGAAGCCTCTCTTTTGATCAATATAACTCGCTAGAGTCGGTGTGACACAAATCTGTCTACTAACAAATCCCAGCCACGTGAACTCCACCCGGGGCTGTGAGAGGAAATGGCTTACTTTCAGGTGGAGCTTGGGGGACAGGGGTTTTTACAATGCACGCATAAAACCCTATAGTTTCAAAATTAAAACTTCAGTCTGCTCATATAATCATTCAATATCATAGATGCTTTAGAAAACACAATAGTTTATATTTAGTTTACGAGCCAAGTAGCCCATCAGGTCGGCGTTTATCTCCAGTGTTTGTTGCACGCCTGAAGCGACTGTCCCCCTTGATGGATGCTAGTCCATCGCGGAGTGACCCATCCCCAGTAGCTGGTATCCATTTATACACTTTGGTGGAGAGAGAGGGGCATTGTGAGAGTAAAGTGTCTTGCCCAACCCGACATAACACGGGCCAGGGCTCGGAGCGGACCGCTCCATCCGCACTAACCATGAGACCAACTCGCCTCCACTTTAGGCAACACTGTAGCAGCTAGTCTGATACCACCAGATTTAAATACTCCCAAGAAAGTCGCAAAACCCTACTTCCAGCGTAAAGCCTGCGCAGCCTGTGGAATTTCGCACTCAAGTACTTTTGTTTGCCCGCTGCTGTGGAAGCTGTGTGTATTCGGCGATAGCTATATTGGAGGCTAGATTGATCTTAGTCATTTCAAGTAGTGTACTTGAATTTTTTACACATCATTCACATGCATATTAATTAATACTATCAAACACAACGTCCGTATAAATAGAGCACCTTCACGGTCTCGATTAAATTTGGTCTCGGATTGTGACGTGATTTAACTTCAAGACATAAATATAATTTCCTGTCTCAGTAAAGGCCAGTGCACTTAATTTGATGTACAGTTATCAGCAAAGTGATCGAAGGCAATTCGCTACATTGGGATTTGTGACACTTCTATTGAACGAAAATCAGCTCAGAGCAGCTGAAGTCACTCTGGTGCAGGTAGTTAGGTGAAGGTGAAGGATGAAGTGCGTGAGATCTATATATAATATAGCAAAGAGATTAGAACACGCCAAGCATACCTTATCGAATGACGGATTTCTGTCGTTCTTGTCAGACCGGGTCGGCGTTTTTTAACAGTGTTTATACTATGCAAACCGGCTGATTTAATGTTTTTCTCTTATTCTTTTGTACGTGTATACCATCCCGTGGAGAAATTTACATATTCTAATGGATTTGGAGGAGCTGACCCCGAGATTGAAGATCTCAAAACACCCGCAGGTCGTCAACCCGTTGAACAAATATTAAAACTAAAAATATTGAAATGTACAGATGAGATGTACAGCGGTCAAATGTTTGGAAGGAGTATTTGAAAATAATTTTTTGCCGCTGTTTTTGCCAAGATTCAAATGAACGAATTATGTCTTGCTGCTTAGCCTCACCACCATGGTAACGAGTGTAAAATGTAACAATTTTAAGTGATGCCGATAATGGGATACGTTCCGCGGAGGTGTGATAATCTTATTTGTCAAATTTTAAACACTTTCCTAATAGAATAAATTACCACAAATTAACACTGAACAAGTGTGCTTTTCATTTTGAAATAGTTAAACTTTAAAAAATAATGTGGCAATGGAATCGTTTTAATTTTTAAATTGTCGAGTAAAAGGAAGCTATAACGGTGATTTTACCTCAATTATTTCAAATCGGATTCACGTAACAAATACAGTATTTTAGTGAGTGTTTCAGTCACCTCATCTATTCCAAGGTTTAGTTGGGGCGACAAGATGCAAACTGATGGAGCGGCCGTGCGCAAAATTGGTGCAACTGAAGAATTCCCCGGGTTCCCTTGAATTGCTTCGGTTCGATTAAACTTGTATCTTTATAAATCACCAGTGCTGTTTTAAATTCATTATTTAGAGTTTAGACGTTGGTAAACCCCGTGGCTGTAAAAATTTGCGAAGGCTTGATGCTTGTCAACCTCAACGCGGGGGTAAAGATGAATAGGCGTGAAATTTGAAGTGATATAAAAAAGGAAATTGTTAGGATGAAGATGGGTTGGAAACACTACCAGACAGTTGCTCCCGCAAAAGAGAGCCCCAGGTTGCTAGGGGACTGTTTGGTATCCGTCTACTAATTCTTTACTTCAAATTTCAATTTTCCAAATCCATCAAATCTTCAACATTTCATATTTTGCTCAATTTTACCTATCCTTTGAGAAAAAATGTCTATCCCAAAATGACCAAAAATCACCCAAAAATTTACACAAAATCGCCAATTGAAATAGTGGTTAATGAGATAAGCAGAGAGATTTAGTGTCGCTTGAAACGTGACCGAGATATTGGCAGAAAGGCCGTGTTAAGCGACGTCAAAACAGCTTTCACAGGTACCCCTGCCTTAGTCCCAGGCTCAAGACAAGGGAGGCAAAGGAACGAGAGCCTGGGGTCGAGGCTGGGTCCGTGATGGCTTCGTGATGTGTAAATGATGGATCAACATCCAGAAGTGGGGAGCGACACGGCTTAAATTACACGCTCAAATTTGGCACAAATGTTGGCTATGTCCTGCAACGAACAACTCCTAAACATAGAATACAAAAATAATTAAGAAAATTAAAAATACTAAACTCTAACACATAGTTGTTCCATGACTCATGGACCATCACTACATTTCTCAAAATGTCATTCAATGTTTAAGGACTCAATTGTGCCGAACCAATTTATGGCCATTTCAAGAAACCTCTCCAAAACATTACACAGTAAATTCATTTTTCGTCAAAATATAAAACGAAATCGGCTCCTGGACCATCACGAGTTTTACGAACGCCCATGTATGTATATCATACATAGCAAACCGATATGAACAAGCAAACAATAAGTACATGAGTAATTACGATGGAAATAAACCGTTAAAACATATCACATATTTGCCGGGATGCCAATAATTTATACGGTTGGGCTAGGAGTCAATATTTACCAGTAGATAATTTTGGATGGATGACAGAAAAAGAAATTAATAGAACCAACTTGGCTTCGTGTAATGATTATAGTAAAAAAGGATTGATTTTAGAGGTTGATTTAGAGTACCCTAAAGAACTGCATTCACTTCACAATGATTGTCCTCTTAGAGCTGAGCAAGTTAAAGTAACTGATAATATGTTGTCAGAGTATTGTCAAAAAATCAAAGAAAAATACAATATTTTAAGAGGCCAAGTTCATAAGTTGATACCTACATTTAGCAACAAAAAATAAATATGTTATCACTATAGAAATTTACAGTTGTACATGGATTTAGGATTGAAACTAACCAAAGTACAGCGAGTATTAGAATTCAATCAAAGTCCTTGGTTGAAACAATATATCGATTTCGACACACAAAAAAGAACCCAAGCGAAAAATTAATTTGAGAAAGACTTCTTCAAACTAATGAATAATTCCGTATTTGGAAAGACAATGGAAAACATTAGAAAACGAGTTGATGTTCGACTGATAAAAGAAACTATTAAAAATGACATCAAAACCAACTTATGTTTCATCAAAGATTTTCAATGAAATTTTAGTAGCAGTACATAAGATCGAAGAAACATTGACCTTAAATAAGCAGGCATATATATAGGTATGCGTATACTTGATCTCAGCAAGACGTTTGATTCCCATTATAATTACATCAAACAAAAATACGGAGACAAAGCCAAGCTTTCATTCACTGATACTGATAGTTTATCCTATGAAATAGAAACAAAAGATGTTTATAAAGACTTATGGAAGGATAAAGACAAATTTGATAATAGTGATTATCCTGAAGATAGCAAATTCTATATTAAAACGAATAAGAAAGTCATCGGTAAATTTAAAGACGAAGCGGCGGGCTTAGTAATTAAAGAATTGCGATCAAAAATGTACAGTTATAACAAAGATAATGGAACAAATAATAAAACAGCTAAGGGGATCAAGATGATCGTGATTAAGAATGTTATTCAACACGAAGATTACAAGACTACACTGTTCAATGCAAGAAAATATACCACAAGATGAAAACCATTCGAAGTGATCGCCGTGAGCTCGGAAGCTATGAATTCTGGTAAAGTGTCATCATTGTCATGCTTCGATGACAAACGGTAAATTCATGATAATGGAATAACAAGTTATGCCTATGGGCATTATAAAATTTAATACACTCTTGATAGAAATGGGACACATCTACATTGGCGCTCGGAGATAGATGCTTTAAAGTATAATCTTTACAATCCTTATGTTGTTGCAAAGACCACCGTATAGCTCATCAAGTTGCTTCAAAGTTACAGGCACTGAGTACACAAATTGAACTGTGTTTCACTGAAAACTACTTTGATTCTGTGTATAGTACAAGAAAGCGGTGTTTTTTGATTGAGCTTCGGCGCATAAAAAAAACATATAGTTTCCTGTAAAATAAAAACATATAGTTTGATCATAAAGTGGTTTCCATCTAATGGAGAAGGATAGACTTGGGGAAGATCTTGATTGTGATCGTATGAGATCATTTTGGGACAAAATGGTCTAGTACTCCCATTTCCTATACTACTACAGCGTCCGTAAAAATAGAGCGCCTTGTCTCGATTAAATTTGGTCTCGGATAGTGACGTGATTTAACTTCAAGTCATAAATATAATTTCCTGTCGCAGTAAAAGCCAGTGCACTTAATTTGATGTACATTTATCAGCAAAATGATCGAAGGCAATTCAGTACATTGGGACTTGTGACACTTCTATTGAACGAAAATCAACTCAGAGCAGCTGAAGTCACTCTGGCGCAAGTAGTTCGGTGAAAGTGAAGGATCCAGCGCGTGAGATCTATATATAATAGCAAAGAGATTAGAACACACCAAGCATACCTTATCGTATGACGGATTTCTCCCGTTGTTCTCAGATCAGGCGGGCGTTTTTTAACAGTGTTTATACTATGCAAACTTGCTGATTTAATGTTTCTTTCTTATTCTTTTGTACGGGTACATCATCCCGTGGAGAAATTTACATATTGTAATGGGATTTGGAGGAGCTGACCCCGAGATTGAAGATCTCAAAACACTTGCAGGCCGTCAACCCGTTGAACAAATACTAAAGCTAAAAAATTTAAAATGTACAGATGTGATGTACAGCGGTCAAATGTTTGGAAGGAGTATTTGAAAATAATTCTTTTGCCGCTGTTTTTGCCAAGATTCAAATGAACTAATTATGTCTTGCTACTTAGCCGCGCTAGTTGAAATCACCACCATGGTAACGAGTGTAAAATGTAACAATTTTAAGTGATGCCGATAAGGGATACGTTCGGAGGTGTGATAATCTTGTTTGTCAAATTTTAATCACCTTCCTATAGAATAAATTACCACAAATTAACACTGAACAAGTGTGCTTTTCATTTTGAAATAGTTAAACATTAAAAAATAATGTGGCAGTGGAATCGTTTTAATTTTTAAATTGTCGAGTAAAATGAAGCTATAACGGTGATTTTACCTCAATTATTTCAAATCGGATAATTCGGATTCACTAACAAATACAGTATTTTAGAGAGTGTTTCAGTCACCTCATTCAAAATGGAGACGAGGGAACACCTTGAGTACAAATTCTTGGAACTGTAATGGTAACTATTCCACGGTTTAGTCGGGGCGACAAGATGCACACTGATCGAGCGGCAAAATTGGTGCAACTGAAGTTTTCCCCGGGTTCCCTATGGATTCATTGCTTCGGTTCGATTAAACTTGTATCTTTATAAATCATCAGTGCTGTTTAAATTCATTATTTAGAGTTTACCTTATTCTCCTTAAATTTCGCGGGTTCTTAAATTCGCGATATTCGCGATTTTAAAAAATTCGCGAACATAAAGACCCGCGAAAAATGACGACCGCGAACTTTGATCTCGCGAAATTAAATGGACATAGAAGAATCATGTATTTGTGTTTTCAAGGGTCCTAAACAATTTTTCACACAACATGAGGTGTCAGTACAAGGAGCTATCATCTATCAACTTTAGATGTTAATCAGTGTCAAGATTCAACTCAAGTTCTTCTTCGGCATCTGAGTGAGTAATCGTCTTCACACAGTTCCTCCAATATATCCTTTATACAGTCGTCAAATTGACCATCCTGTCCCGGCTACTTTTTGTGTGTAGTGACTTGCGAGTGTCTTGTATCTTAAGGCGGGGGTAAACATGAATAGACGTGAAATTTGAAGTGATATAAAAAAGGAAATTGTTAGGATTAAGATGGGTCGGAAACACTACCAGACAGTTGACCCCGCAAAAGAGAGCCCCTGGTTGCTAGGGGACTGTTTGGTATTCGTCTACTAATTCTTCACCTCAAATTTCAATTTTCCAAATCCATCAAATCTTCAACATTTCATATTTTCCTCAATTTAACCTATCCTTTGAGAAAAAATATCTCTTTCCCAAAATGCCCAAAAATCACCCAAAAATTTACACAAAACCGCCAAACAGTGGTTAATGAGATAGGCAGAGAGATTTAGTGTCGCTTGAAACGTGACCGAGATATTGGCAGAAAGGCCGTGTTAAGCGACCTCAAAACAGCCTTCACGTTGACCCCGCCTTAATCGTCAATTTCGCGAAATTAAATTCCCTGGAAACACAATTTTTCCCCGCGATCGCGAAATTAAAGACTCGCGAAATGTGCCGAGAAAATTTTCGCGAAATTTAAGTCCCGCGAAAATAAAGGAGAATAAGGTAGACGTTGGTAAAACCCATGACTGTCAAAATTGGCGAAGGCTTGAGGCTTGTCAACCCCAGGCTCAAGACAAGGGAGGCCAATGAGCGAGAGACTGGGATCGAGGTTGGGTCAGGGATGGCCTCGTGAGGCCTACTTGCATCCATGAGAACACCAGGGAAGGAGTCGGGAGCGATACGGCTTAAATTACAGATCTCAGGCATAAATTTGGCACAAATGTTGGCTAGATCGAAGCTATTTGATCTGCAACGAACAACTCCTAAACATAGCGAAAAGTAGAAAAAAGAAATACAAAAATAATTAAGAAAATTAAAAATAGTAAACTCTTGCGCAAGGTTGTTCCATGACTAATGGAACAATCACTACATTTATGAAAATGTCATTAAATGTTTAAGGACTCAATTGTGCCGAAATGATTTATGGCCATTTCATGAAACTTCTCCAAAACATTACACAGTAAATTCGTTTTTCGTTAGCATGTAAGACGAAATCGGCTGCTGGGCCATCACGAGTTTTACCAACGCCCAGAAACTCTAGAAGGAAAGAGAGACCACTAAAAATATCGTAAATTCAAACTTTTCTTTACTGTAATCAGTTTTCAGTGTCCTGAGGGCTACTGTAACGAAACAAAATACTTGAGTTAAGTTATTCACTTTCCAACTAATTATAAGATAAATATCATTTGTCACTATAAACAATGTAAAAGTTATTTACTTGTGGAAATTTTTTTATCGAAGCTAACAAATGTTAGCATGTTCGAGGCTCTCATGTGTCGTCACAAAACGAAAGGAAGACGCTATTTTGTCCTCGCTACACATTTCGAAGGTTGTCGCCAATCCGAAAGTCTCGAAAACGCTAACAAATGTATGCCAAAGGCGTTAAAATCGTAGCTTTACCCAAAATACTTAACCCTGAAAATTGACAATTATTCATAATTATGACGAAAACTAAGATGCGGATAAAAAAAAGGACACTATTTGCTTGCAGATGAGCCAAAACTCTGGTTTGAGCAGAATCAAATTTGATATGAGCGCACTAGACTACAAGTCAGCACACAAGAGTTGTTTTAATCCGGTATCCGTTCTCTTTTCCCAACACGAATCGCGTCCCCAGGATTTGCCCGTTTTCGGAACCAGGAAATGCTGGCTCCGCTTTGATATATATATCTTTCATTGTACGCGTGCGTTCAAGTTCAATAACGGTTTCGGAACATGCCTAGAGGGAATAACCGCTGTTCCTAATGCTGGCTCATCTTCTGATTTTAAACAAAAGGATCAGGGTCCCTGGGAACGAGATTCTTACAACGCTAACAACTTCTTACACTGTTCGAGTACTAAGTTAAAAAATACAATGAAAAGACGTCAAAAGATTTTCATCCAAACCCATGTCCTATAAATTGTACAACCTCACAAATGTTAAATGTACCCTTCAGTTGAAAATACACCGCTATACAATTCCCCAAATTTCCCAATTAAAATGCACTTATTAAATATATATTGATTTACTCCTTAATTAAATACTCTTTTATAAAATTTAACCAGCAACAAGGAAATATTGAGTTCTTAAGCCCAGAAAATGGTGTACAGTCCACTTTTCTCTTTGACGATAACTTGTGATATACAACTTTTTTTTAAATACCTTGCATATGAAGCAAATATGACTAAAAACGCTTAAAATCTGCCAAAATTCAAGGGTAAAATTACCTATTGTTTTGTTTTAAACTGAACAAGTTACCAACCACAACAAAAACCTTCAACCCCCATTTAAATTAACAGCTAAAATGGAATTGTTGATGACCCCAAAGCTAAGCCGAATAAATACTAAACGATTTCAGTTTGGAAGTCTCGTCACATATATGGTGGGTGAACTCGAATTTTATGGTACATTGAATGCACCTTCACATCACTGACAAATATCTTGCCGTATTAATATTATATAACTATAAACAAAGTTCATAAAAACGTTCTGTTGCAAATTAATCCCTTTAGGCAATAAACTTAAAATGTGGCAACTCTTGCTTATAAATGTATGAAGAGTAAAACATCGTTTTCCTGTGGCACCAAAGAGCTCCATATACTGAAGGGCTCCACTGCATAGCAGTTCGCCAGCTCTATAACTGATAAGCACACTCTAATGAGGGCCTGACGTTTAGATAACATGTCACTAAACTGACAGGCTCCGTAGGTACGCTATATGGACGGGGCAGCTCGGTATACTCAAGGAGGTGCCAGGTAGTTCCGGAGGAAGGCGATACTGAGGGGCTGCCGTTTGGATAGCAGGTCAATTAATCGCCATGGGAGGGATGAAGAGCCGAGATGAACCTGTACGAGAAGTGCGAAAAGAAACACAATCAAGATGAAGCAAGGTTATGGCGGAATCACGCTGTGCGCGAGGGCAACAATCTTAACGATTGAGGTCCTCTCTTCAAGGGAGCACGCCATCTAATCCAAAGAAACTCGCAAGAAATGTTGACTGCAATTAGAATGATAAGGAAACATCCAGAGGCTTTTCTTTACAACGTAGTTCTTTCGATTTGTTGGCTTATCACCCCCACCCCCTGGACTCCCCTAACTACCCCAGTGCTGTACAAAACTAACACTAACTGACGCTAATAATAAGACTCGAGTACAATACAACAAACCCAGGCGTGCTTTTGTCAGGCCGCTCTAAGTCGTAACGGAACTACTATTCAATTCAACATTATTTACAAGCGTTGAAGGAGCCAACTTTTAGTCAAGAACAAACCTTGGTGATATACCACAGAAGGGACCAGTCTTCGCCGTTAACATGTAATGGTTCCACAATCCATCCACTGGAAACGACCTAAAGGAAAAGAGAGAAAACCCAGATCAAAACAAATGTTTTAGAACAAATGCAACGACAAGTGATTAGACATCTCAGTGGTATTCATGGTTCGGACGCCCCGAAGAAAACATTAATTAACAAAATCTGAAAATCGTTATGAACAGACTTGATATTCACTTCACTGCCCATCATGCCTGTGTGGCACATAGGGCGGCAAGACTTGATATAAGAGACGATTAATGAAAAACGTAAACTTAACTTTCAAGTGATTACGCGGGCAGCCAATAATTTCTTAGCACTAACCTGTCCGCGGATGACTGAGGTGGACAGCGGACACTTGGGATGCTCAATCGACTGAAATGCCAGCACATACTTTTGACCCTGAAAACAGCAACAACGATGCCGCGTCAAAAACGCCTCAGTAGCAGACAACAACAATCTCAAAACTCAGGATGAACGCTAGTGTCGCGCTATGGTGAGGGGGTAGGTCACGCTAGTTTGCGTGATTCCCAGGTTTTAACAAAATTTATTTTAATGATAGAGCGGTTTTCATTTGAGTGTCGAAAAGTAATTGGTTTTGCATCAATTACGCTGCACAGTACACGACTGGCTTAAAAACCTCGCGCCATTTTATCATCCAATATTGTTACTCATTCGTACTCGTTTTCCCGCGCTTTGCGTCGGCTACAAGCGTTGAGCTTTGATTGGTTCATTGGACTTTCTGTGTCCTTTGTGATTGGCTAGAGTGATATCTTTGGTTTTGAGTTTACGACACTCAATGGAAACCGCTCTATTCGTCACTTACAGGACTTTCATTGAAATATATACACAAAAACTCATTCACAGTACAGGTTGCCTCCATCTCCGCCTCAGGATATCCACTCGAGGAATATATGGAAAATAATGAGTTTTTCCAAACCCACTTCCGAAACACTGTCCTCCAACGGAGAGTCTGCTCACACGCTCTTCATCGAACCCGTTCTGTTTGTCATTGTTTTTCCCCGCTACTCGATTTGAGAAAGCCGAGAGGCTGTAAACAATCCATAAAATTAACTCACCTCCACGCGTTCTTTCGATACGAAACAGAAGTCGCGTGAGTGTGTCATAAAGCACTGAGATGTCTCGTGAAGCATGTACACTGAAATGAACAAATCAAATAGTAAATGACAACGAAATCAAAGGAATTGAAATCCAATTCCATCCTGTTATCGTTAACCATCCTTGAATCCCAACAGGGGTCTGTCGTTTGTCGAGTATAATTGCTGGATTTTGTGATCAAGGTATGTTTTAGAACTCTTCGAAATTATTCTAAAAATAGCTGACAGTGACGTATAATTTAAGTTTCATGTAGGGCTCCAATTTTTTCTCCTGACATTTATTTCCTTGAGGTGGCAATCACTCATTTAGTAAAGCAGACCACTTTAAAAGCTTGCCAATACTGATCAAGACTCCAGACTGAAAAAGCTGAATGATAATCAACAAAACAAGCTTCCCGACACTTACCGACTTTCAATCCTTCCTCCACATGTTCCACAATGTTTATTTTCTGGAAACGAATAATAAACATTCATTTCAGTTACAATACATGGTAGGCAGTAGTCGTGCGTTTATCGATGAACTCAGACAGTCTTGGTACCTTAAGCATGTTGTCATAAATATATCTGGACAGCGGATTCTTGACTGCTTCCCACACGGTCTCTGGTGATGCTTTAATGACTCCTCGGCCCAGAAAACTGAAACAGCGATACACCAGCAGTCATACGATGGTGTACTTTATACTTTATGTTTCATAAGCTTAGGACACGAATTAAGTTAAAATCTTAAGAAAGGTACAACAAATTTTACATTGGTCTTTAACACTCCAGATACTAATTAACATAGCGTTTATGGAACAATTTGTAAATTATACTACAATTAAAGGCCAGTATCATGACTTGCGCATGTGCGAGCTTTCGATCTAGAGTTTGAAAACGTCCGTCGACGATTTTAATCTCATGAGCGATCGATCCTGCAAGATCAGTCTTGAAGATTTTCTGGTTGTTACAGTCGTGTGATAAATCTCTTATTAACTAAGCTTGCTCGGGACCATATTGGGAGAATATCAGCCCTCGGTCTTTTTTGCACGGAACTTGGGCGCTCGGTCCGTACTGACAAGACCTCAGGGCGATATTCTGCCAATATTGCCCTCATGCTTAGTTAATAAGATACATTTATTGGCTTTTATATTCTGTTACGAATATTTCATTTTTCTCCCAGATCATTTCAAAAATTTAAATAAGGCAAATCGAATACGTCTTAAAGTGCACCTAACCCCAAAATATTTTTTTCGCTTAAATGACTCTTTGCACCTGTTTGAAACGCATTGCGCCTTTTTGCCCTTTTCTAGCCCTAATCTTGACTTTTTACAGGCGGTAAAAGTTAAGAAGTCTGGCCATCGTGTTCCACGACCGAGCAAGTAAGGGGAATGGGTTTATTCCTGGGTTGATGTCATTAACTTATTTGCATGCCTGTTTACAAAGACTTAATGCGATGCAAATCAGTCTGTGACGTCAACCCAGGAAGAGACCCATGCCCCTTACTAGCTCGGTCGTGCAACAGATGATGGCTAGATTTCGTAACTTTTACAGCCTACAAAAAAGTAAAGATTTAGTTTCAAAAGGCGCACTGCGTTTCGAACAGGTGCAAAGATTTATTTAAGCGAAAACAATATTTTGGGGTTAGGTGCACTTTAATCGTGTTCTCCTCCTTCTCTGAGGTTAAGCCATTCACCACAACACACAAAGTGTTTTCTAACCAGTGTAAAAGTCCTCCGCTTCCTTCTTCTCTTTTCCGTACGATTATGACGTCTTTTTGAATACTGTGAAACCTACAAGAAAAAACAAAACAGAACAAAACAAAAGCTGGTAAGTCAAAATAAAGCGACCCCACTTTCGCTGAAGTACTCAAAATGTCTACGATTAAATGAAGGCTACGAGTTGCTCCTCTTTCTTTCAGTCCGCCGTGCTTGACGCGAAAGAAAACCGCGAGGAAAAAAGCGGCCGCGCGAAATCCCGGGGGGGGGGGGGGGGCTTTCGTATCCAGGGTTTCGCGCGGCCATTTTTTCCTTGCAGTTTACTTACGGTCTCGCTTGACGGACAGCGAAAGATGGACTAATTGAAGTCTTGATTCCCTAACGGCTACACCAGCGATTGAGATCAGGTGATTTTCCTACATTTATCAAAAACTTGAATTCTGAGGAGTTTAACGTGAAATCATTTGATAAAACAAAAAATAAAATTCGGAACATTTTCTTACAGCCATCCTCCGTGGGAGGAATTATCTACCCCTTGCCGAGGAGAGCCCCAGGAGGCTGGTGCCGACTTGATCATCTCGGGAACGCTTGATGCAAGCAAGGCCTGGAAAAGACGAAAAAAAGTCTCTTAAGGTGATTCCCGAGTTTTGCATTGCGCATTCTTACTGCGCACGAATTTTGCGTCATCAGCGCGCGCACATGAGCGCGTGCGCGTAGAAAACATAAGAGATTTCCTTCAAACTAAGCTCGATAGCGAGATAAAAGCAAATTTCCTCTTAAACGAGCACGGTGACTCCCACTTTTTATTTTATAAATTCAATGAGAACAATATCCGCAGTAACTGAGAAAAAATTTGGCAGAAATCTATGGCTACTTTTTTGGCAAATGAAATAAATGCTACAGATAGAGACGTAACGGGCCCATTAGAGCAAGTCCAAATTATGTTTCCTTTAAAGGATAAAAATATCAGTTAATAATGCAGGGTATTTGAAGCCATTTCTTCTGGGACGTAGATGAATAAGCAATCAAAGACAGTCGA
>OZ026600.1:37617918-37670418 GCA_964020085.1 Micromussa lordhowensis
CGTGCAGTTCGCGCAAAGTTTGAATGTGTTCTTTCTGATCGTCGATTTCTTTCTGTTTGTTGTCAATTTCGGTTTGGAAAGCTCTCTCTATCTCCAGTCTCCGCACTTCAGCTTCTTTGTGCCTAGCAATCAAATCCGTCACTTGATTTCTACAAAATGAGAAGCCATGTAAATGAACATTAATTAGAATAACGACAGATGTTGAACATTCGAGAAGGTTCTACAGCTTAGTCTCTGGAAATCAACTAAAACCTCATGAAATTTTGCAGTCGCCATGAAAAAACTGAACTGACTCTTCAGTGAGTGTTGATACAGCCTGCGTAGCAAGCTTTCCCTAACCAAACCTTTTCTCCGCATTCTGCCCGCGTGCAAATTGGAGCGAGAGTAACAAATCGACAAAGCAGGGGGTGGTAGGGCGAGTAAGGTCCCCCACCAGCCCCTGCTTTATCAAATGTCTTGCTCTCGCTCCAGTTCGCACTCGGCCAGAATGCGGGAACGCTTGCTACGAGGGTAGTGCAGACAATGACTTTCATCAGTATTACGTTTTACGCATGAAAGTTGATAACGATATGAGAATAAAAGGATCCGAGAGAAATCAACTCACTTGAGATCATCCAAAGAATCTGCTCCTGGAAGATCCGCTTCAACACTGCAAAATTGAAAATCATGAGAAAATTCTTCGTTTTACTTTTCAGTTTCAAATTATAATAAAAAAAGCACACAGTGAGAATGGAAAACTTTCATACCCGGAGTCAAACGTCATCGGAGATGAAGAGTCCGACCTCACACTCAGATTCCCTTGACTGCCACGGAGCGGTGAGATATGGAAATTACTCAACGACTCCGTCGATTCCTAACGCAAAAGAAATCACATATAGTTATGATTCATGCGTGTGCTTTGCGTGTATATGTGTGTTAACGCGCGTGTTCATGAAATCGCGTGTTCTGTGAATCTTTGCGTGAAAAGCTGTTCCACTCACCATGCCATACAGGCCAGAGCGCCGTTTTTCCCTCAGTTTGGCTGCTTCCGTTGGAAAGTTGAATTTGAAGACATCACTCTTGCCAAGAACAATAACATCACCTACGAGAACATCGCACTCTGTTATTTTCCAGTCACGGAGATCTATATATAGCCTCCGAGCAGACGCTCTTTGGGCTCGTAGGAAGATTGCGCGACAAACCCAAAGAGCGTGGGTTGGAGACTATTCTATATAGGGGGTGAACCCTGAGGTCAATGCAATCAATGTAACACGAAATCTAAGGGGAATAGCAAAGGGAATAAATCTTATGCTTGATTAAGTCACATACCCAAACGCTACCTCAAGTCTCGTTTGCACGAAACTTTCTCAAACCTCTAGAACCTTCGTGCTGTTTTGACGTGGACATACTTTTCATCTTTACTGCTTTGTGTGTTTGAAATCTACCCATCTTATGCCAACATTCATAAGGGCTACTTAATATATGTAACGTTCTCCTTCTATGGCTATGTTCACACTTGGTGCGATTCTCGCTGAACATGCCATTCTCCCCAAGTACTCACACCAGAATTCGGGCACAGTACGCATGTCCGGGTACCAGGTCTTAAGCTCGTGCTCCTCAAAGTATCCAAGTCCTATTGAGTACCCTACCAAGTGTCTGAACGCAACACTACTCTGTGGCGGTGCCCAGACACCAGTGCTCGGCACCAAGTGTGAACACAGCCTAAATTTGTTGTTACTCGAAAGGTTCAATGAAATCGAGCGCTAATTCTGGGTTCCACTCCACACACGGGGTTGTTTTGTCGAGTAATGTAATCACCATACCTTGATTGAGTTTAGTGGCCTGCGTGACAGCCACTCCATTCACCCAACACATGGAGGAAATCGGCTCAAATGTCACCTTTCCTTTGACAAAATCCAGTACACAGTGTTCTTTCTCGATTTCTTCACCTTCAAGAACTGGGAAAAAGAGAGAAAAAAGCATGAACATTTCATTCAAGTAACCGGTACACTAGATCCGGATGCTCTCACGATCACGAGAGCGCGTCTGACTCGAACCCAGTAGTGCGAGGGAGTCTGGATAAAACTTGGGGATGCGGAGAGGAGGGTTTCTCCTTCCCATTACCCCTTGCGCTCGCGCTCGCGCTTGCCTCGTTCATATACATTGAAATAAAAAGACATCTGGGGAGAGTGAGAGATCGCGTTATAAGTTTGTTTATCGACTCACCTATGTCCTGAGGGTTGGGTGCGTCTTCTCGTCCGATATGTGTCTTTCCGTGCTGTAAACAAGAACGAAGTCCATGAGAGCTTAAATTCAGGCAACTGACGTATCACTAAAGAACTTCCTGTATGGCGTGCTACAGTATTTTATACTTTAACAGTCGATCAGTGACCTCCGAACTGCGTTGACTATTAGATATTGATCTCACCGGTAAACTGGAAAAGTCAAGATATATCTCATGACTGTTACTCCACTTGACGTAAACATGTTTTTAGGCACGCGCGAGGGTAATTCTGAAAAGAACTGTTGTTGGTGACTGACGTTTTGACAACCTGAGCGGAAGTCATCAATGAAGTAAATAGTGTTTGTCAGTCGATGATGCTATAAGTCCGGTTCGTAGAAAGTGATTGGTCAGTTTAGCCATGATGGTATTGGCTGAAAACGACAACAGTTCTTTTCAAAACTACCCTCACCCGGACGATCACACTATACGAGCTACTGATACTCCTGGGTTCAAACCATTTACTAAATTACATCTTTATTGCTGCAAAAAATTAAGACCTCTTCTCACGGTTTTACTTCATATCTTAAATTTTTGAAAAACAAGCTCGGGATAAAAAAATAAGATTCCTTTTTCCTCTTTAGAGCACTGTAAATGTTTATAATTACTGTAATTCGTAGATTCCGTGCAGAAGTTCTTTTCGTTTAGCTATTTTCACCTGTTGTAATTTCTTTTTGTAACTTGTTACTTAGCTTACATTTTAATTTTTGTTTCTGTATTACAAGTTACTTTTTTCCAGTGACTAAATCAAGGTTTATATTGTTTTACAAAACGCCGATGAGTCACAGCTATGCTTAAAGCTTGTATATATATTTTTTTATTTACCATGACGCGATAGAGCATTATCTCTGTTCTCAGCGGATCCTCCTCCAAGCGAACCAAATGAGGAAGTTCGAGGTCGACAAGGACCACACACGAACCTTGACGACGGAGCTGTAACTCGCTCTCCTGTGGCACAATAAACACGACATCAATGAAAACTATCTATTTACCAAACTGACGAAGCAAACTTTTTCCGAGCGACACAAGTGAGACACACGCAAACACGACCAGAAGAAAACACTAAAAGATATGTATCATGCGATTGTGTAAGAAACCAGAACTAAGCACGAGATTCACTAGTAATCGCGAAGGGGAAAGAAAAGAGAAAATCTATCTGTAAAAATATGGTGCTTTTTTTCTTGTAATGCTCAGTGCCCCGCCCACTCCACCCACCTGCATGATGGATTTCGCCTCCTTCCATTTCTCGGTCCAGTCTTTCGTTAGCTGCTCGACCCGCGCTTGGTTTTCATGAAGCTTCTTAGCAGCTTTCATGGAGTCATTTATAGAGATTTTCTACGAAAAACGAAAGCAACCGTTATATGACAACTGCGTAATGCTGAAATCGAAGAAGTTTAAGTTACACGGAGTGATAAGTTACCTCGTCTCCCGCTTCGGTGTCCTGGATGATGGATTTGAGTCGCTCGATTTCAGATCTAAGTTCTCGGATGAGTTTGACATTTGGATCCTGCAAAAGAATGAATATAAAAATCAAAACAAAACTTGGACTTGATTTACCCACGTTTCCCCAGCTTGGTGCCCGTTGCTGTTTTCCCGCGCTTGGCACCGGTTGCACAGTTTGCTTCGAGATCTGATTGGTTCATTGCCTTATTTGCATGGGCTATGATTGGCTTTATGAGATTCCTATTCCTGGGTTGTTTTTTTTTCAACAGTCTAACAGTCTAGAACCACCATAAAGATATACATTTTGTAACTTATCAGTAAATGACTCAAGTTTTGTTTTACCTCGTTAATTGTCGGCATGTTGATGATGCTCTTGGCTCGATGCGCGTAGCGAAGTGTGCTGAGTGTTTCTCCATAGTTGCATTCGGCCGGTGAAATAGCTAAAAAATACAGAAATAACTTACCAACTACCGGTCCATCAAAACAAACCCAAAGAAAACTGAAACACGACATGAAAAGGGGACTAAATTTCCCTTCTGGCTATGGTAAGAGCTTTTCTCAGAGCAAGCCCAGCTAATGAGCAGATATTGAGTTGAATGTGATAAGAGAAAGGGCATACTTCCGAGAAACCAAGTTTCAATTGTCTTTTTATTACCCAAATATACTGTCAGTGGAGCCTTTGAAAGCTTCGTAATTTTCCGAAGATTTTCGAAGATTTCTTGAAAGTAATGCGACCGTTCAAGAGATTTTTCCAAAAATTTTCGAAAATATCCGAAGATGCCCGAGGAAACCGAAGATCTTTCAAACATTACCGATGTGTTCACAAGAGAAACATATCCTGTTTTTAACAGAGCACAGGCATGATATTTTTTTCGGCGGGAAAAATCCCTGAAATCTACTTTTGTTTATGTATCAGTAATAAAATTTAAAAACTGACCTGCAACCATAACAGTTTTAGAATTTCCTCCTAAACTGTCCTTAAGAAGAAATGTCAGCACAGAATCACGGTATGGAACAAACAGCTTCTTCCTGAATGAAGGACGTTTGGATGAAGAAGAGGAATTGATGGAGTTTTCAGCTGTGGGAGAAACAACAAAAGTAATCTCAGGCAAAACTGACTGCATCATCAAAGAGCTGCGTCACGGTTTACGTATCTTGAAAAGTTTAGCCTAAATTGCTCAAGTTCGTCGATTGTAATCCGTGTTAATCTTCGCCATCCTTGACCATCTATGTTCCTTAATGATTTATCATTATCTCTCTGGTGTTTTTCTATCTTAGTAAACTATTATTTTCAGGTTTCCTTTAATTTAAAGGTAATTTTTCACGTTGCCAAAATTACTAAAAATAGTCTCATTATCCATCTGCTCCGTATCGCTCTCACGCTACGCGCTAGCTTAACGAGAAAAAAAAACTATCCGTGTGCATTCAGTCTTTCGCGCCGGAATGAAAAATTTGAACCGTTTAAGCTATTAATGGAAGACATTGCACCTTGAGAAGAGGATAGAATAATATATTTACCAAGTGTAGAAATAACAATCCCTAAAGTCACAAGAGACTTGTTGATACTCGCGCCCTCCTTTAGCCTCTCACCAGCTGCACCGCTTGAACTAGCACGCTCGCTACGAACAACAACATACAAAAACAATTTAATTGATAGAGGAAAAAATTCTTCTTACTCGCCTCCAGACATTTCTTATAGCACTAGTAGGGAGAATGTTTAGCTCTTGATCAATGACTTAATTCTCATAACGTATCCGCTTGATTTAGTATTCATTAGGTGTTACGATGAGAACAAAGATTCTAATTACTAATCAGTTTTATAACTTTGAAAATGAGGAATACGTTCTTGTGGAGGCAGCAGTAGTCGAGTGGGTTAGAGCACCAATCTGAAGGTCTATGGCCTTCAGCAGGTTGCCATCATTAACCACAGTACGTTTGTTGCCTATTTATTAGATCTATCAGTGATATAAAAATTCAAAATTGAAGAGCCATTTTTTACATTTTGTAAACGAGCTAATAATTTGTAAATTCTTATCATAAGAAGTAGTTTTACTCTCTGTCTATTATAGTTTAGTAAATTCTCAGCTCCGACTATTGCATTTCTAGCTTTTTGATTGGCTAAAAAACTCCGACTATTTAACAATTAGACCCGTAGCCCGAAAGGGCTACGGGTCAATAGCCCATGAGGCGAAGACGAATGGGCTATTGACCCGTGGCCCTTGAGGGCGAAGGGTCTAATTGTTTTAGTATCACCCAACTAGTTGGACAGAAAAGGCAATAAAAAGGTTAGCAAATGCAAGTTGAAGAAATATTTATTTGGAGAAAAAACGAAAGAATTACGGGCGAATTTCACTACTCGATGACTATTACTATTAGACCACTAGTAGCGTAGCCAATCAAAATGCAGGATTTGCATTAGTCCACTAGTTGGGTGATACTAAGAGCCAATAGTCGGAGTTTTACGTCATATGGAAAATAGTGCGCCAAGTTTAAAAAATTAATTTTCCGCACGAAGTTTTCAACTTCAGCCCTCTATAATGACCGAAATAAAAATCGGCGGCAAAACCCGGTTTGAGAATTTACTAAAACAATTATTCCATTCGCCCTTGTTGGATATGAAATGATTATAACCAACTCGCGCTACGCGCTCGTTGGTTATTTTATCACTTCATATCCAACTCGGGCTCATGGAATAATTGTTATATATTAAGTTTCATTACCCTTTATAGTTAATAACTCAGTTTTTATTTCAAACAGTTTCCATTTCTGTGGTTAAAGTGTTGAATATTCAAGGATTTTATTACTGTAAAGCACTTAGGACCGCAATGTAAAAGCGCTAGATGAAATTATATTTATTTATCATTTATTGCTTTGTCAGTAGAGTACCCAGAAACTAGATCTTCCACTTCATTACATAAACGTTTTTTTCATTACTGGTAATAGAAATTCAAAACTATTAACGGATTTACAGATTACAGGTAATATGGAGATAAAGGAACAAAGTAAAATAACTCTAAAATCCCCCTCTCTCAGTAGCTATCACACCCCTGACCTCACTACTACAAAAATAATCCAACTGTCTAAAGTAATCCAATTACTAGTCTATTACCTAGTGAATAAATTACTGGATCTTTCTATGTGAGGAAGATTTTAAATTCAAACTCAAACAATGTCACATTGATTACACAAAAACTGTTAATAAAAAAATGAACCAATGAATTACAAACCTGCCAGCCAAGTCTACCAAATGAATCTTGCTGATTGTTTCACTGGGCATATCTTCCATAAATTTGGCCTGCAAAGATGACACATAAATGCGATTGAAGTGTTTCACAATTTCTTTTTTAGGGAAAGGAAACTTCAAAGCATACATGTAGATGGAAAAGGAAATGAAAGATGAACCAATAATTGGATTGATGCATAGATTTGGATTTTAGATTTTAATTACACATAGGTCTTTTCTGTCAGCTGTCTACTTGATGATGCATTAGCATTGTAAAGAAAAATAGTACATTAATCAGTCTAAAATTAAAGAGCTTCAACAAACTGAGATAAAAACGTTATAACTAGCTACATGCAAGCACTAAGCATACTTACCTGCGTAAACTTTATTGTGAAAATTGCATGTGAGCGACTGCTGGTGTTGTTCATTCTTGTGGCAGCAGTAGCTCTGAAAGAAGAATTTCATACTAAAATGAGACAGGCTTAGGACTAAGACTTCAACATTCTTTCAAGCACTGCTAGAGAAAGGCAGGATTGCATTCATTTTTGTGACAATATAGATCAATCTGAAGACAATCTTTGCAAGGCTTACAAACCTGAGCCTGCTACCCTGCTCCATAAGAACTTCAATTGAGTCAAAATCAGAAACATGCTGCTTTGTTAACCCTGATAAAAGAATAAAGTGGTGATTTAAAAAAACAGCTAAACTCATCATCATGTCCCCTGTTTAGCTTACTACTACGTCAAGTTAAAATCATGTATGCAAAAGTTAAATCTTTCTTTTTGTTTTTCAGTTAACTTAAATTGTCTGCAAATTAAAATATGAAAGAAAAAATATTTCTACTTAACAACAAAGTGTTTTCTTTTGTGTGGGAGACACGCTAGACTCATGGTTTCACTTGTCTCCGGATCAAGTGGTCTGGGTTTCGCACCCTGGCCAGGGACATTGTGTTGTGTTCTTGGGCAAGACACTACTCTCATTGTGCCTCTCTCCACCCAGGTGTATAAATGGGTACTGGCTAATTTAATGCTGGGGGTAACCCTGCGATGGACTGGCATCCCATCCAGGGGAGTAGAAATACTACTAGTTGCTTCATGCTATAGAAACCGGGATAAGCTTCGGCCTGATGGGAAACTTGGCTCGTATGCAGACTTTATCTCGCCTTTAATTTTGTGCACAACATTCCCAAAGAGTGGTTCATTTTAGCGGTCCATAGTTCAAAATTGAGACCACCCAGGGAACCAGCAGTCAAATCTTCTCTTCATCTTCAACCAGTTTGCCATAGCATAATTAGCAATAAGCAATAATAAGGGAACTACAACATCCTTGTCACATCAAATTATCAGTACAGCACTGGTTTGGATCCCCAAACAACCTCTGTGGGTTAGGGATTTGAACAGGTAAAGAGATTTCACACAGCGGGCTAATCCTTACCTTCAACATATGTTCCTTGCTTGGGATGTTCACGCACTTTCAAATTCTGCTGAGGAAGTTTTTTCAATTTTTGTGGTCTCAACAGGTCACGCACATGTTCATTGTAGATTTCAAGGTAGCTGTAACAAAACAGCAAAGTTTCGTTATCTGAGTGCACACTGGACACTACAAATCTGACAGGGATTAGAAATAGCGTTTACCTCACTTCAGTTCTGAATGAAGAACTGAGAGATGTGTTCTGCTCAATGTACTGAAATAATCCCTGCAATTAGATAAACAATCAAAGTTACTACAAGTTTACTTCAAATCAAAGTTACTGCTGCAATAAACTGTACAACGATCTTTCACACAAAGAACATCACTGGAAATTACAAGGGTGAACCAGAGGGGTTCAGGATGCAACCCAAATATGGAGATACATCCAGAAATCCACACAGTTACAAAAATTGCGACAATCACAAAATTATGAAAGTCGCAACTTAAAATTGTAAACTTTGTAAATTTCATATCTGGGTGCATTTCTGGACATAAGAGCAAATATGGGAGGGTGCCAACAATTTTCCAGAACAACATCAAATTAATGAAAAGGTACAGAATAATTTAAGTAGTTACCTTGCATATCCTAGGAATAAGTCCAACTTCCTCCTGGAAAAAATAACAACATGCAAAAAATGCTTTTAATCAATAAGATGAACTTTATCGACTATAAGATTCAATACTTAGCAAGACAAAACCAAGCTTAAAAATATAACAAGAAAACAAAGGAAAGAAAACACAAAGACTCAAAATTTTTTTGGTTGACTCGTTCCAAGGGTGAATGATACTATCCACTGGATAAAAATAACTATCTAGTTGATAGTGCAGTTGGTACAGCGTTGTCTTTTTTCGAGGACTAAACACAGCAGTGTGGGAGGCACGGTGGCCTCATGGTTAGAACACTCGACTCTGGACTGCGCAGTCCGGGTTCAAGCCCTGGCCAGGGACATAGTGTTGTGTTCTTGGGCAAGACACTTTACTCTCAAAGTGCCTCTCTCCCAGATGTACAAATGGGTACTGGCTAATTTTATGCTGGGAGTAACCCTGCAATGGACTAGCATCCCATCCAGGGTGGAGTAGAAATACTCCTAGTTGTTTCATGCCGCAGAAACCGGGATAAGCTCCGGCCTGGTGGCCACTTGGCTCACATGCAGACTTTTTAAACTCAGCAGCATAGTGTGTATTTTAGTTATTCATCTGGAATGCACCAAAAGATTATAAATAAACAAGGAAGAGTAAATAATGGTGCACCTGGAATCAACCCTAAGATGGAGACTATATTGAAGTAGGGGGGACTAATTGAAGTTAATGATAGCAAGAGTTAAAATAATTTGTGACTTTGCAATAATTTTAAGATATTGTACAGTTTGGACTTACATTGGTTCCCATCATGGTATAAGTCTTCCCAGCACTTGTCTGACCATAGGCAAATATGCAGGCATTGTAGCCTTCAAATGCGGAGTCCAACACACCCTGACCAAGGTCATCAAAAACCTGTGGTAACATTTCATTCACATCTTGAAACATGTTTTTGTCAGGAAAACTAGCTTGTTCTTTGTTTATCAATTCAGTTTTTTTCTTGAAAACCCAATTGAAACAGTCAAATAATTTTGGAAAAGTCTGTAATATTAAGAATCTCCTGTAGGATAAGCAGACTTTAGCTGCTGGGGTCATGTGGATATATCTACATGTACCTGTACTTCCTACTAAAATGAAGACATACATGTATGCAAAACTATAAAGGCTTGTCTGTTACAAGATATTTTTATAATAACAGTGTTTATATGTAATCAGGGTTGCCACTCATCAGAATCTTAAAAGGTTCCCTGACTTTTCACTGACCTCTGAACAATTTTCACTGACCTTGAATTAGCTTGGCGAATAATAACAAAGAACAAAAACCACTGGCCAAAACTACTGTTCCAGCATGCGTCACTCGAAGAGTATCAAAATCGATCATTTTAAACCTGCTTTTCTGAAAGAAAAATTATTCTGACTTTTCACTGACTTAAACAAACATCAAAGATCTTCCCCGACCTTTTATAAAATTCCCTGACTGTGGCAACCCTGGTAATGATTCAGCAGGGAAGTAAAGGATGAAATTTAAAGCATGTCATGAACAGAAGACAAAGAAACAATCTGACTCCCCAAGATAATTCTAAGTAAAGACCAGATTCCAGTCAGACACTGACTGGACAAGCACTGATTATTTGTGACTCAGAGCAGTCAAAATGAGAGCTTTGACTGTATACTAGAAATTAAAAACATAAAAAAGTAAAAGATAAAAATTTCACAGGTGTACATGAAATTTGAAAAACTTATAAAGAAGTTATTATTGAACAAGGCTTTACTTAATGAAATTGGTTCTAAATTTGCAATTACAGATATTTATCAACTAATAATCATTTACTTTTCACAACCCTTGATGAGTATGAGATAAATGTATTAATTGGCATTAAAAATAGCTAGTAAATTTTATGCCTATTTAAAACAACTATACATAACTTTTGACCATTGCTTAAAATACTTTACATTAAGGACTCATTTGATAACAGCACTCGTGTACTGAAGAGTTATCCTCTATAAATATTCATAATTATTATACTTATTATCAACCAGATTCATCTGACAGTGTCTCTTATCAATTGGTACATATTAATACTTAGTCTAATAAACTAACAGAATTTGCTGGTGCATACCTTGTCTTGTGTTACAAAGTGAGGATCCCTGGCGTCAGCCGACCAGTAGGAGTGGTCAAAAAAGAATTCTTTCT
The DNA here is from genome assembly GCA_964020085.1 of Micromussa lordhowensis. Lineage (NCBI taxonomy): Eukaryota > Metazoa > Cnidaria > Anthozoa > Scleractinia > Lobophylliidae > Micromussa > Micromussa lordhowensis. The sequence goes on from OZ026600.1 coordinate 37,629,088, forward strand.
TGAAATCGCGAGCTTTATCACCTTCCAGTCCTATCTCACCATAAAGCTAAAATTGAAAAAAAATATAATTATTATATATTTGCCATAAAACCAGTTTTCAGACTTACCCTTTGGACAGGCTGTAACTATTATGTACTAGCCCAAATGTCATTCTCACCAGCCCCCCAAAAAGGCGTCTCTTACAGTAATTCTGTAAACAAAATTCCTAAACAAAATTCTCAAGAAAATTCACTTGCAAGCCCAACAGGCAAGTAAAGTTTTTTGCAAAATGGAATCCACTAAAATGACTTCAATATTATCTAGGCCTGCTAGGATGTTTATTGGACACGACTTTCCACTGGGTATGAAGAATTAGTTAGCAACAAGTATGTCTGATGATGTATAATATGTGTTATGAAATTGATCATTATTATCATGTAAGTAATGTACATGTATGGTTCTTTTGAAATTAATTAAAAAACCCTCCCAAATTAACCACCCAAAAGTATCAAAAGTTAATTTTAACTTGCCTCATTGTGTTTCTTGGTGGAAAATATAACAGACAACAAACTGTATCAAAGTGACATTATATTTGCTCCAGATGGCTCTTATTCCAAATGTGAGACCCAATATAAAACTCCTTTTTGATGGAAGAGTGCGTCAAAGGATTTTCGCGTGACACGTGATGAGGCCAAAAATTAGTGTGTGAGGTGTGAAAAGCAACTAAGAGACATACATGATGTGTGAATTTATGAACAAAACCATAGCTAACAGTACCTAAACGTATACATCATCCATGAAGTTTGTTAAGTCCCTCTTTTGGTACCCTCATGGAAGATAAATTATTTCCAACAGAAATTTCCAACATTGCCAGCCTATCAACTGGAGTCAAATTACATGTCAAATCAGGGGTTAACTAAGGGCCAGGACTGGGCAAATTGACTGGCTGTGAACAGAGGTTTCCCGGTGTGATATAAAATGTAACAGGTTCTCACTCTCCCCTCCCCAGTCAGTACATGTATGTCACGTGACTAGGCACATGGAATAAACACACTTGGACTTGTCAGCCATCTTGAATGTCTGTCTCATTACATGGTGTCAGAAAGAGTTTCTTTTCCACGCCGAAAACAAGCTATCAAGCTAAAACTTGACTGGAAATAGAACACTAAGTTCACAGAGATCGTGAAAACAGCCACAATGGCGAAATTCAAACCTCCAGAGATATCGTGGACCGCTCAGGATTTGCATCAAGAATGGCGCCGTTTCAGCCGACAAGCACAATGCATTTTCGAAGGTCCGTTGCACGAGAAAGAAGAAAGCGTGCAGGTGAGCTACCTGAAGCTATGGGTCGGCGATAAAGGGCTGGATGTATTCGAAGGATTCACATTCGCAAAACCCGAAGATGCCGCGAAAGTGAAGATCGTACTGAAGAAATTCGAAGAATATTGCGCGCCTCGGAAAAACCACATCATGGCTGCTTTGAAATTTAACGAAAGGCGTCAGGGAGACAGTGAGAGCTTCGACTCATTTGTTACAGACCTGAAGATTCTCGTTAAGGATTGTGGCTATCAAGAAGAAGAACGTATGGTTCGAGACGCGATCGTTTTTCGTTGTAAACATCCCAAAGTGCGTGAGAAATGCCTGGATCAAGCTGACGCGCTGACATGTGAAAAGGCCATCGATATCGGTCGGAATTACGAAACAAATCTCAGCAGTCTAAAAAGGCTCGCCAGCGACGAAGATCCAACCGTGAATGCCCTGAATAAGGACAAACGTCCGCCCTGGAATCGTCGGCTTCGTTCAAAGAAAGGTAAAGAAAAAACCGAGAAGGGCGCCGAAGCGAAGGAGGTCGAATCGAAGCACAAATGCGGGCGATGCGGTTATGACAAAGCCCACAAGAAATGCCCTGCAATGGGGCACTGCAAGAAGATGAATCATTTCTCAAAGCTATGTTTATCCAAGGAAGTTCATCTAGTAGAAGCCGACTCCGACCAAGAAACAGACGGGGAATCTCACGAAGAAGAAAGCGAAGATGAATCGCTGTATGTTTACTCAGTCAAGTCAAGCTCTGTTCCAGAAGATGAGCAGTTTTATGAAGTTATCATGGTGGAAGGTACTGAAGTTCGCTTCCAGCTGGATAGTGGTGCAAAGGCTAATGTAATGTCACGGAAGACATACGAGAATCTCAGGCGAAAACCGCCTTTAACAAATACGAACACTGTGTTGATTTCCTTCTCTAAGCACAGACTGACACCCTGTGGAGAAGTGGTGTTGAGCGCAAAATACAAAGATAATGTTGAAGATGTCAAGTTCTTTGTTGTAGAACCCGAAGTGGAATCAGTGCTTAGTGGAAACATCTGTGTCAAACTTGGCCTAATAAAGAGAGTTCACCAGCTGACCAGCGACACACCACCTGCAAAAACAGTGGAGTTGGATGACTATCCGGAGTTGTTTAAAGGATTAGGATGCTTGCCTGGGACATATTGCATTGAACTGGCTGATGGTGCTACCCCCGTTGTACATGCCCCACCTGCTTCATAGATAATTTATATAGTACTGTTGCTGTCGCATGCTATTTCTCTGACGCTAATAGTCTTCTAAAAAATTTAATAAGCCTATTTTAGCTCATAGAAAACACAATTTTGCCGGCTTTAGTGTGCATCATCTCCTTTGTACCTTCAAATTGCAAAGCAAACTTGCCCAATGATGCATTGTAGAAACATTATGCTATGCATGAAAGCCCACTTGAAATGTGACAAATTGCATGGCAAATAACTTGACATTTTTCTGCTCTGCTAGAGAAAAGGTCCAGAGGTAGATGGAGTTTCATGTGAAATACACTTTGAGGACTTCACAAAATATTGAAAGGGTTTGATTTTTTTGTGTCGAATGGGGAGTAAAACGTTTTTTTTTTTGCAGATAATTTTGCTTAGGACAGGCAAGTAATTTACTTCTTAAAACAAGAAACTGTCTTCATGTTGAAAACCTTTTTCTTGTATAATTAATATTAAACCTTCACATTTGCCCGCAAGAGTACCGGTACAAAGTCTGAAATTGACTGTGAAATGCGATTACCATGGAACTTGTCGGTTCACAGTTTGTCGCTATAATTTTATACTAAGCAAAAATAACAACATAGTTTCAAAAACATAGCATACTTGAGAATGTTCTGGCTCTTTGTTTCATTTTTCTGCAAATAGCAGACAAAAATATGTAACCTGTTGGACCCACACCTAATTAAAAATAATATCATGCCTAGTTTCATTATACTCTTGGATATTGAAAAATTACACCGTAATCAAGAAAAGAAGAGAATTAAAAACCTCTTACAAGTTTATTTTTGCTAGAATACTGATTATACATTTTTGTGATACAGTCTTTTTATGTAATCAGTAGAAGATTTTGAAAATTGATTTATCCATTGATCAATGGTGTCAAAATTAGATTTAGTTAAATATAACACACAGTTAGCCAAGCCTAAAAGTGGAGCTCCTGGGCCGGGATGTTTAAAGCCCAAGTAAGCTAACCCAGGATAAGCGAGAATTTTGATTGAGTTTTGTAACTTTACGGTAAAGTTTTCTGTTTATGTTGTTTTGCCTTCTGTTTTGAGTTCGAATAATCTCAAGGTCCCCAAAATAAACAAAACAAAAGCAGTGAAAAACATTTCTATATGAGCAAAATTTATATTTTGGTCAACTTTTATAATCCTGGGTTAGCACTAACCGGCTTCCAAACAACCCGGTCTTGTTTATAACAAGTTAAAATGGCATGAGCCAGAAAAAAGAACACTGGTGGTTTCTCGGTTGCAGGGCACTTTAACTCTCCTAGGCACAGTCTATCAGACACCGCTGTAAGAGGTCTAAAGTAGTTCTCTTAAGTGCCACTTTCTGAAGGCTTAGGACTATGTAACCAAAGGGCCTAAATAATGTTTTCCATTTCATATAAATGGCACATGTGTCTAGTTTCCGCACTCTCCGTTTCCGTTACTTTCAAATGAACAGTTGCGTGAACTTAACAGTTTTCATACTGAAGATTAGAGCTATCCCAAAACGTTTGTGTTTTTCACAAGATGACACTTTTACATATTTCTAGGCTAGGAGTTGTTATTTTTATTTTCCTTTGAGCATAAGTGTTGCACATCAACCAAGGGGAACAATTTCTTTTGTTTTTGTTCATCCTATACGTTTGCATTTTTTTCTGCTTGGTTAGTTGTTATATCTTGATGCCCATCTGCTAAAAATGTTATTGAAACCCCTGTAAGGCCATAAGTAGACCAACTAAGAGATGTTGACTTGATGTTACACATATTCTTAAAACTGACAATTCAGGGCTGTGTTCTAGAAGTTCCCGGGTGCCAAAGGCGACTAAGTTTTGACAGTGGGAAAAACTAACTTTGTTCATATAAGCTGAAGTGCTGGGCATTCAGGATATATAAAATTCTTCATGTTGTTATTGTAAGATGGTTTTGAGCTGGTATGTAGATTTGTCGGGACTATTTAAATTTATGTCTGATCAATAAACGAGATGCCCCCTGCTATATACTAAGTTAGAAATTATTCTGTTATTTTAGTTTCACTGCAGAGTGAAATGAAATGGTTTATATGAACCTTTGGACTCCTCTTAGACCACAGCCTTGAACATTAAAAAATATCTGGATATCAGAAAGGGGAGAATTCACATTTTGAGCTTGAGACTGTTTTCTTACAAATTAGACTTGAAATAATTACTTGATTCTGATCATAACTGGCTACAAGCAGTGCAGTTAAAGTGTCACACCAGTGCAAAATGCATAACACAAGTTTAAAGTTGTAATTATACAAGTACAAATTAAAACACAGATTTCCAAAGTTTGTCATAAGACAATATTTAAAGCTTGTCAACGATCATCTGAGGTATTTTCAAGGCAGTCAAAGTTCGTGCAAGGTCTTTAATTTTGATGATAAGTGAAGATAATTGGTCATTTCAGAACACTTCCAAAGTCGGATCACCCAAACCCTTAGGACGATTTCTGAAGAGTTCCAAAGACCACCCAAAGACTTTCAAACATGATCAGATGTTTTGCAAATATTTTCAGAAAATTATCCCCAAAGATGGGCCCTGGTGAATTTCTTGCAATTTTGAAATTATAGATTTATTTTAAGCATTCATTGTAAATTTTTCAAATTTGACTTGCTCTACCAACTCATACAATTTTGTCAGCCTTTGAAAAATTGACTCTTGCTTAATATTTCAAACTGCACTTGAAATCATGTGATTATCATGATAACCTAAACTTATGGCTTATTAAAGGGAATGAAAATTATGCACAGTAGGTAAACAGAGTCACATAAAAACACTCTTTAGAAAACATTTAGACTAATTCATCACCCAGTCTCCCTAATAAAATTTTTCTCGTTCGGTGGCAACATTAACATTATAGCTATGGTGGCAACATGGTTGACAAAAGAAAACCTGCCAATTCATTAGTATTTATCATTCGCTTATTGTTAGCTAAACCTCAACGTTACGTGAAAAGTAAAAACAAGTTCATTAACAATGCGCACAGCTGAACTTCGCCCTTTGGATTCCAAATTATTATTCTTTACTTAAGCTTAATATTTTTCTCAAAACAAACAACTTGAACACATTTACGCGATTTTAGCCTAAGTGGAAGCAATTTGAGTTTTTTTTAAGAACGATGACTCTTAATTAGCTTTGAAACAAAAAATAAAGTAACGTATACTTTTAACATGAAAAAAATATATATTTATGCATAACAACAGTTGTTTACGCGCTAACTGGGTGTAATATTCACAGCATGAAGAGAAATTCCATGATTGAGCAGTACCTTTGCTCAAGACAACAAAGCAATTGATTAAATGAATCATACAAAGACCGTTTATGCTGCAGTAGTTTAGAGATTTTGTTACACTCACAAATAAATTGAATTTCTAGGAAATAATACCAAGGTCACGATATGTTACATTGTTAATCTTGAAAAATTATAAACGAGATCTTATCTCGTCGACTCTCGCGCGAATCATTCATCGACGCAGTATTCGCAAGGTTTTGCGAAAACGTTGAGTGAAGGAACAGAATTTTGTTGTTCAAGACATCGCTCTCAATCGAGCCTAAGCTTTGCATAAATAGACGTAGAATAGATGACAAATAAACCGATATCTAATCAATAAAGACACGAGGTACTTGAAAACGTCTCTCACATTCTTAGCGCGATCACGAGAACAGGTACGGAACTTTGATATTCGCACGGGGGCGTACATCACGCAGATTTCATTGACAAAAGTTAATATCATAAACTTTTCGACAAAGAAACAAACCAATGCTCTCTTGTCAGATAAAATACCACTGAATGTAAAAAAAATAAACTCGAGCGTTCGCAATATGCCAGAAAGAACGTATTTACATAACTTGTGCTCTATGTAGGCTTCTTAAAATAGAACCGATTTAACGAAGATATTCGGATAAGGAAAACGTCAGAATATGCTTATATCACAAAAAATAAATCAAGTTAGATGACTGTCGAGGACGGAGTGAGAATAATTTGAATTAAAGTCACGGTGATTGAATATTTCGCTAGATAATGCAGCTAACAAAATAAAAGCTTCAAGTAGCCTACCTTCGTGTTAAATATTGTTGTTTTCTGTCCCTCCATTTGAATAATACATTTGGATCCGAGCTCCAACTCCCTGTTAAACAAAGAAGGCAAAGAAGCTCATATCTCGTCTTCAATGATGTTACATAGTGTGTTACATCAAACCATACCCCGCTGATGAAAATATTAGTAAAATGAAGGATATCAAGATAGTTCACCTGTTGTTCAAGGGCCGAGCACGCACCGCTACTTTTAACGAAGCCATAATGGTTTTATTACGAAGAAAGCGACCGACTTTCGTTCCTCTGATTTAGCAGTTCTTGTTAGCGAGCGATCACCATGGTGTGGGTTCTGAAGATTTTCCTACAGTTCCAAATAGCAGCATTTTATCCCTAAAGGTCGGAGTAAACACTCTGTATAACCTGAAGTAACTCAACTCTCGCTCCTCAAGCGGTGCTATTTCAAATCTTCGTCGACTCGACTGCTCAGTTAGACAACCGCTGTTTGTTCATTTAAAGTCACGATGTTCGGCACTGATAAAGAAGAATTTTATACTCCAAATGATGGATTTTTGTTGTTGTAGAAAATGACAAGTTCAAAATCTTTCAGCACAAACATCAGGTGCTTCTCCCGTGAGAGATGAAAATCGAAAGTTGGAGTCGCGTATGGCGTTACACAGCAGCGGAAATGGCCGATTTCCGTCTCTCAAAACCGTTTCTTTGTATATAAGTGGTGCTATAAGGCAGGACAGGAAAGGCTGATGTTATTTCCTGCGATGAAATCGTGGATAAGTATGATAAATCTTGATTTCAAACTCTTCGAGGGACGTGACATTTCAAATGCAAGGGAAATGGCTCAATATTTATTTCCAGTCCCTCGGTCTGGCCAATGAGAACAGAGTTTGCAATATAAACAGCCAATCAGAACTCTTGTTTTTCCAAGATTCGATGGAAAAGCCCGCCAAATTTACGTAATGCAAAGGTAAAATCCAATGAATATGAGTGCAAGATTTCTAGAATTCTAGAAATGTATAGAAAGCGTTCAGTTTTAATTTAAATTAATTTTGATGTTTTAGAGTGATATTTTGCGTGCCACGCCAGGAATTAAATTTTGCTACTTTTATTCTTAAGAAAATGACCCACTTCGCAAAGTGACAACGTGTGACGAAATAATCCCCAACGCAGTCTAGCAACTTTAATTCCATCCTTTCCAGATCACAGAAGACAGACAGACAATAACGAATAGATGGTACTGAATTTTAAAGGAAGATGATTCTCGACCTCTGCTGCTATTGTGTAGAGTTCCGGGCGTGCTTGCTTGCAAAATTTTGAAATTATACAAGCAATGCCAAGCACTTTTATATTGTTGAAGAACTCTCCGATGGCGTTGACGTACATATTTTACGGAAAAACATTAAATCGCTTTCAATTTTATCTGTCGATAGAAATTGCCTGTCTCCTCTCTTTACAACGTGTAACAATTTTCAACCATGGTATATAGTTAATGTGAAAATGAGATTTGAAAAGATTTTGTTATATAATCATTCAGAAAAACATATTACGAAAATTGTATCACAATTAAACTAGTTGATTCTGGAAGTCATGTTCATTTGAATAATGATTTGAGCATGTGATGAAGCATTTAGTATTTTGCTCGAAATGAAAGGAAAGGTAGTAAGAACTAGCCCATTCTATTGCCTTGGCTCTCGCAAATTTCCATTGAGCGCGAATAGAAGCCAGTTATAACAGTACCGTGAAAAACAATCTGTATTTTATCAGCTGTTATTTTCTATGAATAAAATTAAAATACTGGTTTTACACGCTGCATAAAGCCATTATCACTGAGGCCAAGGACACTGCTTGTTATTTTTCGTGCGTACTACGTACGTCAATCAACTCGAGTATCTTTGACTCCCAAATATTGAAAAATGCAGTAAAAAGCACTTCTGATCTTAGTACACCATGGTTTTTCCCCTTCACTGCTTAAAGAAGTCGACTCACATTGTAATCTACATTCATTATCAAAGATAAATGTAGCAATGATATATGCAGGTCAAATCAAACCGCGCCACAACAAAGTCTGAACCAAACTGCCTGCAAATTAACAAGTTTTAGCCTCATCAGTCATTCGAAACTCATTTTCGCTAGACGAGTGCTATTTTAGCAAGGCGTATAATTATGAAAAACTTGTGAAGTCGGCAGGTAAATTTCCACGAGATGAATCGCGCCTTTAGTTGTCAAGGATAAATTTTAGTGAGTTTAATTTTAGCGAATCTGAATTAACTAGAAAGAGAAGTGTATATGACAGAGACATTAGTCGGTCTGATCTTGAATGATTTAAATTTTGGTCAGTTTTGACAAGTTTTTTTATTTACTCGTTTATTTATTTATTGTTTATTTCCATGGTGCACAATACTGGCTTCCAAGGTGTCAAGTTGTTTCTGGTCGGCTAGCTTTATACAACGTTTTCAATCAATATATGTGACATGAGGTTTTATCGTTGACTTCCGGGCTGGGCGTAGAGGAAGTACTACGGGACAATAATAAGTCATGATCATCGGCACTATAAACGAAAAATCTCTACGTTCATAAATTTCAAACATAATGTGGTACGTCCTATCGAGGAATAATCTCCAGACCGGGTGTGTGTGTGTATTAAACAATTCTGTTGAAAATCTCTACAGCGTTATTATTAAGTTTTGTTTTTAATAAAGCATCTTTACAAAGCGCGCCGGGCAGCGAGATTTGAGTATTTGTAAGTGAACGTCATGGACCATTGTTTCCATATTAATGCTAGGGAGTGGTGGGGGCGGCTTTATTATATATCTTTTTTTACCTTTTTTACCTTTGCTATCTTTAAAGGGCGGTCTCGTATGATGGCCATAAAACTACAATATAAGAGACCTTCAACGTTGTCTGATTCATTCACTGATCCGACAGGAGCGTGCTTTGGCACTCGAGCTGTGTTTTACTGATAAAGCGGTGTTTGTCTGTAAGGTTCCTCGCGGGGCGAGCGCTTCCGCCTACTACTTTTGCAGGAAATCGAAGACAAATGAAGACCTTTGAAAGGTTGGTCAAAATATCTACTTAAGGTCGTCGCAATGTATCACAAGGTTTCCATATAGAAAGGATGAATTTCTAAGAACAGAGGGATCAATTGACCGCAAACACATGCATTCATTCAAAGATCAAGAAACCGGAAGAGCTCAGAAGAAGGCACATCCCCAGTTATGCGATCTGTCTGGGCATGAGCTTCCTTAATCCCTTCAGTCAGCATGATACTAAAACAGATTTAACACGTACAGTTGCAAATCAACAAGCTATAATCAATATTAATCTGATTAATTGTTTATGTGCGTTTGTCATCATCTACCCACGAGAACATGGAACACAAAACACAGACACGTGCTAAAGGCAGACCTCAACAGATCGATTTCGCGCAAGAATGAAACAAAACATTCAAAGAAAAGAAAGCGCATAGTTTCTTGAATTAGCGCCCCACCTTGCATGCTTTCAGGGCATCAGTTGAAATTATTATGGGTAGATATTTTAAGGTCTTTTAACCGTTTGAATGCAGAGGGCCACACCAAACACGGACCAGGCGTTTTTTTTTTTTGGGGGGGGGGGGGGGAAGACGAAGGGAAAAGGGAGAGGGAAAAAAAATTACGCCCTCCTTCGCCGCGTCTGAATACAGGGAAGAAGGGCATGATCGCAGGTTAGTTTTACCTTTGCACGCTTTACATGCGCTAAGAAAAATTGAAAGTGCTTTGTCACGCTCTTTTTTACTGTGGGTCGGGGATTTTTTTTAAAAAATAAATTGGGTTACTAACTTACTCAAGCTTAAAGTATTTCCGAGTAGAATTCTCAAACCGCTGAAGATCCGCTTTGTTATGAAATAGGTCAAAAGTCACGCCCAAACCTGCTTACTGTCAGAGTCTGAGTAATGAGATTTGAAACCATCATGTCATGTTTTGGACTTTTTTTCTTACATTGGTTCGAGTCTATGTGTTTTTGCTCGGTGTCGGTTACAGATTTTTACATGATTCTTTTTTAAGAAAATAATTTATATATGGCGTGCCAGAGATCGAAGTTTTCAATCGACAGGCGTGAGAGTTGTCAGGTATACTTGCCACTGACGACCACTGACCAGCCTGCAGAACAGGCGGAAAACAGAACGCGGAGCGCCGCGCACGAGCTCGTCATGTAAGCGTCCTGTGTTAGTATATCGCGTTTCGCGCTCTGCCACGCTAATCCGCCTGTTTTACAGGCTAGTTACTGATTTACATGCAGTCAAACACGAGGAAACTTTAGATATTCGTTTTGAGGAACCAATGAAGACATTTGAAGTCATTTATTTAGCAAACCACTTTTTTCGGTAAGGCCTGCCCGCACACACCAGCAACTGATCACAGCGCTATCTATACACAGTAGACTACAAAAGAATATCAAATAACAATAACATAAACAAAATTAACAACAAAACGTTTAATAGAACGGGAAACAAGGAAAACTGTAGCTGGGAAAGCAATCCGCGCTAGAATGGGACAAAGTTGACTGGGGACTAGTACTACCGATAGAAAGACTGCTAAGCGCTGATTGGTTAATCCTCGTTACATGATTGAAGCGCGCAATTTCATAATCAACATGGCGGCTCCGTGAGCAAAAATGAGTGTGAATGAAATGTCGTATTCTTTGCCAAAATGTAGAATAAAAGCCAGGAGGACGAGTCCGTATATTCTTTGTGTAAGGTTGTGTAGAACGAGGAGCTATTGCCTGGCAAAGCTTTGGTTAGTAATGCAAAATGAAGAAATCAAAAGGGAATCAAGCGACGCTGTTTCAAACTAGTTGGGGTCATTCAGCACAATCTTCAACGTCAAGAAATCCGAATTCGAACAGGAATGAGCCGAATACTAGTCAAGCTCATAAGGGGACTTACAGCTTGTTTGACGCAAACGAAATGGTAGAGTTGGAAGATGACGGCGACGATGATGAATTGCTGGCTGCTGCAGAAGGAATCATTCCTTTCGATGAGGCCAAGTTCCGAGCTAAATACAATGGCGGCGGACAATTAGGGAAGGCAACTAACATTACAAACAATCTGGACGATATTGAAGTTATTCCTGGTTTCGATCTTGAAGCTGGAAGTGTTTGGATCTACCCAACAAATTATCCAATAAGGAATTATCAGTACAATATTGTGGAACAAGCCCTATTCAAGAATACTTTAGTGACTTTACCAACTGGTTTGGGAAAGACTTTTATTGCCGCTGTCATCATGTACAATTTTTATCGGTGGTACCCACAGGGAAAGGTTATATTTATGGCTCCCACAAAACCATTGGTCGCACAGCAAATTGAAGCCTGTTACAATATTATGGGGATTCCACAGTCTGACACGGCTGAAATGACAGGTAAGCATAAGTTTTCCCATTTGCTTTATTTATTACAGATTAGTGGCTAATTACATACCTGGGTTATTGACCTAGAGTTCAAGATGGCTGGATACTGACGAAGATCATTGGTTGTGTGTTTATGGACCTTGACTCCTTCTCAGTCCATAAACACACAACAAAAAAGAACAAGGCCAATATCTAGCCTTCTTGATCTAACAAGCTTGGTCAATAAAGGGTTTATTTTATGGAACAAGAATACTACTTTCTTATGGCACCGAGCAGGTAATCCCGAGTGGACAAGATAGCACCATCTTGCCCGCTCGGGTAGCCAATCACAGCTCAGGATTTAGTTCATCTTACCTGCACCCAAATCAAGCCATATAATAAGTCTTCTTATGTAACTGAGAAAATTACTTCTTTGTGATTGGCTGAGAGCAGATTAATTTATGGTTAATTTTTCACACTGGTCTAAAAAGTGCACACATTCAGCGACATTTGAAGTTCTACCTTTGAAGGTACTCAGTTCCACTTCTCAATGCTTCTATTAAAATAAGTACATTTAAATTTAGTCCTTCTGTTGTACGTGTAGTTCTTACCCCATGAACCTGATGTTACATGCACACTAAACCTGCCAATGTTTTCACTGTCAGAGGTGTAAAATTGCCATCTTGGGAGTGCCAGGATTTTTAAAGATGGCCTGAATGTGTCCAAAAATGTCTGGGATTTCTGAAGACGTTAGTGGAACTGAAGTGTGCGGCGATTTAACCTCAAATGTCAAAAAAATGTCAAATGTATGTTTATAGTGGTCATGCACTTAGCTACACCAAGCTAGTTTACAGACATGCCACTCAAACTGAAGGAAACAAATATTTCAAATGAACATAACAGGCCTAAAAATCCCAACTGGCGGGAGGCAGACAAGTTGGCTACTGTATATACAGGCATGACCGAGGAGTTGAACTAGGGTCCACCGAGAAACAACTCCAGCTTAGTGGTCAGAGCGAGACTTGAAACCGTGACCTCCGGATTTCAAGTCCGGCGCCCTAACCACTCGGCCACGCTGCCTCCCCGTTACTTTATTGGGATTCTTTGTATTAGACCTCAGATAAGCAGATTTGCTCTCAGACTAACTGATGTAACTGGTTGTTTGTGGTAGTGTACCATGTGAATGCCTAAACTCATGGTACAACAATGTATGCTGTATTATTTTCAGAAACTGAATTGGTTGGGCTGCACACAACAGACACCAATTTATGTTGGAGGTGCATAATCCATATCACGAGGACATAATTATTGCAATAATTGATATATGAAATCAAAGAAAAATACATCAAAGGGCTGGTCACCCAAAATATTTGAAAAGCTAAAGATAGGTGTTTCATTACGTTTTTCAGCAGGGGGACAAATATTTTTCACAGGTACAATGTAGGCAAGACTTCTTGAACTGAACTTTTTTTATGAGATGGTCAATTTATCCAGGGCCTATCCCTTAGTGAAACCCCTGTAAGCTAGTTAGGTGTTTCCCAAATGTCAACCATTCTGAGATAATTTTTAAAGTAACATTTTTATCATATCTGATTGGTGATGTTCTCATTACGCTTGCCAGGAAACATGGCTCCTAATAAGCGACAATCCATGTGGCAGAGTCGGCGAGTTTTCTTTCTTACTCCACAAGTTCTACAGAATGATTTGAACCGTGGATCGTGTAAAGCAGAAGAAGTCGTTCTTCTTGTGGCTGATGAAGCTCACAAAGCACTTGGAAATCATGCCTACTGTCAGGTTAGACAAATTATGTTACGGCTTTGAATGCTTACCTGCTCATTATCTACTTCTAGGACAGTACGTTTAATCAGACACCATTTTAGGACCAAAAATGTTCTTGAACTCTACTCAAGTGTAATATCTTTAAAACCACAGAAACTAGAAATACCACACTTATCTCGAAAATTCTCAGAAGAATTGAGGTGTTGAAAAACATGGGAATTCTTGTCCTGAAAAAGATGCTCATTAAAGTGTGTGTTAAAATGTGTATAATGGGTTTCACTAATACATTGTAGGCATGAACAATTTTAAAATTAAATATTTTAAAATTCTAGATCATGCCAATACTTATTCTCAACTTAAAATAAAGGAGGGTTTTTGTATTGAACTGCTAAAACCTGAACTTAACAAACAAGTTGAACATGTCAGTTTATCATTAAATTTCTAAATTTATCTGCTGCAGTTTATAGTTTATATGTTGGTGTTTGTTTTTGTTTGTTTCTTTGATTTACTTGGTTAGTTTAGTAAGTTAGCAGTTAACAAATATTTCAATTTATAACTAAAAGCTTCATTGTATAGGAGTAGCTGTATACTGATCATTTTGTAAATTTAATCTATATGTTTATAATGGCTGATGATGATCTGAAACATTGAAACATGTTCCGAGAATTTAAAAGCGTTGTTGTGTTGTAAAGATATTAGTTACACTTGTGCTATCAAGACCATTTGGTAAAGCAATTCATTTTTTTTTTTTTTTTTTTTTTTTTTTTTTTTTATTTTATTGCTTTGCACAAACACAAGAAACTATACCACACACTACTGTCTTAAAACTATCCTACTGACAATCTAATTGGAGCAACTAAAAATACTTAACCTACATGTAACTTATATGACTACAAGAATACTAATACTAACAAACAAGGTTGCAATAGCCCTAGCACTAGAATTTTAAAAAATTAAACATATATTCTAGGTGTTTTAATTCACATTATTCCCTTGTCATTTAAATTCTACATATAATAAAAGAAATAAGAAGAAGGAGAGGAGGAACTTTATGTTTTAAAATATTAAATAATCATTTCGATTTTATACTTGTATTTTATTTTATTGATAAAATCAACGATCTGCATTGGTGGTGAGTTATTTTGGAGCTTACATCTATAAATATAATAACGCAAGAAGAGAAGAGTATAATTCAATTTCTTTGTTGGTGTGTCTGATGCAGAGAAGAGGCCAAAGAGGACGTCTTCAGCATTTAAAATAAAGTTAGAGCTATTACTTTCATTAAACCATTGTAATACTTCTTGAGTAAAGGTTTTTGTGACCTGGCACTCAATAAAGGTGTGGTCTATGGAGTCTGATTCCCCGCAATAAACGCAATTGCTATCTGGTTTGATGTTAAATCGGAACAATTCCTTCTTTGTAACAACTACTCTGTGAATGAATTTAAAGTGGAATTCTCTTAACTTGTTTTCCTTGCATACCTTTCGAACCCTTGGTAAAGCAATTCATGATTTAGCACAAATTCATTATTTAGCTGTTGTTGATTTTACAGAAGTGTAAATAAACAAATAAATACATGTAAATAAATACAAAGCAGTTCTTGTGTGCTCATATAGGCATGGCTAGTTTACAGTGATAGGATGCCTAACCCTGGCTGACCCTGCAGGATTCAGATCTTGATTTTCTGTGCAATTTTACAATAGAAGGGAGAGGATTCAACTCTCTCCCTCTGTAACTCCCTAGAGTATCTAAATAAAAACTATTTTAGGCTGCTGATGAGGCATGGTGATTGTATGATGTATGCATAAAGACATAGTTTCCAAGTTAGCATTACCTTGGATTTCTTGAGTTTTCCATGGCATCAGAAGCTACCAACACTAATTAGAGAGCATTTGGAAATTAAATTACAGCTATTACAAGAAAGTTAAACAATCTTTAATTTCTAAAAACAGGAAAATAAAAATACTCTGGTGAGTTGCTTTAGATATTGAGTTTGGTGGATTTAACATGATCTCGTTTCACCATCAGTTTTAATTAGTCAATATTCCTAATCAAATGTTCTTAAGCAAATTTTTTCTTTCTTTGATAACACATCCAACATATTGTTCCATCCAGGTTGTTCGTGAGATCTCAGGTTATACCAGAAATTTTAGAGTCCTTGCCCTCAGTGCAACACCTGGAGATAATCCTGAGGTGAATTATCATGTTCAATATTCTTTGTTTGATATTTTAGAATTGTTTTTTTTCTGCCACAGCTACCTGTAAGCCTAATTTACTCCTAGATGGCTGGATTGGATTATCTGGCATTATAATGAAACAAAATTGAGTTTAGACATTAGGTTTGATCCCACTCCTGTTAACCACAACACTGAACTCTTTCAAGAAGGATTGGAACAGACTGTAACCTTTTGTAGACTTGTAGCAGATAACTGGGTTACTACAGGTAAAAATTCAGGAGCAGGGAAGCCTGCAGCTGTTGTTACTTGTACTTAATCCTGGTTTTTGTAGCTCATAGTAACAACATATACTCCCTCAAGATGTGGTGCTAGTCTGCTGCAGGCTATCCCCTCTCCTCTCAATTTGCCGGGTTGCCATGGTATTGTTTGATAATTTAACAAATTGGCGTCAGCTTTTCATGAGTCTGTCCTGTTATTGATCATGAATTAGTCAGAACATTATCAAAGTAGCTGTGGATCTGCAGATTGCTTTGACAATGTTATGACAAAATTGTTTTTATGATAACAAATTGTCCACAATTATACAAAACCACCGAAATTCACGTGTCTGTCCACTTAATGACAATGAAATTTGGCCATTAAGCATGCTAGATTTCTGCAGTTATCGTAAAAATTGCTTTTGTTTTTTTGTAGGCTGTCCAGCAAGTCGTTTCCAATCTTTTGATTTCACACATGGAGCTTCGTTCTGAGGAGTCACCAGATATCAAGCCATATACGCACAGCCGATTGGTGGAAAAGGTGGTGGTCTCGCTCGGAGAGGATATCACTAGAGTCAAGAATTCATTTCTGAAGGTACTAGAACCATCGTTCATTCTTCATTGATTGAGGTACATTTGTTTTAAAGTGATTCAGATTTAACTATGATGTTAAACCAACAGTGTATTTTACGTTAAGCTTTAGTTAAGCACGAATAAATGAAAATCTATAAAATTAATTCACCAAGAACTCATATGCTTCCCCATCCCAGAAAAAAAAAAGAATTACATGAGGAATGGAAAACATTGTCCGTGTTTTTATCAAGTTACCACAAGTAGAGGTTTAGATGAAAAAGAAATGCCAACACAGTATTGATCAAACACTGTAAACTAAGCTCCCCTCTATAAACAAGCTCCCAAATCTAAGACCCAGAAAACACTCAGATAATACTTGCAGAGTCTTCTCAGCAAAATCTTGTCCAGATATAATATCTTGTCCAAAATTAATATCAGGCCAAACTATTTCAAAAATATAAAATTCCTTCCAATAACAAGACCTATTCCTTCTCCAAACAATCCTTGTGAACAAATAAAAATCACTTTTATTGGTCTTATGAATGTTTGCCTTTTTACAGATCTTAGAAACCATTGTGGGTCGGTTGTTTTGCCAGCGAGTTTTGTGGAACAGTGATCCTCAGCGAGTCAGTAAATTTATGCTGTTGACAGCAAGAGATCAGTACAGGAAACGGATGAACCAGCAAGGAGGATTTGTAAGTTACTTGACTTCCTTTAAATAGTGTTTCAGTTTTCTTTATATTTATGGCATTGTGCTGGTTTTTGCAGTCCGCAAAGAGGGAAAATAAAAGATTGAAAAGACACTGAACATTATCAATGTCAAAAAGAAAATAGAAAAGTACTAACCAACCGCAAAAGGCAAAGCAATTTTGTTCATGCATGTTTTGCACATTAATTTTACTGAAGCCAAATTCGCAATTACCCAATCAGAAGCCGTGTCTGTTGCCCTAATATTCTGCGATATCAAGCCACTGACCTCATATGGCTACGAAATCATGGTCACTTGGCTGAATTTGAGTACGGTAAATACCTGATTGTACCTTTTTGGTACACTTCGGTGGCATATCAGACTCGTTTGTCACGCCATGGGTATTTTGGCTCAACTACATCTCACCAAAATACGAACCATGGCTTGACCAAACTCGCATGATATGCGTGCCAAAAAGGTATAAAAAGCTACACTTGTAGAACCGTTACAAAAAATGTTAAACGAGCAGGAAGTTGACCAGTTGGCCATTACCCAAGCTTGGAGGAGTTGAATTTACGATCACTTTGTCTTAACAGAAACTGAGCTATCGTAATTTGGCTTTCTGATTGGCAGGCGTAATTTTAATGCAACAAACTGTAAACTGGATCATGTTTAGTTAAAATAACACTTTTCTTTTTATGTGTATTTACTTTTACTTTTCAGAATTCCTGATTTCCAGTTTCAGTTATTTTTGTCACACCAAATTTTTAATAACTTCTCATTTTTTTATTCCAGGATCGTAATCGTCAGGGGCTGATTGAGGGGGACTTTGCCATGTGCATCAGCCTGTACCACGCATATGAGCTCCTACTACAACATGGCATCCTATCATTCTACAACTTCATCAAGGCGATCATTGATGGAACGAAAGGGATGGCGCGAGCCAAGACTGAACTCACCAAGCACCACGAATTTACACAACTCATGGATGAATTACGAGACGAAATTGAACCTCCGACAGACAGCAGTGCGAATGAAAGCCTGTTGTTCTCGCAGTTTTCGCCAAGAAGGCGTGCTCTTATGAATGTCCCAAAACCCAGCACTACATTCAAGAGTCATCCCAAGCTATTGAAACTGAAAGAAATTGTTCTCGAGCATTTTGAAAAGTTCCAAGACAAGAGCGGCGAGGAGAAAAAGGGTGTGGCCACGCGTGTGATGATATTCTCTCAATACAGGGACAGTGTGAACGAGATAGCGGCCATGTTATCTCACCACAAGCCTGTAGTACGAGTCATGAGTTTTATTGGACAGCAATCAACTGGAAAGAGTACAAGAGGACTGACACAAAAAGAACAGCTTCAGGTAACACCAAGCTTTGAATAAAAATCAGCTTTTGTCGATTTGGTCAAATAAACTCTTTTCCATCTGTTTTTGGTTCAAGGAGAGACGTCAAAATCAAGTTAACAGCTTTAGACATCAAGATAAGATAATAACTTTATTACATCGCATTAAGGATATCTCTAATAAAAGGAAAAAGATATCTCTAAAAAAAACTTCGACATGTAGTTTAAACGGAAATCTGCTAAAAGCTCCCTTAGTTTTGTTGCTGTAAAGATAAGCAAATCCAATCAGTCTGTAAAGATAGGCAAATCCAACGATTCGCTCCGACCAAGGGTTCGCGCTCGAAACGTCAGCTTTCGAATCTCTTTACGGTGGCCAATTCACATTATCAACTCAGTTGATAAAACCAAATTATCTTGTAATACTCCCCACCGACGCAGCACCACAGTTTCTTTAGAAACTTACCCCCCTTTATCAGTCCGATATGGTTTATACAACATGCTCATGTAATAGTGCTAGTGTTTCTAAGTAAATACAGTGTAACAAGAACTCTGTGACGTGAAAACGCTCCAAACACGAACATAGATTATCCACATATCTTGTCATCTTCAGGTTGTCCAGCGGTTTCGTCAAGGAGGATATAACACGCTTGTGGCCACGTGTGTTGGCGAGGAGGGCCTGGACATAGGCGAGGTTGACCTCATTGTTTGTTTTGATGCGCACGCGTCGCCAATCCGTCTGGTTCAGAGAATGGGGCGAACTGGAAGAAAGAGAGATGGACGAATAGTTATTCTTGTTACTGAAGGCAAAGAGGAACAGGTACATACGACTGTAAGATGCATGTAGTTGGGTCTTTATTTGAGATTTGAAATTCTTCCTAATGAGAGCCTGTGTAACTTGTGGAGGAAGATGGAGTGGTCTGCAAGAGCGAGAACGCGAGGACAGCGCGAACGTCACACTGCTGCAACTCGCACCCTGCTGTTACTCGAGGCCTGCTATGAAGTTATCATAATTTTCAAAGGTTCTTCTTCTGATCATGCTTCAAGAATTTTGGTAGTATATGCCGTATATCTCTCTGACTAGTTTAAATAATCTCCTATTAATTTAAATATTTTGTCCTTGTCAGGTTTACATGAAAAGTCAGAGGAGCAAAAAGTCAATTCACAAAGCCGTGACACAGGCAGCCAAGTCATTTGATCTGTACACCGACAATCACCGCATGGTTCCACGGCAGATCACTCCTGCTGTGTTCAAAATGGAGATGACAGTTGGAAAATTTGTTGGTCAAAGGTGTGTTGCAAAGCCATTCATTGGATTGGTCGGTTTGCTAGTGAGTCAGCCGGTCACCAGTTTGTTCGTACGTATGCACGTTCAATCAGTCGTTCAATCAGTCAGTTAGTCAGACAGACAGTCATTCAGCATTCAGACACAGACCGAGTGACAGACGGACAGTTCGACAGACAGTCAGTCAGTCAGTCAAACAGACAGTTCGACAGACAGTCAGTCAGTCAAACAGACAGAAAGACAGACAGTCAATCAGTCAGTCAAACAGACAGACAGTCACTTTGTCAGTCAGATACAGACAGACAAACAGTCAGTCTTCCAGACAGTTGCTTTTAGTTTAATGATTCAAAGTATTGTGACCTACTATTTCTCTCACAGCAAAGGCAAGAAAGAGAAAAGGCCATCAGACGGCGCAAACATCACAAAGTTCACCACGAAATCGTCAACAGCAACATCCAAGAAAAGTAACGGCTTTTTGACCTACGAAGAAGTAGTTTACTGGCAAGAACATTTCAAACTCCCAGAACACGAGGCAGGCTTGTCTCCACAGCTCTCGGTCGCAAAAAAATCAAGGCGCTCGTTATCAGAAGCTAAGAAAGCTGTTACGCAGCCCTCTTTGTCAGAGTGGCTCCCTTGGCAAACTACACCACATGCTGTTAAAACTGTCACGCACTCTCGTCGTACGGAACATTTAGTTGAACTGTTAGAGTTCACGGAGCTTCAGGGCGGTCGAGGAGATGACGATGAAAGCTATGATATAGAAATGATGTCGTTTTTGAACGAAGAAGATATCTTAAAGCCTGGACAAAAAGAGGAAGATGCAGAGAAGATCTTTATGTTCGAAAATGTTCCGGATCATGCTTGCGAGGAAAGCGATGGCGCAAGTAAAATTACAAAGAAGACAAAGAAGACTCGAAAGAAACTTCAAGTGGAAGATGAGACTAACGTGGAAAATGATCATGGACAGAACTCGAGAAAGGAAGGGACTGGAGAAGATGGCATCACTGCAAAGAACAAAAGTAAAGGCTTAAAGAAGCGCTCCCCGGAGAACAAAGCACGCTGGAAAGCGTTTTTGAATCAGTTTGACAACAAGGAAGATGAAGATTTCGAAAGCGGTGGTGCGAATGCTGCCGTTGTGTCAGATGAAGACAACGCTGTTGATGATTGTTTACAAAAAGCGCATGATGAAACACTTGAGGATGATTTACCAGACTTGGGGGATCCTTTGGAACCAGAAGACAAGCCCGCAAGAGTTGATAACAACCATACAAGACTGAACGACGACGACAAGCCAGTTACGACTCACAAAGAAATAACACGCATTCAAGAATGTGAGGGTGACTATCTTTCTGATGCCGCCTCTGACGAAATGACAAATCTTTTTCCTGCCGTAACTCCTCACTCTCAGGGCGCTGTTGCAGGTTTTCAGAAGCAAAATGAGCGATTTCCATTAATGATGGCCTCAGTGCCAACGCCGCCCCCAATAGACGCTCTGGACAAGATAAGTTTATCGTCTACAGACGTAGAACCTGATGGGTTTAACATGGACTTTGAAGAGATCCAGCGAAAGTATTTTGGAAAAAATCCTTTTGAAAAGGACGTGAATGGTATTTCGGGAGTAGTTTCACCGAGTGTGTCACCGAACGTTTGTTTTGAAAGTGACTTAGAACCATTTCTCATGGCAGACTTTATACAAGAAGACGAGACAAACAGTGATGCTGAAGCAAGTGAAGACGAAACGCTAAAAATGAGTTGTAATGAGATGAAAGATCGGGTTACATCGACTTCAGATTTCTCTTCAGAAGCTGCAACCAAAATCCATATTAATAAATCTATCCGTGGAGAAATGCGATGTCTTGATTCTGAAAACCAAGATGCCAAGGACAATGAAGGTAATTTTGGATTTTATTTACGTGGAGAGCAAAGCTCGCGAGTGGTCGCGAAGGAGTGCAACAAGCGTGGAGGCTTGAACAATCGCGACACGCGTGGCATTTCAAACGTTACAATGGCTTACGTTGGTGGCGGTAGTCCGATAAAAGGAGAAGATGCCACTATTGGAGAAGTCTTTTTCATGGACGTGACTGATGAAGACGACGCTTTCACCAACATAACACTACCCGGGGATGATAACGTTGATGTAAATGACACCAAAAGCGACCAATACAAACACACTGGTGAGCAAGAGCTGTTACTGGAAAGTGAATGGATGAGAAATAACTCAGTGAATAAAAGGGACTCCGCAGTAAATATGTGTCAAACCAGGTTAGAAAAGTCAAAACGTGTAGGTAACAGCAATGTTACTGCCGCTGGACAATGTGGAGCTTCAGTTGGCGTGGATCTTAGAAAATCTATTAGCAAACTGAGTGCTTTTCAACGCTGGTCCACAAATGATCAAGATTCCCACTCTGAAAAAGAGAAAATTGGAGTCTTAAAGAAGAGAGAAGGAACCTTGCCGATGGAAGCAAGATTACTTTTACATGAAGTCCGTACGAGAGGCGAACACTCAAACGTAAATGCTCTTGACAGTGATGCAGATGTAGGTGTGCTGGATGCTAGCAGGAATTCAGGGGCAGCCCAACCTGTGGCAACCAACATGTCAAACAAAGAATTGTCAATCAAGTTAGGTAGGAAACCAAATAATCTCACGGGCGCTTTTCGAGACAGGCCGCCCTCTCGGGACAGTGAAGGTGAAGGAGCCGAGAGAAAATCGCAATTGAATGGATTGAGAAGGAGAGTGAGGGTCGCAAGTGGAAATGACGATGCTGGTGATAATATCAGGAACAATGTTACTGACAATACAAGGATCAACGTGAGCAATAAGGAGGACGATATTGGTGACAATACTGGTAACAATATTGGTGGCAATACTGGTAACAGCGTTAATGACAACGCTTGTAGCACACCACTTCCAAAAAAGCTTAAACTGAGTCTAAAACGCACTTCTCCTAAAGACAAACGAATGCCGGTAACGAAAAAGCAGGGGGGAATTTTACCGGTTAACGAAGCGAAATCATTAGAGTTTGGTGCTTCAAGATCGCTAAACTTGAATCGAAGGGAAGAGAATTTCTGCTCCTCGAACTTAAAAGAGCCTGATGCAAATTCTTCATCATGGGCCATGAAATATAAGGACTCGGAAACGTCAGCGGTGAAACAGCCTCTTGCAGTGGGAACGGCCCCCAAAGCTTCATCGCTGGACTGTGAAGACCCTTCAGCAAATGCTTCAAATTTACGAACTGAAAACGGCAATGTAGTGGCAGTAATGGACAGTGATGATGAAGATGAAGAGGATATCCGTCCTGTCGGGAGGGCGAGATCCCGCAGGGGGCAAGCGTTGTCAAGCCCGTGTTCTCAAGGCTTCAAAAAACCGGGTTGTCCTGGAAAATACGTTGATAACCAGCGTCATGGTTTGTCCTCCCGTCATCCTCAACTGGGTTCCGAGAGCGACGAGGAGTTTGAAACTGATAAACCAGGTGAGTTTTCACTGCGTTGCCTTATTAGCTTTTGTAAACAGCGTATCCCTTCATGTGCCCAGTTCTTCTCCCGCGCGAAAGACGTGGGCAATTGTAACCGAAATTGATACCATATAGGCCTTGTTCTGATTGGTTATTGCTCGGGTTTGAATTTTCGCGGGCGAGATGCGGATCTCTGTTGATGTAAAGGTTCGTTGTCAGTTTGGAATTTTTCGGGTCCAGTAAGAGTAATTAAGCGCAGGGCAGAAATGTTGATCTTTTGCTTCTGAAATGTGTTTGTTTCTGTTTACTCTCTTCAAATCTTTATAGCAGCTCGAAGGCGATCTGAGTCTGCGAAGTCTGTCCAAGTTCAAGCGAGGGCTCAGAAGAGAAATTCTCTTGAAATAAGAGCAAAACAAGATCCACGGAAGTCGCCGGACTCCTCCAGGAAGGTCAGTACGTCTTCACATTAATTTGTTTTTCGTCTGAGAAAGTTGCTCTCGTCAATGTTAAAACTCATTTGAAAATGTGACCTCAAGTTGAAAGAATTTCAATACCTTAAGTTAGTTGAATATTCAGTCTTTCAAGTTAAATATTCAGTCTTTCATGTTTGAAAAATATTCTTTGGCCCACAACACATACAGAATGATGAACCGATGATTCGGATAATCTTCAGACGTTTTATTATTATTTTGCTAACGTCGGATAATAATCTTTACAGAAAAACGACAAAAGATTCCGTACTAATCATTTCCTGGACGATGAAGCAGAGCTATCCGGCAGTGATATCAACGACTTCTCGTCCGATGAAAATGAAGGCGAAGACGAGGACGAAATGGACAGCTTTATAGACGATGCTACACAGCTAACGCAAAGAACTCCTTCAGCTGTAAAACTACGAACCGCCAGCTCGCCCGTGGACATGATGGCGGTTTATAGACAATCTCTAATGAGTCCCTTCTGTGGCGCATTGAATTTTAGAACGCCTGCGTTTCACAAGCAAAGAAATAAGTACAAGATGGTTTACAAGCACAGAGGTATTGAAGAAGAAGATAGCCAATCCGCTTCTGAAGCCGAAGAAACCTACGAATCAGAGAGCGCTCTTGAAAACGAAGGCGAAGCAGAGAACGAAAACGAGGCAGAGATTGAATGTGAAAGCGAGGCTGGTAGGCGTAGAAGTGAGAGTGCTCAAGCTAATGCTCACGCACGCGCAGACGTATCAATAGAGGAAAGTCAAATTGGGCGTCCAGTTAAACGTATGAAGAGGAAGCGAATTTTAGACGACAGCTTTGATGAAGAAGTTTCACCCAAGTTAAGCAAACAGAGAAACTTGTCAGAAACTTACGACAAGGAAAATATTCTCGAGAAGAACGCGTTGAATGTCCCAGAAGGCAACAGGGCACAAACGGGTGTGGCCCAGCAACAGACGAGTGCTGCATTTGGGAAGATTTTAATGAAACCCACCGCGGTAGGAATTCCTTTTCAAGGTGACTTTATCAAATCATCCGAAGCTTTAGCCCATAAAAAGAATTTACATAATAACACTTCCACCTTGAGGCGGTCAGAGGTCAGCAAAGGGAACATGCGCAGATCGGGAGCTTTCGTTGATGAATGGAACAACGATATCAGTGACAGTGAGTTGTTGGTCGCTCTCGAAGACAAAGTTGAACAGGCTTCCATTAATAGAACATCTGAGAAGTAAGTGAAACGTATGCACAATAAACCTGTAATACCTAATTATAAGACCTAAGCTGTATTAAATACCGTGCCGATATTAAACCCTAGTGAAAATCCTGCTCGTTCGGATGGTTGAGTTTGTTGTTGTAAAAACTGAGGAAAAAACTAAAACAAAGTGAAAGTAAGTTTCTTTGTGCGTCCTAGCAGGGAAGTGTAGAGCCTCGGTTTGAAGAGGACCAATGTGTACTCAGTAGGAGATTAAGCAGCCACGATACGATGGCAACACTAAGCATAATATCGATTAAAAAAAATAATTTACATCATTCAACCTACGAATCTCGTAAGAATCTAGATTCATTCAATTTGTCTATTACTGTAAACAAAAAAAAAAACAAACAAACAAACCTGAATATAAAAGATAGCGTGAAAATTCGAAACGTTTAAAACATTGGCCGTTGTGGTTCACGTTCTCTAGACTATACGCAGAATTTGGACATTTTACGTTGTTGTTTTGTAGATAACGGTAAAGAAATGAACTAAGAAATATAACGCACGTGCCCAGCCTTTGAGCTGCTCGTTAAACCTTTTGTTTGGTGATTCCGTTGCTATTGTGGTTTTCCGAAACTCCCTCGTGCGTTGGAACAGGGTTCTAGTTCGACAGAAAGGTGCTTGTCTTGAGCGCTTGTAAGGTTGTTTGTTATCACGTTCCATCTAAAGCCATTCTATTTGGACTTTACCCTTAGGAGCTCGAAGCCACAATCAAACGACAAGTTTCGCGATCAGGACTTCAAAGAAAATGCAGTCGCCATGGATACGACAGATAATGACGTCTCCATGGAAGTCAGCGCGCTTCCAAATTTCTCTCTTGGCTTCGACTTTTTGTGGGAAGTAATTTCTACGAACAGCGAGAGTGAGGAATGCTTGGACTCTGAGAAAGACAAATCGGCACTATTTTTGAAGCAAAGGAATGAAAACTGTACTGGGTCTATTAAGGGAAATAGTGACGCTGAGTTTCTAAATTTCACCAAGATAACCCAGCATTCTAGACAAGACTCGGACAGATCTTGCCAGGAGTTGAGGGGTCAACAGACGGAGAACAAGATGTCTTGTCCAGCCTCGGAATCAACAAAAGCTGTACCACGGAAAGTCACAAACTCAAACATCTCTGGTGGAAGTTCGGTTGTTTCTGATCAAATGCAGGCTTTAAACAATTCAATGACGACACAGAATAAAAGTTTCCCACACAACAGTGGTCAGCTGTCTGCTGCTAATGTGCATGCGAAGTTGCAAGTTGTCACGCCTTCATGTCGTCCCAATAATGTTGGCACCAGGCCAGCGATTAGTCCGCTACTCACGGTAAGAATGAAATCATTGCTGTAAAAGAACCAGTATAACAGAGACCGGTTTTTGCAATTCCACTCAAAAATAGCGATGATAACTACGAAAATTATCACGATAACTTGTCGCTAAGCAACGTGACATAACCTATGACGTCAAGGTGATGTAATAACAGCGGAGTGCTGATTTTCTTTGACATTGAGTGGCAAGCTCTCATTTCCTTCCAGGGAGTTTAACGTTGTGTATCGAATCATCCTCCGTGAACTTATATATCTAGGAAAAGAATTATTTTCCTTAGATGACTGATAGATTCTGTTAAAATAACAACCTCTAACCTCATTGCAAAATGTTTTCTTACTTCTCTTTTGATTAAGTCATCTCGGAAAGACAAGGGAAAGACCATCATTTTGGTGGACACCCGGGAGATCTCCAGTTCTCAGGTATCAGTTCTCTCTCCTTATAATAGTTCTTTTGAACAGCTCTATCGAGTAGCCTCGTCTGTGAAATTGATACCAAACTGGAAAGAGCGAAATGAAATTAATAAGACTACTAGCTTTCGAATCTCTTTACGGGGGAAAATTCACATTATCAACTCAGTTGATGAAACCAAATTATCTTGTAATACTCCCCACCGACGCAGCACCACAGTTTCTTTAGAAACTTACCCCCTTTATTACGAAATTTATAAGACTAGTTTTGACACCTCTTATGTAAATATGTAAAATATTTGTAAATTTATGTGATTTGAAGTCTTTAAAAAGTTAAGATATGTGTAGAAGACTTTGCTAGATGAAAAACTTTGCCATCCAGCAGAATAAAAAACCGTTGTATTGTTTAAACTTTCAAACGACCATGGTATCATAATTTACATTCTTATCTAATTTTAATACTCTATTTCTATTTTTGACACCCGTTTTGTTCCACGGCCGAAGTGGAAAAATGCCACCATTCGGTTTTTTTAACAAGAAGAGACGTTGCGTGCGGTCCTTCTCGCACAACCGGGTCGTCTGAGTGCTTTTTCCAGTCACTGACTATCCCTTCCCCCTCCCCTACAGGTGGTATCGTTATTGCGCCTAAAACACAACATCAGGGCAGAAGTGTGTCAGCTGACCAGCTGTGACTACATTGTCAGTAACAGAATGGCTGTCAAGAGAAAAACAGCTTCCGGTAAGTCAGGTTTTAGTGCAATCCATCCCAGTTAAGGACGTTCGCGCTAATTGTTTCTGCGCATCCTTACTGCGCACGCAAATTCACATGTCACGTCATCCATGAGCGCGCGCACTAAGTCATAAAATAAACAAATGATAAGGCAGATGGCCATTGCTAGAGCTTTGACTGGATTTAACGATCTTGGACGTTCGGTGAGCCCAATGTTTCTTTCGATGGATCATTTTCTCTACTGATTTTCTACGTTTAGGGAAAAATGAAAAAAATCTATCGACTAGAAGTTTCAATTTTTTGCAAAATGCACCATCGAATTCTGTTCTTAGTAGTTCTTCGTGCATCTGTGCGGCGGTCTCAAATGCCTCTTAAAGGGTTAAATTTTGTGAAAACGTTATTAAGGTTTGGAATTATTTACGCAGCAGACCCACTTCTACAAAATATGACTAAGATCGTTTGCCTCCGTTGACTCACCTTCGATATTTTTAACTATAAACCCCTGTAGAGCTTGCTCGATGATATGCGACAATTTTTCGAAATCAGTATAGTTTACCACAAGCTTTATCTCGGAAACGAAGACGGTGACCCCCAAATTGTTTTGCATTTCTGGTACAAGTTACTCATTATCTGCCTGCAGTAAAAATTTAAAAAAATTCTATCGACTGGAAAAATTTCGCGCGAACGTCCTTAACGAAACGTGCCGGGAAGAGGTTACACTAAAAACCCGCATGTAAGAACGTAGTGGTTTAAGAACCTGCTTGCAGAAATTTAAGAAAAAATATAAGACCCTGTTTAGCCAAGCAAGATCAAGCAGGTTTTTATGTGGGTTGCAGTTAAATTATGATAAACATTTTAACCAAGAAGTGTGACTTTGAAGTTGTAAATTTCTATCGCAAGAAAATACATAATACAGTTTGAGGAAATACTGTATATTTAAGGATCAAACCCAAGTTTATTTATTTTTCTGTTTATCAACAACTAAATCTCCTTCATAGTCTTTAAGAACCTAATCAAAAGAACCTACTTAACCTAAGGGGCCAGTAACTACCCTAAAATACAAGAACATATTTTGCCATTCCCAAGTTGACGAGTTTCTTAATTCCCGTTACCTGTCTGGTGGACTTGGTGCTGTCATTGTAAGGAGAAATCAGATCTTTATGTGACGTTTTTCCGTAGATGTTGCAAGCGGAGCCAACAGTCAGAAGCTTGTGGAGTGCATGCGCCGGATGTGTGATCTGTACGACAGGCCGTGCTTGATTATCGAAAAAGATCGCGTCAAGCCTGGCGAAACAGAAAAACACTTGTGAGTA
This sequence comes from Micromussa lordhowensis, assembly GCA_964020085.1. Taxonomy (NCBI): domain Eukaryota; kingdom Metazoa; phylum Cnidaria; class Anthozoa; order Scleractinia; family Lobophylliidae; genus Micromussa; species Micromussa lordhowensis. The sequence goes on from OZ026600.1 coordinate 37,658,070, forward strand.
TCAGCATGTTAAACACGAAAGACCGTGTTTACCACATTTCAGGAAAAGCCGTGGTTGTGACAAATACGACGCACAGCGGAGTAGTTTTGACGAACTTCGAGGTGTTTGGAAATGTGGTCAAACACTGTCTTGAGTGTTTGATATATCTTCTCGATCGAAACTGAAACTAAGAAGAAAACGAAGAAATAAAATCTATGCTAATTAAGATGACATATTCAAACACCGACACGGTTTTGATTTGTTAAGACTTGACGAATTTTTAATGGCGTTGATAAACTTTACTGACCGACCCATCCCTTCCCCCCGCTCACCTCCCTTAGGTGCAGACGCTCATCGGTGGAGCCGTTCAGGTGTTAAAATTAGCCCGCAGCTAATGTTAGAGGCGTGGCCATGCTCGCAAGATCTGGGGTTGAGCCCTGGCAGGGGCCACTGTAGTGTGTTCTTGGAGGAGAAACGTTTTTCTTGTAGTGCTTGGCTCCTTTTGCGATAATCCTAATAGCTAGTGGCTAATCTGCCATTTCTAAGTTGTCGTTTACCTCTGCTTCCAAGCGACGCCTCGTGTACAGTTTCTCATATGAAAATGAGTTTTGCTTGCACTTTTATTACATATGAACTGCAAGGTTGTGTATCAGTACTCGTTTTGAAGGCAAAATGCAAGACGGAAATCTCCTATTGTTTTTGCAACCTAACAAAAACGTTTGGGGGGAGGGGACGGGGCAATTCATCATGAACTAGCATCCCATCCCATTCATATTGTTGGATTTGTTAGTGATAAACGTAGTGTCAAATTATACAGGACTTGTTCCCTCTCACCGTATTTTAACTGTAACTCGCGCAGGAATGTATAAACGGTTAAGTCTGCATACGAGCCTAGTGGCTCATCAGGCCGGAGCTTATCCTAGTTTCGGTAGCATGAAGCGACTAGGAGTATTTCTACTCCCCCCTGGTGGATGAGATGCTAGTCCATCGCAGGGTTATCCCCATCATTAAGTTCGCCGGTACCCATTTATACACCTGGGTAGAGAGAGGCAGTGTGAGAGTAAAGCATCTTGCCCAAGAACACTATGTACCTGGTCAAGGCTCGAACGCGGACCGCTCGATCGAGAGACGAGCGCACTAGCCATGAGGCCACCGCGCCACCATGAATGTATACTTAGATGTAAACAGTAAACCTGATCCCACTGCAGTCGCCTGGCAACAAAGAGGCCGAACGGTAACCTCAGGTTAACAACTTTAACATATTCTTTGTGTTGTAATTTCAGCATTAAAAGCAAAGCTTATCTCCTCACTCTGGCAAGCATCGCACAGACTCATGTCAAGATCATATTCAGCGAGTCCCAAGGTATATCTGATACATTGTACGTATAACAGTGCTGAATTTATGAGAGACACACAAAACAGACCAAATTATCGTCTTTGTTTATTATTGTTTCAGTCAAGGTGACCTAAAGAGTCATCAGAGAATGGCTCTCGAGATATGAACCGCTGGTAACTCGAATCTCAACTCAAAAACCAAAATTGATTCCCCCTGGATTTGCTCCCTACATTGTGCATTTACTGTATTTTTCCTCGGTAACTCGAACATTTGATAACTTAACCTTTTAGCTAACATTCAAGCTAATTCTTTATAGATTTAACCTCGATAACTTGAACATCATTTGTAATGGGTTGATCGATTTCCCTTAAGCTTCGAGTTAGCTGCATTGCATTATTTTATTCTTTCATGGACCAGGTTGGTATAAACTGTTAGTAATAGTTCTGTAATCTCTCTTATAATCTCAGAGGAGACGGCTCGCCTTCTGACGGATCTCGCGGACATTGAAACTAAAAAGGGAACTGCCATCACTGCATGCACTGCTCTAAGCAAAGAGCGAGACCAGGTAAAGCTTATCTGTCTGATGAAATAGATGCTGGGGTTTCGCCGGGCTCGCAAACTGCAGAGGAAACTCGTCCCAGCTTTTTGGGAACTTAGTAGTGTATTGGAGGAGAAATTTTGGAAGAAATTTTGTGCTTCACTTTGTCGAAAATCAAGGAAGTTGAGTTGTTTGCAAGTCAAAGGACACCATTCAGCAATATCTGATGCACAAAGATATATAACGCACTTGCAGAGTTATTGTACTTAGTGCAAAATTGTTGATAATTCTTTTTTGCATCATTTTGTTGGTCTTCCTATTACTTGGCCATCAATCAAAAACTAAGTTAGTCTGATTGGCGGGGAAGTAAAACAAATAGTCACGTTACGATAAATTCCTCTTGTAAATGCCTCAACCTCGTTCCCAGGGTCCTCTCTCTACCTCGAGAAAGTACTTTCTCGAGGTAGAGAGAGGACCCTGGGAACGAGGTTGGTAAATGCCTGTGAAGTTTGAAAACCAATAGGAAGACGAGACATTCACGACAGTAGCCGATACATGTCCTGTAGTGATTTCAGTAACGCGTCTGATTATCTTGTGTTTAGGTATTCCGTGTTGTACACAGTATTCCGCGAGTGAGTTACGTTACAGCTCTCAATCTGTGTTCGTCCTTTAACTCGCTCCAGGAAATTATTAGCAGGTAATGACTTTGGTGAAGATATATCGTTCCACAGCAAAGCAAACCCAACAATAACGTTTTAACTTTGTAGGACAGTACTGGATAAATGACAGGAACACATTAGGAAGTGAAAATGAATAGCGCCCGCAAGGATGGAAATGGATTACAAATGGAAAACATGAAAACGTGCGACTCGCTTTCATCATTGGCCAAGATTCCTTCCAAATTTCTGAACTCTCGTTGCGGCTTAGGAAGTGGGGGGGGGGGGGGGGGGTGACGTTCGGTTAAATCGTCTGGCCACCAAACTCAAGTTTCTACGCAAGTTCAACTTAATTGGGGCTACTTGTGACTGCTTGCGAGGCCGTTTGGCCAGGGTTTAACATCACCGGTAACGTATCTTGGTAGTATTGTTCTTGATAAATAGTGTTATGTCACTCTTCTGGAAGTATCGCTTTCAAGTCTAGAGAAAGACAGTAGTCTACACGAAATTAATTGATGCAATAAAGGTTTTTCTTACTTTGTAACCTTTTTTATCTGCAGCACTGCAGCTGAGCTTGAGAGAAGAACCCCCGGTCTTTCAAATCCGCGTGCGGCCGAGATCTACAAATACCTTCGACACAAGTTTAACTCCGATATGTTAGCTGCGAAGAAATAACATGCCTTTTTTGTGGAGTAGTGTATCTTGTTTACAACTTGTGTTATTGAAGATACGGTTGTAATCATAAGTTGTGTCACATGAAGAAACTTTCAGTTCATGGAATGTAGTAAAACATTTTGAATTTATAGAAAAACGAATGAAAAGTAAGGAGCGTAAAATGAAAAAGTACTCCTAATGTAATTGAAATTGAATAAAAACTTATCAATGGTAAAATAAATGTTTGTGAAAATCGTGTTTTTTGAGGAGTAATACGTCACATCATGGATTCCTTCCGAGAAGAGCCTGGGGACCAGCAAGTAATTCAAGATGGCGCTGATGACGTGTGGCGGGAAAACTATCTATAGAACTTTGTTCTTCTTTTTATAGCTTTATTTACTCCACTGTTCTTTTCGTAATGAGGCCAGTCATAAAGAATACGTTCTTCATTATCCTGATGAACATTTCGTTCTCGTATCTCAATGTTCTTGGCGAGGAAATATGGCGGTGAGTCAGTGTTTACAGATCGTCTTGCTGACGCTTTGGCGAAACTTTACACTAGCGAGAGCTCTGGATGTGTGATAGAGATTCCAAGTCCTTTACTCTCGATCTCAATAAGTTTAAAAAGATGTATCTTTTCTTTTGAATGTATAAACAAAGATATTCAAGTAAAGAAGGCGATGGGACCTTGTTTACCACGCGATATTCGGTAAGTGTGTGATTTAGGGGTTTATGAGGTGAATGAACGATCAATGGTAACAAAACCTTCCAGTACAGCTAGAGTTGTCTTCTTTAATTACAAAGTGTAAGTTTATCTCTCCCAAAGTAAGTGGAAGAGTCATATCGAGTCCTTTGGTAAATACAACTCTATATTACAAACAAATAAACAGCTTTTAGCGTAACTGAAGGATGATTTCCAGTCCGTACTGCGCACTCCCAAAAGTTTGTTTGCATTTTAAGCTTATGTTTTGCCTGATGTAAGACATCACAACATGTAAACATTTTGAAACCACTTGCATAAAGTAAATTCAAAGTTTCAAAACAACTGCCATTATGGTGTGAAGCGGTCAAAACTTTAAAAGCAATGAAGCTGTTGGAATAATAATTTGAAAGGCCTCACTGATAAGGTATGTGATTCGTAACGATTGATTCGCATTCCATCAAGTGGGAACTTCTAATGTTTATAAACATTTGGTTGTTGACACTGTGCAGTGTGGACTGCAACTCATCTTTAAACTTTAGGTTAGTTTTAGGAAAACGAAACAAAAGAACAGATCCACTGACCAGATATGTACCTGTAAATCAAACAGTGCTGTGTTTATTAGGTATAATTGTGTATAAGATATTGGTGCAATGACTTTTTTCCCTGTAGATAGTTGTGGAGCATTTAGGCTCCAATGGAACTGTGGACTGGTGTTACCCAGCTGACTGCACTATCAACAACGATAGGCAAGTTTAAGCTCCTTGTACATTTTATAGCACACTTAATGATTTGTTAAAAGTGGCTTCTAAAAACCTAGAGTAACAGTAAGCAGCTAGTATAGAGAGAAATCTTCTGTTAACAGATCTAGATCTTCCCAATGTATATTGGTGGACAAAGTATGTTTGTTTTTGAATGAAATTCTTCTGAATTAAACTTAAAGCTCTTTGATTCTGGCCTGAGGTGTACAGTGATTTGTATCTTTTCTTATTCGAAGTTTGAACAGTGCTATCATACACTGCCCGAAGCCAGGAATTCACCTCATTGGACCCATCACAAGTAGTCCAGGCAGCCAGGTCAGTGGTTTCAGTTATAGGTTCTGATAAAGAAATTAAACAGAACCAAAAATCCTCAAGAGATCTTTACAAAAGGGGATTATTATTATTATTGCATAATATATGTGGATATGATTGAAAACCCAGACCAAGAGAATGTCTTCATTTCTCCTTAAGATAAAAAGTGTTTCAAAAGAGTGTGAGTGTAGTAACAGCTGCCAGTACATTTCACGTCTTAAACCAGTTGATATTCTAAGAACATTAAAACTTAGAGTTAATGCCTCTATAAGTATTAAAGCCACAAGTTTACTGAGGGATAATAACTTTGCTTGCTCTTTGTTTTTTCATAAAGCTGATAACTGGAAGGTAATGATCAATTGGCATGTTGAGAGATTAGCAGTTGTTTTATCTAAGTTTCAAACAAAAGCCTAAACAAGGCTAGGTGACACTTCATTAAAGCTCTAGTAGGAAATAGGTCAGTCACAGCAAATATTGAATGTTCAGTGACCATGGGACAGACAATTTCAACATGGTTGACATTGCTTTACAGACTGCGAGGCACATCAATGTAATACTCAGTCCATATTACTATGAATGGTATCTTGCTTATGACAGAGAGCTTCATGTAAACAAGTGAGTGAAGTTTGCATTGTAACGTTACATCTTGTATATGTCTGAATTACCTTTGTCACATTCCAGTGCTATTCATATTTGACAAGTGACATTTGCTGTAAGCTGTGCCTGCTTGTTGAAAACTGCTTACAGTGCACCTACTCTAACCAAGGCCACCCAACAAAATTTTGAACAACTTTAATGAGTAAAGATCGTGGGGGTAACAATAGCTTTCCCACAAATTATCCAAAATGACCACAAACATGTCTCCTTTGTAATGTACAGCTTGATTATGTGGAAAATTTGTTGGAAAACTATTGTTAACCTTCACGATTCTTATTTGTTAAATTTGTGGAAAATTTTGTCAGGCTGCCTTGGTTAGAGTAGTTACACAGTAACTGGGAATAAAAAATTGACTGCAATTCTTAGTTATAAATGAATTTTCCTTGGATAAAAGTTCCTTTTGATGATAAGGTGTAGAGTTTGACAGAACATCTCACTGAACAGTTGCAAAGCAGAAGTTAAAATCCTGTTTATCCTAGACAGGCTTAGTAAATTGCTTTGACCCTATTTCGTAGTGAAACTGAAGAAGAGTTGAGAATATGGATTATGGACCCAAAACACATGTCATATGCTGAGAAGAATGGAACAGCGTTTTTTCCATCTCAAGTAGGTTCTTTTGTAAACAAATTAACTAGACAATAGAAATAATTATTATTATCATTATTATTATTGTTATTAATGCATATTATTTGGGTCACTCAGCTGTGTAATTACTGAGTTCACATCCTTGAAAAGTGAATCAACTTCTATACCTTGAAATATGTTGTTTTCATTATTATATTTTGTATTGAAATGGTAAATACATGTAGTTTACAAACGTATGGATTTTGAACAATAATTATTTTTTCTCCAAGTTTGCAGTTGATGCTATATCATTTAACGTTCCCTAATTCAGGGCTGTCAGTAAGTTTTTATTCACCTGTAGCCTTGATCTTCGCAGCCGTAGCAAACTTATTACTTTGTGGGTGAATTGTATCAACTACAAGCCAGTTGACCCGTAACATCAAGGGTCCATCAAACATACTCAGCCATAACAGGTGTTACGGGTTATGGCCCTTGTTGACAGCCCTGCCGATATTACTCACTTTGGAAAACTATATGTATAGCTTAAAACAAGTTTCTTTTTAGTAATGACTCTGGTCTGTTAAAAATATAAGATCCTTGAACAGTTTAGCACTTCTTTCACATTTTTGATCCAGTTTTTGTCAAAATTATTTTTGGTATCTACCTTTATAAGCTGGCGACATTCATCAACTTGTGAAAGTCAAGTTTTTAAAAATTACTTTTCTATCATTATTGCCATACATTGGAATCAATTATTTTTCTTTCACCCAGAGGTTTGATTGAGAGTTATCTTTCTATGTTGGTGATCGGATTGTGTGTTTTTTTTATTGCAGTATTCAAAGCAGCTGAGTGGTATTTTCTTCCGGCTTGGGCAGAAACCATTTGTGAGAGCTAAAGTGGGTTACAGGTTTATCAGCTGGGATCAGTTACGGACTTTCAATCAGTCATTTAGTGTGATACATGGGTATGCAAACTGCCACTTTTTGTAACTTTATTATCAAAACCAATATACCAAACTAGTCTGGCCAGATCCACAGCTAGTTTGACAATATCATGACAAAATTCATGATCAACAACAGGACAGACGTACGAAAAACTGAAGTCAATTTGTTAAAGACTATATCAAGTTATTACCTGGACTTCTGTTTTTGTAATATTTATATACAATATGTTTATAAACGACCATGATGTCTCACTGGGCATGCTTGAGCCAGTACCAGTGGGTGAGCTGGTGACATGGTGCCATTGCATGGTAATATGCACCAAAAACATGGCAAACCAGGCGGACAGTGGATTTCCAGGTGCTTAACCTCCACGCCACGCGAGAAACCCACAACACACAGATCCCATTTCATCAAGCACGTTCTGTACCCAGTGGCACGAAGAAGACTGTCTTTGACTGCTGGAACGGCTACCACAGCGTCCCCCTCCACCCGGATGACCGCCATCTCAGCACATTCATTACCAATGGAGGCACACTGATACAAAACTGCTCCCCAGGGCTCCTCTGGGCAGACAATCCAAGCAGTTGAGTGGCTTGACATCTGTGGCCACAATGGCATCATCCTCAACCCAGACAAATTTGTATTTGGTGCTGACACTGTTGAGTTTGTCAGTTTCAAAATCGCCTCCACCAATGTCTGGGCATGCAAGAAGTACCTTGACGCAATCGGTGACTTCCAAACACCTGCAAACATCACTGATGTGCACCCCTGGTTTGGACTTATAAACCAAGTGGTATGCGCCTTCTCTGCAACAGAGCAGATGTTCCCATTCTGCCAGTCACTGAAACCCGGCACACCATTCAAATGGGACAGTGAGCTCAACAAACTGTTTGAGGAATCCAAATCAGTGATTACTGAACAGGGAGTATGCATCTTTGACAAATCCTAACCAACTTGCCTAGCCACCGATTGGTTTAAAACAGGTATAGGATTCTGGCTCTTTCAAAAACACTGTCAATGCCCATGTACTGAACCCTTCTGCTGCCGCTCAGGTTGGATAGTTACAATTGTTGGGAGCCGCTTCACACATGCTGCCGAATCAGGCTATGTCCCAGTGGAAGGGGAGGCCCTTGCTGTCGCTGTCGCCCTTGACAAAGCCAGATTCTTCGTACTGGGCTGCAGTGACTTCTTTATTACTGTTGATCAGAATCGTTTACTTAAGGTATTCAGTGATTGATCACGGAAGGAGACCGCAAACGCCAGGCTTTCTAACCTCAAGGAGAAAACCCTGCGCTACAAGTTCAGCGTGGTGCATATTCATAGGTGTGGGACCCAAAGCTGCTGATACAGTCTCTTGCCACCCAACTGGCCTCACAAACCCAGACATGATGATACTACCAGATGACATAGCAGCCTCAGATGAGTGTGCGACAGACGGTGGTCCTGAGTTTACCGCCACCGCCGCCACATCCCAATTCCTCAGGGATTAAGGAGTGCACCACCGCCTGTCATCTGTAGCTCACCAACAATCAAACTGCAGAGCAGAAATTGAAGTCAAATTGTCAAATGACGCATCACCAACAACACAGACCCACATGGCATGCCCTACAACGCACAATACTCCAATATTGGAACACCCCTGATCCTGCCACAAAACCATCACCTGCCCAGTATGTATTTGCCTTACCCATCAAGGACTTCATACCCATACTTCCCGGCTGTTACATACCTCACCTGACCTGTGAATGACACTCTAGCAGCCAGAGATGAAGCCCTTCAGAACAGGCATATAAAGAAGCTGAGCGATGGACAGTGCATACCACCCCTTGGAGTCAGCTACCATGTAAGAATATCAAAATCAGACAGGTCCACATCCCTGCACAAGACAGGTGTCACATTGAGATCTGCCAGTTTGACCAATACGTGGTATGTGTTGATGGATCCGGTAGAATCACCCTTTGCAAGCACAAGTTCTTGAGGAGATATCTCCCAAGCCAAGCAACAAGACCTTGACACACAATCAATGATGCCTTCAGACACATCACTAAGCTGTCCACCAAGCCCGACGTCACACCCACCCTGTGACCAACAATAACCTGTATGCCAACTATCCCCACATCCAATCAGCCAATTGCAACTCCAGAAGCCACTCCTAGCCAGGGCCCAGCAAACACAGCTCCCACTGTCCCAGCCCAAACACAAGCCAGCTACTCAAAATCAGCAGTCAATGCTCCACCCTGTCATATCCTGGAAGTAACACCACCAGAGGCCGCGGCAGAGCCCCAACAGATTTTCACTGACCCGTCACCCACTCCTGTGTGCCCATCAGCTTTGACTCCTTCCACACCCAAACCCCAACCCCACAAGGCACTACTGGCCTCGAGGAGACTAATGGACTACAGCAAGAAAGGCCCATGAACACTGAACAATAAATTCTAAAAATTGAACAATGAACAGAGGACCTTGGGCACTTATCCCTTTGGTGCTGTTACGATATGTTATGTTATTTCATCAGTCTTTATTGCCAGGGCTCGAAATTTAAAAAAATTCCCAGTCGCCTTTTGGCGACTATCAATAAAAAACTGGTCGCCAAGTGCAAAAATTCAGTCGCCAAATAGTACAAAAGCAGAAAGTCAGTAGAGGCTCAGTTTTAGCATTGTTGTTCGGCTTCTAGTAAATTTGTGCCTGAGCTTGTCGAAATAATCGATCTTGTAAGACTTAAAACGTGGAAACAAAAGAAAAAACTCTGGAAGACATCTACATGACAATCTTACCTAAAGCAGGAAGTGAACAAAGTGAAAACAACACTTAACCTCCATTGCATGCAAGAAAGCGTATGATGCAACAAATTTGTTTGCGTCTTCTTCCTCTCCTGACTGCAAAAGATTTTCCAGATTTTTCAGCGCTCCAAGAAACATGTCTGCGATGAAAAATTCAACGCTGAAAGGAAAGCACGTGTTTATGCAATGCGCCCACGGTATGGCTGTCGGATGAAACCGCTGAAAACATGGCGGCCGCTAAATGTTTACTATCGTCCGTGGAGGATTCTTTGCTTCATTTTTAACTAAATTGTTTTCCTAGTAGGCTGGAAACATTAACAAGATAAGGGGTAAGGTTCGTTCTAGTTTAATAACCACACTTGAACATTAATTACTTAAAAAAATTTATTCCGTGAACACAAGACTCAAATCAAGTCGCCAACTGGCGACTCGCCTTAAAATTCTGGTCGCCAACACTCAATTTTCACTCGCATTGGCGACCAGCTGGTCGCAATTTCCAGCCCTAATTGCCCTGTTGTTTGATTCAGTCCTCATACAAATGAGAACACTAAAGACTTGGGGGGAGATAAGACAGAGAAGACAGGGACCTGGGAACAAGCCCCATTTGGCATTTGCTTGGCATTGTAGTCAAAGTATATACATGTTGTATCCTCTCGTCATTCACTGAAGAGAATGTGTTATTAAATTGTTTTCTGGAAATAGACGAGTTCTTATCTATTATCGGTAGGTTTTACTTCAGTTTACGCAGGAAAATAACCTTACAGAAATTGTAGAGCTGCTATAGGTTTCAAACTTTGCATAAGCATCAACCTGCCTATTAAGTAAATTAATTACAATAACTTTAAGGATATCAAGAAGAATAGTGTCAGTGTCAAGCAACATGTCAAATTTAGTGTAGTCATACTTGAATGTAAAGATAGCAATGAGTTTAGTCCTTCTGAGAGATTTGTCATGTGTGAAGTTTGCACAAGGTCACCACATGAATTAAATTTCTGCAAAACTCAGGAAACTGTGAACATTTTGATTTGATTCTGACAGCTCAATGGTGTTCTGACCAATCAGGACATGCTAGCAAACCTCAAACCACAAACTAATTACTATTGCTGTTTGCCATTTACCAGTAGTTTCTTTTCGCCTAATTGCCTTTTTCCTTACTACATGATAACATATAAGATAATATTTCTGGTGTTCATGGTTTTCTGAGTTTCACAATAACCGGGAAAGAACCCTTTTGTTTTTGACATAATTGCATGATTGCAGCTTTAACACCCGCACATAATATTATGTTTGTTTTAGCTACTGGCAGATGTCTATAGATAGTGTCGATAATCATCAGGCGACGGTCTGGATAGATGGACAGTCTGTTGCCCTTCATGACCGCTTTATCAGGTTGGTTAGAAAAAACAAGATTCTGCCAAAGGTTGTGGTCATCAAAAAACGTTCAAATGAATTAGACAATTCTTCCTGTTTCTGTGCATGAAGTGGTAAAAAAAATTGGTCTTCGAGCTTACCCCATTCTAACAAGCTGTGAATCTGATGTGCCAGCCTCAAAATCATTCTCATCAGCTCCAAAAAATGTCTCAGCAGGATTAATTAATTTAAGACATTTTCCCCCCAAAACTTCACTAAAGATCTCATCAGGCAAGCAAAGGATATAATCCACTGTCCTGACTAGAAAATCCACAAGCCCCTGGGCTATTGAATATAACTGTTTTTGCACGCTGTTGTCATGCTTCATTTGAGATAGATAGATTGTTATATAGATAGAAATATATATATGTGCGGAAGCCTTGTAGCCTGAAAGAGTACCCATACTAATTAGGGGACTGCTCAGCTTAAAAAAAACTAACACACCGTATTTACCTTCTCACTCATGATCAAGAGCTGCTAAGAAGACTATGCTCGGAGATTTAAATAAGTGTAATTATTCTGTAATTTTAACGATAATGTGGTCACTATGAATTGTTTATTCTCTTGCAGGAGAAGTTCTATACAGTTACTAAAAGCCAAGTTTAACTTTTCAGTTTCTAATAATGAGGTGCGTTAACTGCATTTTTAAACTTTTGTGTCATTCAAGAAAATATCCATACCCCCACTGCAAGAGTTTTGCAATGCAAAAATTTGAGCCCTACCCCACACCACTCAAGAAAGTGTTTTCTTTATACTTTTCTTGAGGAGTTTGGCTTGTGACACCCTCCCATGCCCCTCTGAATTTCCAGAAATGTTCCATAGCTTCAGGAAACTTGGTTCAGGGTGTTTTCCTCAGACGATCTGGATAAGTTGTCATGGAATCAAGTGTTGCTACAGTTGCTGGGAACCGCAATAGACCTTCCCATACAATGTATGCTGCTTGTAATTTGTTTTTTCTCATCAATGGTGATTGTTGCTTCTCAGGTGATTTTGAGAGGGAGCAATCAGAACAAAGAGCCTGTTATTGTTCAGGTATCACTATAAGATTATATTATAAA
>OZ026600.1:37677918-37690418 GCA_964020085.1 Micromussa lordhowensis
CATAACATTGTCAAAGTAGTCTGCGGATCCACTTGGCTATCGCCTTGTGGATCCACAGAAACTTTGACAATGCTATGACGAAATTTATGATCAATAACAGAACAGATGCATGAAAAACTGACATCAATTTGTTAAACACATAAGATTCAACCTGATGTCCACAACAGAATAAGCCAGGACATATTGGCATGTGAATCTGAACCATTTCATATTTTAGCTGAAACCCTAAATAAATTTTGGAGTGTTTTTCTTTTCTTTTTGCCTTCGATCAGTGTTAAATTGGACTACAGGCTTGTCACAGGTGGGGTTAAGTGACTTGGCATCACAGAAGAAGTGCTTTGAAGGTGGTCATGATAAGGTACAAAGTTCATTCTCATGTTTTAGCTCATTACAAATTTTGACCAAAGGACAAACAAATTATGGTGTGATAAAAAGCAGTGAGCAGCTCATTTTTTTTTTTTGGCTTGTACATTTTTTCAATCTCAACATTTCACCTACTGTAAAAGCATCCTGTTGGGATTTGTTCTTTGGGTCCACTTGCATCTCGTGTCATTTATTCACATCCCATTTCACTAAATTTCCCCATGCATATGTTTGTGTATAGGCGCGAAACTCAGTGAGAGAGTTGAGAGTGCTGAAAACCAGTAGCTTCTCCAAGCTCTGTTGACTGGTGAAAATCGCTGTTTACTTGACTCACAATGGCTACTCAGAGAAAATATATATACATTTTTGTGGTGCGCTCAGCAAGGAAAGCTCTTCGTGCTGGCCACTTGAAATTCTTCTCCTTAAACTTCAAATTTCAGGATAACCCTGTTCTCTATGTCGTTTCTCTATTTTTCAAGGCTGACTCTAACCAAGCCCTTCCGTTTTTCACAAGTCATGTTCTTTTCTTGTTGGTTTTTTATTTTTCACTTCACAGATCATGATGAGTATTGTTGTAGGATGGTCAAATAAGGTGTGGTCTTTACATTATTTTACATTTACAATAATAATCACAAAGCAATCAGTTCAGGAGTTTCATCACAGGCCCGGCACCGGGTAAATTGACTGGGAGCTGTGAGGATGAATTTACATGTACCCGTCTGGCTTGACCATCTGCAGGAATGTTTTCTTATGAAAAAGTTCAGTTCCAAAACTTTTACCCACCTGTGAAATTAGCCAGTTGTCCTACTGCTGAAAGCGTTAATGAAACCCCGATTTTTTTTAGTCCCAAATAGCTTAAAATGTCTGAAATCATGGATGATGCATTATAGAATAACATGCTGAGGATGTCAACTTCCACTTACTATCAATTATTATATTATAGTGTATTGCCATTGGATTCACATGCATGCCCTGACTATAATTATGTTCCCAATAAAAAAATCTGCCAATGCTATAGATGACAAGGGCTGTTTGGAATTCGCTAAAGATTTGTGCCATGCTTTTAAATTTTAACGTTATGTTTGATTTTCTCTGTTGCAGAGTTGGATTTACTTCTCAAAAGACAGTGGAATTTCTTTCCAGCAACTTTATCTCCCGACACTAAGTCTCACTGTTATATCTGTCAGTGCATAGTTTTATAACACTTTCAATCATAATAAGAAAATCAGTTACTAGTCAAGTCATATTAAATCATCCACCCCCTTATCTTACTACTGTAAATCCGATGGCTCCTGTTATTAAATTGAAGAAGTTAATGCCTGCCTTGGACATTAACACTAAAAGCATGTAACAGCCTGATTCATTTCAACATTTCCCTAGTATTATTGTTTAAGGTGATCGATGGATCTGAAAAATGTCCAGTGTTTAGTATAGATCTTTTGCATTTCACAAAATAAATAACATTGTATGTGGCCTTTCTTTTTCAGTATTTGCCTGGGAGGTACTGAGGGCAGGGGAAGACCTGATCAGTAGATTACCTTCCATGTAAATTTCTTACTGAGAACATTGACTTCAATTAAAGTTGAAAATTCCCAAAACCCAATCACATAAAGCTGAAGAAACTAAATGGCCATTTCCAAACTGTATATATAATATATATAATTTTTGTTTGTTTCGTTTTAGGTGCAGCATGTTGAAATACACTGTTTGTTTCCCATTGCAACATTCTTGTTAAATGCCACAGGTGATGACAGCCAACAAGAGGTACATGTATAACTGCCAAAGATTATACACTTTTTTTATCCTAGTATTTAATTTGCATTTGTAATATTTTCGTTAAATACAGTGAAACCTGTGTTAAGCGGACCCCATATTAAGCGGACACCCTCTATTAAGTGGACACCAGCTTGAGTCTAAATCTTCATCCCACATTTACTGTAAAATAAACCTGCATTCAGCAGACACCTCTGTTTAGCAGACACAGACTCCAATATTAAGCCATTTTGTTGCACAAAACCTGCAATAAGCGGACACTTCAAGAGCTTTTATCTTCTAAAAGCTCAGCTCAGACACTGTTAACATTGTTCAGCAATGTCATTTTAAAGCTAATTAAGTAGCTAGATTATTCCAGATTGATGCATTGACTGTCTGGACATTATGCTATGAGCAGTCTTTGATCTTACACTACGTTACAAAAGGGTTAATAATTAACTATTATTGCTGAACCTGTTTAGAGCGGACACCCTTTATTAAGCAGACACTAGTGAGGGTCCCAACCGTGTACACTTAATACTAGACTGCAAAACAGTCGTAATTTTTTGCGAACACGAGCGATGGTAAATATTCGAATGAAAGGTCTGGAGTGAGTGTAAAAACGGCGAGAAGAATGGGGAGAGATGCTAAAAAATACAACTGTCCGCCATGCATGTATCAAATTCGTTCAAAATTACCCATTCTTCCAGCAACGGGAAATTCCCATTGGTTCAATTCAGACACAACCTGTCATCAAATGTTAATCACACCTCATCAGAAAGATATAGACACCGTATCAGTTTCACAGTAAAGACAGTATTTTTCTCGCGGGAAAATGGGAGACGTTGACTTGGATGCGCTTGCGAGCGATTTAGGATTTGTTTTGAAATTGGAGCAAAAGGATTAAGCTGTGGAATCGCTTGTCAAAGGAAGAGATGGTTTTGGTGTACTGCCTGCGGCCTTTAAAAAAGCCTGATATTTCAGCTGTTTGTTTTGGCAAAAAACAGAGCTTCCAACTCGCCAAATGCTTTCAGTTGAACGCCCGACAATTATCGTTATTTGTCCCCTCAAAAGCATTATGAAAGAGCAGATAACATCGAATGAGTTTCAGTATAAAATGAGGTTGACTAGCCTCCACGACTCCTACGGTTCGTGACATTTGTACATTTGCCGTTCTCTGTTCGCTCTCTCAACGTTTTTGTTGCTTCACTCGTGTTTGCATGGTTTCCGCTGTTATCGGCATGTCGCTTTTACAGAGTTTGACACCTTTGTAAATTGTCATGTGTTTATGCATCATTTAGGCTCATTCCTAATGCAAGATATGTCTCCAATAAATTGCTTTTGAGGGACAAAATATGTAATTTACCGTGACATGTTGCTTACTTGGATCATATATTGTGATGCCAGGCCCAGCTGTTTGACTGCATGCAAGTACAGTATGTAGATTCTTATCATGGATATCATATTTGTCCTCGCACGTTTTTCTTCTGAGACGCCGTACTAGCTTTACTTCGAGAAAGCTATACGTTTATCTAGAGACGTTCTTATGTTTCTTGCACATATTTGATCGAGCTTATGTTTCTTGAGCTCGATGTATAGGGACGTATACAAAACATTGACCAGGGTCCATGGACCTGGTCCATGGACCACCCCGTGGACCCAGTAATTTTCAACAAGAAATCGCCCCTGCTAATATGAAATTTACTGGAGGTCAGGGTATGAACAAAAACACTGACTCGTATTTATTGCTTACATCCCTGAGGGTTTGTCTCGTAACAGCAGGTTAGCGGTTTTGCACGGGGTAGTACATCAAAGTCTTGCGACTGTACATAGCTTGCAATACAGGCTTACTTTGTGGATACGAGCAATAAATACTCACCTGATCTTTGGATCGTTTCAAGGCAACTGCCGTCACTTACTGTCATCTTGGATGAGGGAGTGGGAAGGGGCTGGAGTGAGCTATGTTATCTGGCAACCTACCCCCTCCAAGGTCATGCTTCGTTCAATACGAAAACTGAATACATTCTTGCCCTCCGATTAAATTTACAAGCTGGAATGAAAATATTGGGGGTAGAAATGCACTTGATCTTCTGTATCTCAAAACGAGTTTGTGGTTGTTGTATCTCATTACGTAATGTGATGTACTAGGGAATTCTGGGAGAATAAAGATGGCCGCTCGAGATTAGCACGTGGAGTATTTCATGGCAGACTTTGGTCTTGTTAATGACCTAAAGAATACAAAAGTGGTCTTCCCATTTATGGGGTGTGATCCCAAAGCAACATGCTATTACGAGACAAACCCTCAAGGACGTAAGCAATAAATACGAGTCTGTGTTTTTTATCATACCCTGACCTCTGGTAAATTTTCATATTAACAGGAGCGATTTCCTGTTGAAAATTAGGGGTGGTCCATGGGGTGGTCCATGGACCGGGTCCACGGGGTGGTCCATGGACCCCGGTCCATGTTTTGTATACGTCTCGATGTATAGGTTTATTCCTCCTTCTGTTCGTTCTGACACCACATGAATATAGCTGTTTACGCGCAAGTTTAGGCGCAATGTTGCGTGTTGTATTATGCCATTCAGTTCGGCTTAGTTCAGTGACCTCTAAAATTTGCTATAGCACAGTCTAACAGCTCAGCTCTACTAAAAATCCCCTTTTATAACACAGCATGAAGTGCCCATCATAAACACGAGTGAAGCAACAAAAAGGTCGAGAGACCGAACAGAGAACGGCAAATGTACAAATGTCACGAACCGTAGGAGTCGTGTAGGCTAGTCAATCTCATTTTACACTGATTTCGGACACGTCTTACAATTTACAGAAAAAACAAATGCTTGTCCTTTCCAATCCAATCGAACCTACGAAACTTCACACCTTCCAGTAGCGAAGAGAAAATGACAACACAACTAATTTCCTGCGAAATTAAGACATCCAAAGTATCAAATTTAAGATGTGGGTGGAGCTGTCAAGCAGTTTCTGACACCTTAGTGACATTATATGACCCCCGCTTAGAACGAATTCGTTGTATGAAAAGCCGACAGTCGTTTTCTTGCCTCACATGCCCTGCGGGCGTGTGAGGCTCGCGCGCTTCACACGCGATGATCACGCTTACGGCACTTTGTGCCTTCGACAAAAACAGAAAACGACTGTTTTGCAGTCTAGCTTAATGCAGGTTTCACTATATATTTTGTTATTTTACTTTTTTCATGGCATTAATGTAAGGGGCTCTAGTCAACAAATGTTTTGTTGATAATTAATATTTTAATCTAATTAGCCTGAACATATTTTCACTTTGGCTGTTTAGATGTTGTATCTACAGTACAATTTTGTAGAAGACATTTGGGTGGAAAAGGAATTTAAACTTCTCAGTTTTAATCAAGGTATGTAAGCAGGGATTCGTCAGTCTAGCAGATGAGCGCTTTTCTGAAGTTATTGTAGGCACACTGGTTCAATTGTACTTGATTGTGCAGGCAGTGCAATCCTCTACTATCTCAAAAAGTGAGAGGATTTTGTTGTTAGAGTGTTTTGTCTGTTTCTTCTCGTAGATCTCCCAAACTCGTTTTCCTTTATTCCTCCAAGTACACAGTTTGTGATTGCTTGGAGTAAGAAAATGTTTGTGTTCGGAAAATTGAATGAGACGGGTAAGTGCGTGACTGTGATAATATTTGTGTCCTATAAACAATAGGGCAATTTTGTTTACAATAATTGCCTCATATTCTAATTATGTAAAGATTGCTCCATATCTAATGGTAACCTCACCAGTGATATGTCATAGGTGGAAGTGTAAGTGGAGCCTCAACAAAATGTGAGACAAAAAAAATTGTAATACTTCTTCGCAGCAGTTTCCAAGCTGCACTTTTTAAAAGTTGGTAATATATAATGTCCAATGGAACCCTGAGTAATGTGATTACCAGCAGGCCTCCAAAATCTGGCCATGTTCTTAATATGGACAAATCAAATGGGTCTGTTACCAAGATTAGCTGAGGTTTATTCCAGGGCAAACAGAAGTGGCCATGATCTGGAGGAGTCTAGTGTGTGAGTGTAAAGGCAGTCTTTTGCGTGATCAGGTGTGGGCATCATATAAATGTGTCACTCTTAGTCAATGTTATTTGATTACAGGGAGTGTTTTGAAGTTGAAGAGACAGGACAATCTCACTGACTTAATGCTCAATGAAAATGAAACCATAGTGTCTGTAATAACAGGTATGAAGACTAAATAATGATTGAGATTTGATATCTCCTTACCTTTTTAAGTATTGTCAAAGCAGACAGGTAGTGAGAAGTAAAAGGATCAATGAAGAGTAATTTGTTTTAGTGGTTGCTGTACTACTAAAAACTTACAACAAAGGAGTTCACACAATGTTGAGAACCTTGAACCTGGATATATTTCTTTTTCCGTCGATGCTGCGAGTAAAAATGCAGTTGTTTTTTATATCCCACAAACTATTTTTTATATTATTGTCAAATACCTTTCAGGTGGACATGGTGATTTTGTAGTGCACTTGTCAAACAACCGAATGTTTTATGGAAGAGCATTTGTTGGGCATGTAGTTGAGGTATAAAAACATCAATATAATACAATATGTTATTCTGAATTGGAGACAGGGTTCTCACAAAGGTTTGAAGTAAGTGGCTGATTTTGCAATACTTTTTTAAAGAATCAGATGAATAATCAATGTCCCAGTAGAGTATCCAGCCGAGTTCACAATAGCTTCCCTTGCAGATGCTCTTGAAGCTGTCACTTGTTTCCTTTCCCACGGTAAGGACTGCATAACAAGCCCTATGAGCATCTGCGTGGAAAGCTTGTCCTTAGGTCATGAAGTAGATGAGGATTTTTGCTGGCAGCTGGCTACTACTGGCGACAACTCTATGTACTGTGATCAGATGCTGTGTAAAAATTAACGTTTTTCATTCCTAGCATCTATCACAGTCTTACACAGTCAGTTGTTCTATGTAGGGAATTTATTTTTGGTTTTGAAAGTGCCCCCCTGTTTCTTTGCTTCCAAATTGTTTCCCAAAATATAGTGTAGAAAACACTAAGTTGTATATACATGTATTGGCCCTGCTTTCATACTATTGTTTGTGTTTTTGAATTATATTTATTGTGATTTTTTATTCTAGGTTTTTGCTGGAGTAGAACCCAATTCAAATTTGACAGCAATGTTTGACGTGTTTGGGTCTTTGCTGCTGATTACCAGTGAAGGGTCAGTTTTTGGTTTAAATGAGTTTCCTTATTGAACAAAAATTAGGAGCAAATTGTTACTGGTGCCATGTGACTTTCCCTTTAATTTTTTGCCATATTATACATAAATCAAGAAATAGTGTATTTGTACTTACAGTCCTTCAAGAAAAGAACTAGGCTCATGTTGGAATCTTTCAGAGCCAGTGCAGATAATGATCATTTGTCTGTTCTTTACTCATTTTAGGGAAAATGTTAAAAGGAGAAAGCTACCACTTGAAAATGAAGTGTTAAATGCTGTGTACCCACACACATCATGTCCGGTCAGGCTGATTTCCGGATTCTCTGTTTTCTTCTGTTCAGTTTTTAGAACTATAAAGAACTGTATGGAACTGTCTAACTCTGAATTTTTTACTTGTAGTATTTGAAATTCACAACTAACATCAGTGCTGAGTTACATTTCATTGACAAAGGAGATGAAACAAAGGTTTGTACTTAAGTACAGTACATTTAATAGAAGTGCATAACTTGATGAGTAAATTGTTTTTGTAAAGGCCTCATCCTGCAGTGTTATGTTTGTATCTGCTCTAGGCGTGGGCACAACTCATGTATCCTACAGCTGCACCTAATGGAATAAGGGTATACAAAACTTTGCTGTTATGTACTTAACCTCCCAGAGAATAAGGTTACAAGTTGATTATTTGTAGAAAATCGGTCAATGCTGAGTGTTCCTCTCCTTGTCTTTAACTTATTCAAGCCTTCCATTACCAGGGTTGGCCACTGGCAGTCAAAGGTCATATGAATTACTCTCTTCAAAGTGACAAGTTAAAAGTGCAGCATTACCAGAAATGACGCAAAATATTGAAATAGTTGTGTTAAAAATAAAAAAATGTTTACAGGGGTGATCTTGTCTCCAAGGGAGTTATTCGGGAAGTATTTTTTATGGAAAAGCTAGTCCATCTTTGGCCTTCACCATTTCATTTTCTTCATTTTCTTACGTCACATTGCATATCTGGAATCAATTGCCGCTATCTGCAAAGTCCGCAACCCCAGTGTCAATCTTTAAACAACACATTTCCAAGATGTAACCAATGCCAGACCAATTCTTCTTAAACCTTACACATTTAGCCGAACTATTACAATATTTTTATTGATTTATTAATTAACTTTTATATTCTTATCTCCATTTTTTTTTACATATTATATTTGTCAAGTAATTTTAAGATGAGTCTCTTGCTCGGCAGATTGACATGAGATAAATTACCAAATTACTTACTTAGTTAACCGTGGCAGTGAATTCTTTCAATCAATTGCATTTCTTTGCAGCTGGAAATTTCGAGTGATGATGTTCTCCAGATTACTAGTGAAGAGAACATGGAATATTATCCAGGAATCGTGATCGTTAACAAGGTAATGTTAGCCGTTCCCAAGAGTAACATATATCAACATGAAAATTCTTTTTACCGTGTTGGCAAGCAGGCTGCTACGGAGAATATACTGAATCATTAGCTAATATATCTCCGTGATATACCACTTAACTCTTACAACTAGTTTTCAAAGTGACGGATAACAATCAAGTGAAGTCATGGAGGTATATGGCCCAGGTCAAACCGTGCATCAACCATCATTAACTTTCAGTTTGTTCAAACTCTTCATGATAGTCGATTACAGTTAATTTTTCCCGTTTGACCTCGCGTATGATAGTTAGGAGATAATCACCTATCATGAACTATCATGCGCCCTTTGACCAGGGCCTAACTCCATCATGACAAGATTCATCTATATTTATTGCTTTTTTCCTCTTTGTGGTAGACATTCACATTCAAATACAACCTAAGAAATGGAACCTCACTGTCAAAAAGGCAAGTATCGGAATTAATTTGATATGTTCAGCGTTTGCATAGCATCAAGATGTGACATGTACTATTTTAAAATTTCTCTGAGTTAACGATGCGAATCATTAAATATCAGTCTTTTCCATTCTATAGTTCCTACAAATCCGCTACAGTTGCAGTGCAGTTGTTTCCAAATGTTTCAGAATTGACTTGTGAAAATACATTTCAGGTAATGTTAGAACACTTAGACTTGAACGTTTCTGTATGTGTTTCTGTTTGTACCCTCTTACATGGCTTTTCTGAGGTAAGCTTTTAAAGTGCCTATAACCCCAGAATTTTTTTTTGGCTAAGATGAAACTTAGACAAACACACAAAAAGAATTTGCCAAATTTTTCGGTTGGTAATATTTTTAAGGGCTTTAAAAATTAACAGAAAGTAGTTGAAATTTGATATCTTTTGTGTTATGACCGAGCTGGTGAGGGGTCTGGGTATATTCCTGGGTTGACGTCACATATTCATTTACATAGCATTAACGCTTTATATACATGTATGCAAAACAGCCTGTGACGTCAACCCAGTAATAGACCCAGGCTCCTCGCCAGCTCGGTCATGTATCAAATTTCAGCTACTTTATGTTAATTTTTAAAGCCCTTAAAAATATCACAAACCGAAAATTTTGGCAATTCTATTTGTGTGTTTGTTTAAGTTTCATCTTAGCCAAAAAAAAATTCTGGGGTTATAGGCACTTTAAAGGAAAGCACGCCAGATACAAGAAAACTATGCTCTGGTACATCAATAGTTGATACTTGGCGAAAATTACAAGCGAGCTTTGCTACTCAGTCATAAATAAAACCTTTACTTTTTGGTGGCATTGAGTATTCCGTAACAATAACTTCGTTTGGTGTTGTATAACTCTCATGACTAGACTTTGGGATGGTGGCTCTTATATCAATCATAGCATTGTTATCTGTATTGTATGTAGGTGCTGCACATGTACGTTGGGTGTCAGCCATTAAAGAGTATTGTCATCAGGAACTGCACTTCACAAGCTAGCGATGGACCCGCACTACTGCTATCTGAGGTGTGTTGGGTTTGTTTGGAGAGGGGAGGACGATGGATAGCGTCATGTTACAGAAGCCTGGGCTTCATAATGAACCAGATGAGCAAATAGTGTTGATTAGTCTTATTACTGTGTCAATAAGAATGCAATAAGAATTACAAAACAGGATGTGGCTAATGTTGTTGTTGTTTAACTTTGGATAATGGCTACAAAACTGATACTGGCAAGTGGTACTTTATAGGCGGGAGATCACGATGAAGAATGCCGTTTGAGTGCCAGCATATCTGCAAGTTTTAAGTTGGTGGTGGATCTGTAAGTACTGTCATACCCCACTGTTGATGATTCTATTCTTCAGTAGTGTTGTGATATTGCGAGAAAGGTTCATCCGCATGCAAGCACGGATTAGTTTAATGCTTTTTAATACGCAAAATTGGGAAACCGGTTATTATGAGAGAAAGGAGATGGAGACAGGAATCAAACAAAAAAATAAACTGCACAATATATTACACAGTTTCCCAATTCCATGTTCTATTTCAACATTGTCCAGTTCGTAAAGGATCCTTCGCTCCTCACAGATTTGTCATTGTGAGTTTGCCGTTAGTATAAGTTTTGGAACTAAAAATCATTTTTGTTAAGTAAAGTGGTTTGATTTGTTGTTGTGGTAGGTATGAAGGAGATCGGTTTGTTCAAGAGGTGCACGCAGACTATGTAGTGTGGGAAGAAACAGGAAGAACGGACTATGGGTACACTGCAACTATGAGTGAGGTATGAATTGTACAAACAACAACCGAGAACTCCATCGAACCTTCAAGGGAAATTAAGAAAGGTTAGAGTTTTCGGGAGTTTGAGTTATCGGGAGTTGAGAACAAAGGACCGGAAATAAGGAAAAAAAACAGTGTTTACTGTATTTCTATTCATACAGTGAACATTGCAATCTAATTTTAAGTATGGAGAAGTCGAGAGAAAATGGAACAATCTATTTCTAACGTACTGTATAAATCAGAACGTACATGTATAAACGTAATGGGAAACAAAAGAAAGCAAAGCGCAGCAGCAGGAGAAGTCCAGACACTGTAAAATTTGCAGGTTTCAAAGAGAACAACGTCTGGCTACTGCTACAGAGTTCATGCGATTTACTTTTTTCGGGAAACAGTTTCAATATTTTGGAATAGCTACTGATTGTTTTGAGTTGTTACGCGTTGACAAACATGGTTCGTGTTCTAACTGTGGGTCAATCAGCTTTCCATTTATACCGACCGGCCAGAGATCAGTGGGAGTACCCGAGGAAAATGGAACGACATTTTGCGATTAAACCGGCCAACCAATAGGAGTGGCTCTTACCATTTTTTATTCCTTTTCCGAATTCCCTAGAAATAGGCAAAGAACCGATGTGTCAAAAATGGAACGGCGAATTTCGGTCGGAATATTCTGACCGAAATAAGTGGACCACCTCCAGAGGTGATCCCGAATATTCCGGTCGGAAGAAACCGAAACGGCCCTTTCCATTTGAATTTCGACAAATTTCCGGAATCTTTGGCGTAATGGAAAGCACCCTTAGCGTTCTATCCCGATTGCCGCTACTCGCAATCTATTTTGTTGTAGATGGTGGGTAGGCTACCAGTGTGCGGTTATCAACAATATGGCGGCCGTTTCTTGGCGTTTTCAAAGTGTCTGTGAAGAGGAATAGATAAAGTTTTGAAAGGCTAGCAGATTTATACTAAACTAATTAAGAAATAGAAAACATGTGCCGTGTTTCTATCGAGTTATAGAAACACGAGTGAAAGTTTGGGAGAACGAGAAATGCTGTGGGATAGCTTTTTCGAGTTCTCCCAAACTTTCATGAGTGAAATATAGGTCTAGAACAACTACACTTGTCTTTTTACTCGTGTTTACTGTTGGTTTGGCAGGCTGGATGTTTATCTGAAGCGCAGACATGGAGGAAACTGACAGGGAATAACTCTGGAGATTTAAACAGCATTTGGACACAAAATGTAGGCAACGTTTCGTGCTATTTAACATGAATTATTCGAGTTTATAAATCGTTTGTTAAACGTAGTTCAGCTAGAATATGTTTGTAGTTTATCAAAAGTCGTGTGAGTCATATAATAAAGGGGATAAGTTTCTAACGAAACTGCGGTGCGTGGGGAGTATTACAAGATAATTTGGTTTTATCAACTGAGTTGATAATGTGAATTGGCCACCGTAAAGTGATTCGAAAGCTTAAATTTCGAGCGTTACCCCTTCCTCGGAGCGAATAGGCTATTTAATAATAGGTCATATAGTAGGCTATTTCCGAGTTACCTTGTGG
>OZ026600.1:37695418-37710418 GCA_964020085.1 Micromussa lordhowensis
CTGAAGTACTAATTGTGCTGCTGGAGATGCTGAGTGTGATGTCCAGGAAAGGTATCTGAGTTTGAGAAATGGTGTGAGTAAACTGCAAAGCGGGATGGAATGTGGATACATGCGTGATGAAGTCCTCCAGTTCTTCTCGACGGCACGAGGCTGCTCCTACGATGTCATCAATGTATTTGATATTTTTTGATATTTATTTATTTGCCACACTACAATAATTACAAAAGGATGCCAAAAAAATAAAATGTAGGAAGAGATGGCGAGGAGGCCTAAAAGAAACTATAGAGCTTATGTTAATTAGGCCTCCTCAATTACAATTTTTCGAAGATGGCATAAAAAAATTACGGCGACGGATACAATATAATATCAGGTGAAAAATTTAAACTAATCAGTATTACGGAAGTTTACAAATGTTGAATATTAAAAGGCTTTTTCCCAAGATTTTTGTTGGAGTATACTAGTAATTATTGCAAATAAATGCCTTAAGTGCTCTTTTAAAGGAGAAAGGTGAGGAAGCGTTGATGATGTTGGTGTTTAAGGTGTTGTAAAATTTAGGTCCTTGATAAAAAACGGAAAATTGTTTGGTTCGAGTACGACAGAAAGGCAGACGAAATTTACACGAGTTTCTTGTGGTATACGAATGAATTTGACTTTGTAAGGTAAATTTACAATGAAATTTTAAAGGTAGAGTATGCTTTTGATAGGAGTACATGAATAAGCCTAGTTGTATTAAGTATATATCATGAAATTTTAAGATACCAAGATTTTGAAAGATTGGACCAGTATGTGCATCGTAACTGTGGTTTTAGCTATAGTTCTGATCACTCGTTTCTGTAAAATCTCAAGACGAATAAGGTTAGTTCTATAAGTAGAGGCCCAAACTAAGTTGCAGTAAAAAAGGTATGGATAGACTAGAGAAAAATATAGTGTTCGTAAGGTTTTCGTGGATAAAAAGAAACTGGATTTCCGAATAATTCCTGTGCATTTAGAAACTTTATTGGCGACATGTGAGATTTCAGATTTCCAATCTAAATTTTCATCCAAGATTACTCCCAAGAAAACTGTTTCTTTTACTTAATCAATTTTTTG
The DNA here is from genome assembly GCA_964020085.1 of Micromussa lordhowensis. NCBI lineage: Eukaryota > Metazoa > Cnidaria > Anthozoa > Scleractinia > Lobophylliidae > Micromussa > Micromussa lordhowensis. The sequence goes on from OZ026600.1 coordinate 37,696,508, forward strand.
ACTATTAATTTAGAGTTGAATAGTTTGATTTGTACGCTTTTGGGATGGTTTAAATGCAATAAATTTGGTTTTTTTTCAAGTTTAATGAAAGCCTGTTAGCTCTAAACCATGCATATTGACAACGTATTTAGCTCAGCGTTCAGTATATCAGTACCGCTTGTAGAGTTGAGGAATGAACCCTGTATACTGGGTGGACAAGATGCGCTCTTCCATGTATCCTACGAAGAGGCATGCGTAGTTAGGGCCCATTCTACTACCCATGGCTACCCCACCAACTTGGCGGTAATACTGATGGTTGACGGAGGACGCGTTTAACGTGAGTACCAGCTCAGCCAAACGAGTTAGTGCAGATGTTGGCGGCTGGAGTACCGGGTGCTTGTCAAGGAACTGAATAAGCCAACGCCTGTAAACCGCTGTCATTTGGTATCACTGTGTACAGGGACTTCACGTCCATAGTGAAAAGGAAGCGTTCATTGGGGTTCGAATTACTGAAATCGAACGAGTTAACAATTCCCAAAGCGTGGGTAGTGTCCTTGACATAAGTGGTTAAGTTTGCCACAAGAGGCGACATAACCTCATCGAGGAAGGCTGCGATGTTTTCCGTCGGACAGTTACAAACCGACACAATTGGTCTTCCAGGATTGTCGAGTTTGTGAATTTTAGGTAGCAAATAGAAGCGAGATGTTTGAGGTGTGGTGACAATAAGATTTTTTTGCCAAAGGTGGAAGTTCGTTCCTTGATATCATATCGTCCACTGTAGCTTTAACTTTGCTTTGATCGTGGTCGTGCCAGTCTTCCTCGTCCTTTGCCGGGGGGAGGCGGGCGAAGGAGAAGACTGTAAATCGGCGTTGCCTAGTTTCAAACCGTGAGGGTCTAGGTACGAGTCTGTAAATTATGGGATTAGCAACTATTGATTCACATAGTCTGAAAGAGCTTACCGAGATTCACAAGATTCCCAAGTTTGGTGTTAATCAGGCTAGTTTTCACTGAGATACAGCCATTTGAAAATGTCAAAATTTACAAAGAAATGATGGCAATCCGGACGCTGTCCGACACGGCGTCCGGATGCCATACATTTCTTTGTAAATTTTGACGTTTTTAAATCGCTGTATCTCGGTCAAAACTAGCCTGATTAACACCAAACTTAGGAATCTTGTGAACTCTTTCTGACTATGTGAATCAATAGTTGCTAATCCCATAATTTACAGACTCGTACCTAGACCCTCACGGTTTGAAACCAGGCAATGACAGGACAGTTGTGTACAAGAGAAGTATTTTATGGGCGGCAGATCCCATGGGACGAAATGTACGACGCAGTCATTTTGGTAGCTGTTAACTTACATGTAACCTGAAATATAACACCGAACTGAGTGAAGAAACGAGAAAGGTAAGCGAAGCACTTTACTGGCAGCTGAATTGCCTTGAATATGTTTGTGCGCAGTCTTTCAGTACATAAGAACTTATTCATCAAGTTTTGTTTGCATTTTTCATCCACCTGATCCCTAAACGTGCACTTCAAAGCAATAAGACATACAAGCTTTTCATCAAGCTTTTCATTTCTAATGAAAGCGAGACTGCGTGATGTCACATCGCGATGGAAACGACGTAAACTTAGGTTGCCCCTAGAAACGTTCAGTTTACTCTTCTCGTTTCTCGTGACCAGTCGCGAATTTCGAAGTAAAAAGTAAATACGGATCAATTGAGATCTATTTCGTAAACATTTTCTTTCGGAAGCTTTAAAACCAATTATGGGTTGCGGAGGCTCGAAGGCTCGACGCCGCGGTAAGAAAAAATTATTTTAGCTTCACTTTGACTCGTCTCTCTCCGATTCCGTGAATTGTGAACCTGGTAGAGAATGTTAAAATTATAAGTCAAAAAAGCGGTGGAAATGTCAATCCTACAACAAGAATATCAACAACTCCATTACGTTGCTAAACAAAAAGGTACAGATTTTTGAGACGAAATTCCTAGCTTCTCTCGCGAGAACCGCAATTTCTCTCCATTTTGTTTGGAAACGTGCCAAGAGTTGTGATTCTAATAATTTTTTCTCCTGCCTTTTTTTCCTGGGTGGTAAAACTTATTATTTTCAGCACTTACGTTTTGCAAAATGTTTCAAGTTTCCAATTTCTAGAAATCCTGTAAGTATATATAGACTTAAGCCAGACCACCTGGTAAACTCATCACTGCTCATGTACCATACCAACTGTTTAATCTGTTTCTCAGACACGGACTGCATTGGTTGTAAACAACGTGCAGCTAAGCCAAAGAGCTTAAAGAACAAAACCACTTCTCCTCCAGCAACAAGGACCAACAGATCAGCTGAGTTGAGAAGGAAGGCTAATGAGGCCAAGTTAAGTAAGTTCAATTGTTCTCATTATTAAATAAGCTTAATTAAGTTTGTAGAAACTTGATATTTAGCAATTATTGATTGAGGCTGAGTAGGATATGAAGAACTCTGCAAGAGGGTGTTATATCCACAGAGGCCAAAGGCCGAGGTAGATAATACCCTCCGAGATCTGCAGAATTCTTCATATCATACGAATGCCAAATTCAATAATTGCTTTATTATTCATTCAAAATATTTCCCTGTTCTTAAAGGAGTTTTGCAATTTCGCTCTTTGTTTTTTCGCTCACTAAAATAACATAATATCGTCCCCAGGTTTTCTCGGTCAACGGTTCAATAATCTGCATTGGACTGCATGACGTCATTTTGACGTCATCGGTTCAATAATCTGAAGTGGGCTGCACTTTTGACGTCATTGATTCAGTATGGCAAAGATTCTTTCCAAATTTGGTGAACAGCAGCCGCTAAATTATGTGTGTGGTTTTAATCAATCAGAAATGGGGAAATATTTTGAATGGATAGTAATTAACTTTGTTTGCATAATATCTTACATCAAATTAGGTCAATTTACTTCAAATGGGTTATTAAAGATCTAAAAAAAATGAAGCTAAGTAGCAATAATTAATGTTCAAAAATAAGGCTGGTTGACACCAAAGCTTGTAAAAGGAAATAAAAAAGAAAAAAGAGAAATTGATTAAAGTAAGTAAGTAGATAAGTACATAAATGAATAAATATGCAAGTACCAATTGAAATCTGTACAGGATACATTTTGTCTATTTAACTGGATTATTTTTTTGTCAAATTATTGTGCATCAATATTTCAAGGTCAAAAGAAATATGCCTTTGATATTTTTAGTAATAGAAAAATTACAAGTGAAAAAGCAGATGGCACACCAGAAGATATTATATATAATACATAGTTACCACAAAATTTATGGTTAAATATAAGTTCCATCAAATTTAGATTTTTTATCTTTTTTTTTATCTTTTGTCAGAAATAGATGCAAAGCTATATTTAAAATATCCCAATGAGTGATCTATATAGATATTAAGAAGTTAAAACTTGAATCTGTCTCCTAGAAGGCCAAGGCCAGACATCTACACAGAATAAAGTAAAAACCTCTCAAGGAAACTTGAGCACCAGACAAAGAACATCTGTCAATACAAAGGTATGTTTGCTTATTGAAAAAAATGTGCAAAATTATGTATTTATATCAACAATATAGTATTAGAAAATCAAAATCATTACTATAATTTAACACTATATTATTATTCTTAATACCAATTATTTATACAATGTAACAGCTTGAAAACCTGATTACTGCTGGCTGCCTGAAACAAATTAATTTATTAGCTTATTCATGCAGTAACAAATGTTTCATAATTGTCTGTGATTACTCTGTCAGTCTGCAAACAGGCCTATTGGTGAGTAATTTACAAATTAACAGACAAATAATCAATTTCAAAAACCACCAAGACACCCGGTTGTCCCTGATTTGTAGAATAGGTCAAATTGCCATTCTTCAAACTGATTCTGTTTAGAATTATAAATTAATATTTTAGAATTTAGTTTCTGTTGCCGGGCTCATAAAGAACAGTATGAAATTATTTACTAATACTTAATTAATAAGTAATCAACTTGTTATTAAATTTCAGATTCAGTCAAAAGCAAGATCATCCCCAAAAGGTTAGAATACATCTTCTTCAGTTCCTTGCCCCCATGTGTGGGATTGGACCTTTAGAATACCGTGTCAGCTCCACCATAAACTTTAATGTTTTCCACAGCTACATTTTTTAGGTTTATGAGCAGCAAAATATTAACAAGAGCTAAATTTTATTGTATTCTCTGTTATTATATGGCTCTGTCTCACAAGGACTGGGAACTACCAAATTCACAATTTTGATTGGCTGTACATGCAATCGATATTGAAAGTGGTCTACATTTTCCCATCTAGACCAGCATCTAGACAGGTAATGTTTTGTAGTGAAAAAGTTGCAAACTAAAATGCAAAATCATTGACCTTTTTCATCATCTAACAATATTTATTTATGGCAGTGCCAAAAAGCCTGATATGAAAAAACGGAAAGAGTAGGAGCAAACTTTGGCAGAATTAAATTCAGTTCATAACCATTCGCAAGCAAAATGTCATTTAGTACAAACCAGGTACATTAGACAAATTAAATTGTTCTTGTTTGCGCCATATAATAATATACATCTTATTAACTAAGCTCAGTCAGTCTGTATGGAAGAATCTTGACCTTGGTCATGTGTACAGACCTGACCGCATTCAGTCTGTACTCACAACCTCGGTCAAGATTCTCCCATACAGACCTCCTGGTCGGTTAATAAGAGGTAATGCCAGACTGGTTTGGGTATATGATATTTGAATGAATGAATGAAATTGAACTTCTTAATATATATAGATCACTTGTAATGATATTTCTAATAGAGCTTTGCATCTATATCTGACAAAAGATACAATGACTGAATGAACAAACAAATAAACAGGCAAATGTGAATGAGTGAGTGTGTGAAAGAACTAACAAACAAACTGATTAAATATTGCTATTAATGAATGACTGAATGAATAAACAAATGAACAAACGGACCAAAGAAATGTATTTCCCTAACACTACAGGCACGCCAATTATAGTTAAAGAACCCAATGGTATGTGTGCTTCAATTGTAACTAAAAAAGTTCATCACCTGACCACCCACTCACCAAACGTGTCTGAAGGAAAGGTCGCTGACCAGACCATGCAAATACCAATGGTGACAGAAGAGGTCCATGACCAAACAGCTATAAACTCTGAGGTGACTGAAGAGGTCCGTGACCAAACAGCCATACCCTCTGATGTGACTGAAGAGATTCATGACCAAACAGCTATACCCTCTGATGTGACTGAAGAGACCCATGACCAAACAGCTATACCCTCTAAGGTGACTGAAGAGATCCATGACCAAACAGCCATACCCTCTGAGGTGACTGAAGAGGTCCATGACCAAACAGCCATACCCTCTGAGGGGACTGAAGAGATCCATGACCAAACAGCTTTGCCCTCTGAGGTGACTGAAGAGGTCCATGACCAAACAGCCATACCCTCTGAGGTGACTGAAGAGATCCATGACAGAACAGCTTTGCCCTCTGAGGTGACTGAAGAGGTCCATGACCAAACAGCCATACCCTCTGAGGTGACTGAAGAGATTCATGACCAAACAGCTATACCCTCTGAGGGGACTGAAGAGATCCATGACCAAACAGCTTTGCCCTCTGAGGTGACTGAAGAGGTCCATGACCAAACAGCCATACCCTCTGAGGTGACTGAAGAGATCCATGACCAAACAGCTTTGCCCTCTGAGGTGACTGAAGAGGTCCATGACCAAACAGCCATACCCTCTGAGGTGACTGAAGAGATTCATGACCAAACAGCTATACCCTCTGATGTGACTGAAGAGACCCATGACCAAACAGCTATACCCTCTAAGGTGACTGAAGAGATCCATGACCAAACAGCCATACCCTCTGAGGTGACTGAAGAGGTCCATGACCAAACAGCCATACCCTCTGAGGTGACAGAAGAGGTCCATGACCAAACAGCCATACCCTCTGAGGTGACAGAAGAGGTCCATGACCAAACAGCCATACCCTCTGGGGTGACTGAAGAGGTCCATGACCAAACATCCCAACCCCAAGAGGTGACTGAAGAGGTCCATGACCAAACAGCCATACCCTCTGAGGTGACTGAAGAGATCCATGACCAAACAGCTTTGCCCTCTGGGGTGACTGAAGAGGTCCATGACCAAACATCCCAACCCCAAGAGGTGACTGAAGAGGTCCTTGACCAAACATCCCAACCCCAAGAGGTGACTGAAGAGGTCCTTGACCAAACATCCCAACCCCAAGAGGTGACTGAAGAGGTCCATGACCAAACATCCCAACCCCAAGAGGTGACTGAAGAGGTCCTTGACCAAACATCCCAACCCCAAGAGGTGACTGAAGAGGTCCATGACCAAACATCCCAACCCCAAGAGGTGACTGAAGAGGTCCTTGACCTAACAGTGAAACCCCAAGAAGTGATGGAAGAGGTCCACAACCTGACAGTTCAACAACCATACCATACCAGTCATGAGGTTTGACCTTAACTTGTTAATTTGGCCACATTTATTAAATTTTACTAAATTTATTGAGAGTAACTCATTATCATGTATTTAATTTTAATTTTTATGTTTCTTAGAGTATAATTGTTGTTTTAGGAAAATTTTGTAAAGCGCCTCGGACAAGTAATGGATGTGAGCGCTATACAAATGAAGTATTATTATTATTATTATTTTCATGGCCTGTGGGTGATTGTATTAGCAGGGTTCAACTGTATCATTTTCTAATTTTGCTTCAATGTTTATCTTGTATTTATAGTGGTGAAGGAAGGGGGGTTAAGGACTTTTCTGCATAAATCCTAAGATGCATAAATTCGGCCAGCTCTCAAATATGCTCCTTTAAATCGTAGTACAATGCATAAATTAATTAAATATTTTGAACATTTATTTTGTCCCTGATGTGTTGATGACAAAATTGATATGGAAAGTTGGGTTTGTTGGGTCTGAGTTTCAGAGACTTTAAGCTGTAAGTTTGTGTACTATTGGATGTGTTAAACCATCATAATTGTGGAACTGGTTGAGGACAAAATTGCTATGAAAAATAGGTGTGGCAACCACATGTAATGTTGTCTTCCAGTGATATGGTAGGAAAACAGAAAGTTCCTTGTAGTAGCTCTGCAACATTTCTGTGTATATAATTTCACTGGTAGCTACAAGCACACCACACCAGTCAGCCATATGAAGCATTTATGTGTTCTCTTTAGAACTTTACTTGTGACTGCAACTAAATCAGTAAGTATGCTTCTGACATACCTCTGAGGGTTTAGTTGTTTTCACAGGGAGAGCATATGTAAGCGTGATGAAACCAGCTATTGATACTGACACCATACAACACTTTTTGAGCTATCTTATACATCAGTATACTTTATTTTAGTTTGGATCCTAGGTTCCTTTATTGTGCAGTAGGCCTCCGGGACAAACCGAAGCCACTGTGCAAGTCAACAGCAAAAGTAGCTCCTGTGAATTGGCACATTGTAGCAAAAAGGTTCAGCTTGTTACATTGTGATTTGTTTCTCAGATTAAGTTAATGACAAAGCTTTTTTGTTGTTGCAGGCGACTTCAGACTCAGAAGGAGATTTACACGATACGAGCGTTACAATACTGCACTCTGAAGTGTATCTGCCAGAAAAGCTACCAAATCCACCCAAAGATGCCAAAGCAAGGCGATCTCCTACCATGCAGCCATCTACTATAGCAACAAGTGAGCAAATAATATAATGATATTAATTTTCTAAACACTTAGGTCTGTTTGGTTGTTTAAACTATCGTAGTATGAGTCTTCAAACTGAAGAACATATATTACCAGCACTAGAACATTATTAGTGTATAGATTTCGAAGCAATTGTGTACTGTTCTCGTTATAACAAGGAGACTCGTGTCTAAAAATTTAAAGTAATTTCATTGCAGGATAAATTCATAATTCATTTTTTTCAGACTCTGAGAAAGACGAGTCCCACATTCCGCCACCAACAAATGCCACAAGGGACAATCGTGACCCACATAATAGCTCTGAAAGCTCCCCACAGAATTCTGTTTCCGAGCTGGAATTAGTTGGTACTAAATGCAAAACTATCCCGTCTCCTTCAAGCTCGAAAGAACACATAGACAAATCATCTATCAAGGGCGCATCGCATATGGGCAAATCACCAACTGCAATTCGAAACGCATCAAAGTTGCACCACGAGCGGAGTGCCGAAACATTGAGAAAGACGAAAAGTTCACATCAGGTCAAAGAACATCCTTCTAAAGAGAAAGGACCAAAACGTGGAAAGTCCGACTCATCAGTTGTAGATAAAGCATTTCAACAATGTCCTTCGAGCGTAAAAGCGTCCTCTAGTACGCCTGAAACTCGGAAGAAAAGAGGGCAGTCAAGTAGTAGGGCGGTCGAACGGTGTGGTGAATTGAAGCTTCAAACGTCACCATCTCCTGAAACTTCTTCGAGATCTATGTATTTGAAAGACCCCACGGGAAGCTTACCGAATTTGAAGTCTTCCTCACGTTCAGCAAGTGGAAGATCGAGATCAGCAGACTTGACTGCAAAATTCTCGCATAACACTCCTCATTCAGCGAGTTCAAAGACAGGTGCATCGCTTGGAGATGTAAAGAAGGCTAAGAGCAATTTCTCAACCACGTCAGCGCAGCTGGAGACGCTTACTGCTCCAGAAACGTCTGGGAAAAAAGATGTGGAAGATCTTGAGATTTCTGAGAAACTTTGTGAGGAGCATGGAAACTCCACTTTACGTAAACGAAGCAGCAACCTAAAAGCATCTGCTCAAGTGCTTAAGTCACAGTCTGGGAGCAACTTGAAAACGTCTGCTCAGTTGCCGGATGGCAAAACCAAATCTGAGTCTTCTAAGTTACACTCCAGGAGTAACTTGAAAGTGTCTCCTGAAGTCTCTGATGGAAGAACCAAATCTCAATCTACTCAGAGCAACTTTAAAACATCTGAAGTATCAGATAGCAGAACCAAATCTGCATCTCTTAAATCACAGTCTAGGTGCCGCTTGGAAGCGTCGTCTCGTGTATCGGATGGCAGAACTAAATCTACATCTTCTAAATCACAGAACAGGAGCAACTTGGAAGGGTCTCCTAAGGTATCTGATGGCAAAACCAAATCTACATCTCCTAAATCACAGTCTAGGAGCAGCTTGAAAGCGTTTCCTCCCGTATCGGATGCCATCGCTAAATCTGCGTCTCGTAAATCACAGTCTAGGAGCAGCTTGGAAGCCTCGCCTGACCTATCGGAAGGCAGAACTAAATCTGCTTCTTCTAAATCACCGTCTAGGAGCCGCTTGGAAGCGTCGTCTCGTGTATCGGATGGCAGAACCAAATCTACATGTTCTAAATCACAGAACAGGGGCAGCTTGGAAGCGTCTCCTAAGGTATCTGATGGCAAACCCAGATCTACATCTTCTAAATCACAGACCAGAAGCAACTTGGAAGGGTCTCCTAAGGTATCTGATGGCAAAACCAAATCTGCATCTTCTAAATCACAGTCTAGGAGCAGCTTGGAAGCATCTTCTGACCTATCGGAAGGCAGAACTAAATCTGCTTCTCCTAAATCACCGTCTAGGAGCGGCTTGGAAGCGTCGTCTCGTGTATCGGAGGGCAGAACTAAATCTACATCTTCTAAATCGCAGAACAGGAGCAGCTTAGAAGCGTCTCCTAAGGTATCTGATGCCAGAACCAAATCTACATCTTCTAACTCACAGAACAGGAGCCACTTGGAAGTGTCTCCTAAGGTGTCTGATGGCAGAACCAAATCTGCGTCTTCTAAATCACAGAACAGGAATAGCGTGGAAGCCTCTTCTCGTTTATCGGTTGGCAGAACTAAATCTGCATCTTCCAAATCACAGAATAGGAGCAGCTTGGAATGCTCTCTTACGTGGCGGTCAAAAGGTGAGGTAGAGGCTAGAAGCTACACCAAGAAATCTGCCTCGCGTTTTGGAAGTGACGCTGAGACTCGCAGCAAGACCACTAATTACAGAGGCAAATCTGCCTCAGCTAAATTACACAATACAGTCGCGTCCCCTTAATGGATGTTTTATAAATTGTAAATATCAAGTTGACATTGGGGTGAAATCGGATTTCTCTAAAGTCGAATTTTGTATTGTTTTATATTGCTGCTTTTTATGCCAAAAATATACGTGAAATAATAATAAAAAAATCTTAAAAACGCTCAAGTGGTAGTGTGACCATTATGTAATTGGCAGTCACTAAAAAAAATATATGGCGTTTCTACCGTAGTGCGAGCAGGGATTGTGATGTTCGGTTTTGCTAGAGGTCGTGATACTTTTAAAACTTGAAGTTTCACATTGCAAATGTAGGTCATCAAGGCTGGCTTTCACTATAACGAGAGCAATTAAAATAGCGATCTTATAGCTGAGTAAACTCGAGTAAAACAATCTCTCAGTGTGGGCAAGCCATTGTCAATAACCCATTGGAATAATTAATATTTTTTTCCACGAGCACGCGTTGGATATGAGATGATAGATAGCCAAGATGGCGCGTAGCGCCGAGTTGGCTATCTATCCTCTCATTCCAAGAAGCGTGAATGGAATAATTGTTTCATTTAAAATGCCCCCAAACTATAGAAAACTAAAAAGAAAATCATAACAAATGCCCCTAGAAAAAATCATGCGTAGGTTTACCATACTTGTAGAGCATGGTACAATTGTTCATAACCCATGATGGCTAAACGAATGAAAACTCTCGAATTGCGTTATCTAATGATCCAGTTTTTAATAAATTTTTGGATGCGAGGCAAGTCCGAGCAATAATTTTGTAGTTTCCTTCCGAAATTGCCTCTCATCCAGGCTGAATTTTGATGTAATGCAAATGAAAGGAGTTAACCGTGAAAAAGGTCAGGACAAAGGCGTGTCAGGTACATCCAACTGGTTTATTCTTTTTCTTTTAAGCTCTCTAACACTTGATTTACGACTGCAGTTTTCCCCTGAAACGGAGGTATAATGTTTAATGCCAAAAGTTCTTGATAAGCGACCAGAGTGGCTGGCTTACGCGAGTGACCAGCATTAGGTTCTAGCAGTTGTTTGAATTCCGAGGTAGTCGCCCATGAGAGCTTCAATTCGATGATAGCTCGTAACCACCAAGGTAAATGCTACCTGTCCTATTTCCCCAGTCCTTTGCCCTTGATCAATCACAGTACAGCAACGATTCACTCCGAGCGTTGAGAAAGGATATTAGGGGGAATCTCGTGGGTAAATTGGAAGAAACAGAAACAAATTACAAAGGATTATGCATATTATTGAAGAAATAAAGGCAAACACTCTAGACAAGTACCTCTTGTAATTACATTGCAAGCCGCCTTGCTAGCCTGATTCTTTGACGGTCGCTCGCGGTCACGCACTCCCTCTCCCTATCCAAGAGTACGTGGCCTCGAGCGGCCTGGACCGACTGATTCCCTGATCCTCGGGGTACCACCCACTCCCACCCCTCCTTGAACAATCGTGGTTTGCTCCGAGACTTGCAAAGATAAAGAGAATTTATCAAGAGAGAAAAAAATTTTTGTCACCTAAAGCTTCGAATCCGAGTTTCTACTTGAGGCGCGGGGGCTTCATGGTCAGTGCGCACGTAGGGCTCGAACCCTACTGGCCTGGTGGACCTCTTGGCCCCTGTGCAGACTTAACCTAGCTAGCTACCTTGAGAACAATTTACTTTTGATGAACAAAGGTATAGTCTCTAAAGACACTGTTGGGCTGCATGGGGCAAATGTATTGAAATTTTTCTCGTCACCTTCCCGCCATAAGGATATGTCACTGTCACAAAACCAATGGTAGCAGTCCCCAGTTATAAATTGTTCAATTAAAACGAAATATCTTAGCACAAGATGAATGTTAGCAAAAAACTTAGGTTCTTGTATAGTTGTATGTTCTTGTATAGTTGTATGGTCATGGCATCACTTAAAGAATGGCAAATCTTATCTCAAAAATGTGTTTCTTGATGCTTTGCACGGAATTCGTGCCCTGGAATCATAATTTGGGATCTTATGCAGACCAGGACAGCAATGGTAGCAACAAAGTTGAGCGAATAACTCTGCAATTTAATAATTATACATATTTATTATTATACGTTTTCTGAAAACTGAGAAAAAACATAAACAGACCAGTTTCTAAGAATTTTGGAGAGAGTGTGCCAAAAAGCTTAATGTTTTGCATTCCTATTGGAAGTGAATACCTTTTTATCTCCAAGTGCTCCTTCAGATTCAATGGGAGTGGTTCAGATAGGAATTCAAAAGCTTGATTACAGGAGGGAAACAGAGAAAATATTGTAATAAATTTTCTGGAACAATATCTATGGCTCATAAAGATACCAAACAAAGAAAACCCTGTAGACAATATTGACACAAAATACATAACGTATCGCCCATGCTCATTTAAAGAAAACGACGAAAATGTCAGTACTTTTGATGTAGAACAACATTACTTAGAAAAAATGTTCTGAAACTCATAACTTAGTTAACAATGTATAAATTAGTGTATTACATTATCAATTTAGAATGCAATTTTGCTTACATTGCTTTGATTCGTTATGTCCAAATTATAGCGTGACGTCATCACCGATGCGTGTAAACGGAGCCCAGTACTTTACAGTCCTTTGTCTCTCGCAGAGATTTCATAGCTAGGTTAAAAGCCACAACAGCGCTATTTCCATCCCTCAGATGTTGATAGGACCTTGCCATAAACTCCATCGTGGCCTCGTAATCAATTGTCCAGAGTGACATTAGAAGAGAACGACCACCAGCACCCACGAAAGCCCAAGCAATACCGACCACGCCCTCAGCCGTAACCTTACCTTGACCACTGTAGCAGCAACTAAGCCCAACAAGCTTTGCATGTAGTTGCACAGCTTGCACATCAGAAATCTTCAAAATGTAGTCTTTCTCTTCAGGAAACTAGGATTTCCAAGTAGTGTTTGCAGCCAAAGCAATTTCACCAGTTTCCATCATTCCATGTACTGCAATGTATGTCAAGGCAACCGAACTGATTCGTTTAAGGCGGGGGTACACGTCAAGGCAGTTTGACGTAGCTTAACACGGCCTTTCTGCCAATATCTCGGTCATGTTTCAAGCGACACTAAATCTCTCTGCTCATCTCATTAACCACTGTTTGACGGTTTTGTGTAAATTTTTGGGTGATTTTGGGGTATTTTGGGAAAGAGATATTTTTTTCTCAAAGGATAGGTTAAATTGAGGAAAATTTGAAATTTTGAAGATTTCATGGATTTGGAAAATTGAAATTTGAAGTGAAGAATTTGTAGACGGATACCAAACAGTCCCCTAGCAACCTGGGGCTCTCTTTTGCGGGGGCAACTGTCTGGTAGTGTTTCCAACCCACCTTAATCCTAAGAATCCTAAGAATCCCTTTTTATATCACTTCAAATTTCACGCCTATTCATGTTTACCCCCGCCTTAAGCACCTCGTGTTTAGTTTATTCTTTTTCCACCAGTGAAGTCGTTTTGATTATCTCTCCTGTATTCTTTACTTCCTCTCTAGCCCACGGTAACTGCTCTCTCTAATTTGGGCTCGCCCCTCCTTTTTTAACCTCTTCTAAACATTGATCTCCCGCCAGCAGTGTTCCAGTGCAACTGTGATAACCCTCGGGACAACATGCGATCAGTTTTAAACTTGCTAAAGAGGAAGCACACGATCTTGCCGAGTAGGAAGAGAGTAAATAAAGGAATGAAAAAGAATGAATAGTTTACCTTTGTCTCCGGTTGTCTTTTCTTACGCGACCTTGCAGGGAAAACCGCTACCTTCATGTCCTGCGGAACACTGTAGCGCTGAACTCGTACCTAGGCCCTTTCGCACTGTACAATTTTGTTTTTATTTCATGGATATCACGTACTGCACAACTTTTATTACAAAATACGTCTCCCCAGAATCGTTGAAAT
>OZ026600.1:37712918-37720418 GCA_964020085.1 Micromussa lordhowensis
ACTTTTCCTTTGTTTCGCGATCACTGAAGCGTTACTCTACAAGGTCGAGCTCGTTTGAACCATAGTTAGTCTCCTCTACTAACTATGCTCCCACCGACGCAGCACCACAGTTTCTTTAGAAACTTGCCCCCTTTAACGCTAAACAATGTCGATCATACAAAGTCGAGTGTTGTATAGTGCGTGTATAGTGCGTTTGAACAGGCCTTAAGACGTGAAAAACCGTGCAATAGAAAAACCAGTCTGAAATAAGAATCAGCAACCAGACCTCTATGATCTGAAGAAAACAAATAATTTCAAAAAAAAAAAAAATTCAAAATTCAGTGTAAACACAATGCTGTTTTCGAAGCAATTGACTTTGTTAACTCTGGGTCAGTCTTTGTTGATTCCAGTAAGCTGTTCACTTTGTTTCCAAAGTTCTTTAGCTAAAGCTTCATCTTTTGCCAAAACACTGCATTCCTTCAATGCGCAATCCTTGAAATATCCCCCAGAAACAATCTTCAATTCCTCTGCAACTGCACAAAAGACTGATGTCTGTGCACCACCATTTGGTGTCTTGAAAAAGAAATACATCACAAACCAGAGAACTGGCCTTAAAATCCACATTTGCAGAATCCTAAAATTTCGTATTAGGTCAGTTTTCACTACTCCAGGATGAAGCGCATTGACTGTAACTCCTGATCCTAAAAAGAAATAAAAAGAGTTGATTTTTCAAATTATATAACACTCAAATTTTGAAATTATAATTGCTTGGTCTGGGAAGTTCCTTCTTGTCCTGTGATACACCCCACCCAGTTGTCAGAAGTACTTATCAGGAGTAATGCCACACTATTTTCATTTTCTGAAGTACAATTATGTTATTTTCAAGAACGAAGAGATGAACAGTTATCAAAGGAAGATGTAAAAATAGGGAAAGTCTATGCCAAGCCAAGTTGTCCATACTGCGATAGCTTGCCCTGGTTTTCATAGCATGAAGTGACCAAGAGTGTTTCTACTCCCCCCTGGTTGGGATGCTATTGGATGGCACTTTACTCCCAATATTTAACCATCTGAGTGGAGAGAGGCAATGAAAGGGTAGTGTTTTGCCCAAGAACACAACATAATGACCTTTGTCAAGGCTTAATTGAACCCAGACTGCTTGAAACAATATAACCAAACATGAACGACGATGAATATTACAACTGAGCCACACCAATTTGCATAACAAACAACAAACTTGTCTCCACTGATCACTTTACCTTTTAATTCCTTGCTCATTTTAATGGTGAAAAGCACCTGACACAGTTTACTGTTGTTGTAGACTTTGAACACTCCATAATCCTCCTTCTTTTGTGACAAGACTTTGTTGATATCAATTTGTGACACCTCGGCGTGTTGCATGGAGGACACGTTAACAATGCGGCTGGGTGAACAAGCCTTCAGCTTATCAAGAAGCAGATGCGACAACAAGAAATGACTAAGGTAATTCACTTGAATTGTGTTTTCTAGCCCGTCAACTGTTGAAAAATATGGCCCAAAGTAACCAGCATTATTTATCAAGACATCGACCCTGTCTTCTTCTTCATTAATCTCTTCTGCAAATTTCCGTACTGATTTAAATGAAGATAAGTCCAGTTTCTTGACTTCCACATTTCTATTTCCAGTGTTTTCTATGATTTCTGCCGCAGCTTGTAATCCCTTTGTGATGTTTCGGCAGCCAATGATTACTCTTGCCTTTCTCCATGCTAAGATTCGTGCTGTTTCTTTGCCAATGCCAGTGTTTCCACCTGTTATTACCACAGTTTTACCTACAAAATGACAGATGTAAAGTTCCAAAGGTAGTTATGACACTTACTTACCCAGTAACTGTGGAGGGTTTGATTGTTTCAACTTCAGTGTCAATGTTTGGTGGTTGAGGGGGGTGGGGGTGACATTTGACTTTAAAGCAGTATGTTTACTTATAAACATACAATTGAATTAAATTATGACACATGGGAAACCTACCATGCACAAAAATTTAATTTTAGCCCTTAGAGTGGCTAGTTTCAGCATTTGGAAGCAATCATGAAATTTTATTGCCACTTTATGAGATCAGCATTTGTTCAGGGGTGGCGTGTTACTTTAAAAACACAAAAGATGTATTATTTTGCCTGCTCTGCCATCACTCTCATGCTGTGTACAGGCTGACCTGGGTTTTTGAAATATAGTTGAACCTCTATTAAGCAGCCACATGTTATTAGGCAGCCAGTTTTCAAATTCCCGAAGTCTAACAATAACAATAATCAAAGAATTATTACTGTCAGTAAAATACTTCAAATAAAACCCCTATTAACAAACCACCTCATTTTAGCACTGTATTTAATGCTATGTGCTAATTGGGGACGCTATAAATAGATAAGTAAAGCAAAAAACTCAGTTGAGGAGTTGAACTTAGGACTACCGAGATCAATTCCAGATAAAGGTACATGTACATGTAGGGAGAACGATTTGAACCAGGGACCTCCAGATGAGGGTTTTTTCTATTACATCTTTACCCTTATTAAATGGCCAGTCAAAAGTTAGTACATATAACTTAGCTTTGTTTTGGAAAAGGCAATGATGGAAATAAGTCAGAAATAGAAGGTGACAAGTGAAAAAACATTCAAACACACGTTTATCATGATTGTCTTGACATGATTCCATGTTCACTAAGAAATTAACCCAGTGGTTAAAAAAATATTCAAGGTACATCTACACCATTCCATAATAAGCAGCCACCTGCCATTTCCCCAAATTACGTGGCCGCTTAATAGGGGTTTGACTGTATACATTACGAGGAAAAAATGTACCTGTCAACTTTGCAGAACTTGGACAGGAAGGTCCTTCAAAGTATATCTTGGTGAACACTCCAACTACAACTGTGATGACAAGGCCAATGAGCAGCTGAAAGGCTCCATATTTTTCCATTCTGGCTTGATTATAAAGATCATGGACGTTGGCTAATTTGTGCAATAACATATAGAACAGGAATGAATTATTTAATAAATAATTATTAAGTATATAGTATGATTGCACTGTAGATACTGTGTAATCAAGACAACCAGAGAGAAGAAAATATCTGTTAATGGGTGCTGAAGGGGTGAGAGCACTCGCCTTACACAGATGCTTATTACAATTTGAGGGCTGGGTAAGGTGACAAGCCTTGTAGGGGACGAAATGTATTTCAGCTCCACTACACAGTAAACAATGTGAGCAAATTAAACCATTAGGTTTATTTTGGTGGTTTCGGCCGAGCAACAGGAACTATAACAAAACGTTACACTACAACCTCTTATTACATCCAAGTATGCAATACATGAGATGAAACAGAGCTGAGCGACAGCTTACAAAGACAGCACTGTCAGACAGAGGCCAGAAAAAACCTGCCAGAAAAAAAAACCCAGTGGGGAAAAAGAACCCGGCAGGAAATTTGGGTAGGAACCATGCCTCAAGCTCTAAATAGCCCATCCTACAAGGCTACACAAGAGACGATATACTTAGAAATAAATGCCATAAAAAATAAAGTAAAATAAAAATAACATTATCTCAACAGAGGTGTCAGCCTAGAATGAAATCCCATGTGATATTCATCTCTTGTATAGCCCTCCCTCATGCACATTCGACTGGGCTGGCCCCAGTCCCCACTGCTCTCATGCCACAGAAATGTTTCATTTCTGGCCAATTTGTATTCACTCAAATGCCAAAATTCAATTCTTTTGCATCTCACCTGCCTTTACACACAAAAAACTAAAAACGTTGTAAGATTAACACATTTTGATTGACACTGTACCTTGAGTACACAGGCCGCAGCTGATTCGGCAGTGTTTTGACATCCACTTGACATTTTTCTTGCATTCTCCTTTGGACGCCCAATGACCACATCGTGGGTGATGATCCTCACATGGTAATGCTCCTGAAATACATGTATAAAGCACCAATTACAATCCACAGCATTTTAAATTTTCAATTAACGTTTGTATAGTTTAGAAAATTCCTGACAGTAAAATAATATTATTTCTAACTATCTTAATGTTTCCTCCTTTGCAGCCGTTATTAGGGTTGTCATGCAACACTTCTCCCCCACAGGAGAAGCACTATGTGATGACCCTAACAATGGCTGTGAAGAAGACTATCTTAATGTAGGTCCAAGTACAAATTGTTACCAAATTCATAAAAAGTAAAGAGGTTCACGGTTGGAGCAAGAAACTGGGTGCCATTTCATTCAAACATGTTGCAATCTGAACATACATGTAGATGTCATAGATGGGTTTACAAGTCTATTTTTTGAGTCTGAGATACCTGTTGCTTTGGTAACATAAATATATTTATAAATATTTTTTTGAGTATGTTAACACCATGAAAATATGTGTCTGGCAAAAAATTGATCCAAATAGACCAATTGCGATATATTAATATTCAGCCTAAAACAATAGACCTCAGCACAAGGCTCTGGTGAATATTAAACTACAGAAATTGGGAGGTTTATTCCCCAGAGCCTTGAATGTGTTGAGGTCTATTGTGTCAGGCTAAATTTCAATATACCAAAATTGATCTATTCTCATATTATTAAGTGCAGAGTCATCCTCAAATAACAATATTTTTCTTAAAAGCTAGGACTAAAAAATGTACAGGTAAATTGGTAACTTTAACTCAGACTCAAATTTCAAACTCATTAAGTTAAATTAATTAGACTCAAAAAATATTTTTTTACTATGTACAAATGTTAGTAAGTAGATCTATGGACTAAACTGACCCAAATGCTTGCATGCCGTATATGCCAACTTTCCTGGATTCCTGGGAGTCTCCTGGACATAGATTGACAGAGCAAGTCTCCCATATAGGTCACCAAATTATCCAAAGGAAAGCGAGTAAAGTACATTTTTCACACTTTATATTTAGGCCAATTTTGGCATTTTTTAGGGGAATTTTTGTAATGAATTGAATTTGCGAAGCTCTAAATTTAACGGTAATGAGGTAAGGTAGCGTTGAGAAGCTCTGAGAAGGTCAAGTTGGCGATCTCAGCAATTTCAATATTTTTAGATTGGCATCTCGGCATCTTAACATGAATATTAATCATATAACATGAATCTAGGCATGGATAGCTATAATTTTATCTACTTGGGGCTGGGTAGGGCCAGAATTTTGCAGCATGCAAGTCACAAGATTATTGAGTACCAATGAGATCCTAGTATTGCCTAATCTTTGATATGTATTGCCTGTCTGTAGAAAACATGTATGACATCAATAATTAATCAATATTGGTGTAGTATACAAATGAGTACTGGAAATTTCCTATCCCTTAAACATTTTTTGGTGATTGCGTTTCCTCCACAATTATTTCATACCCAATAATATTATAATTTGGAATCTGATGCGGTGTTTCACAGATACGATCTCTTCTCCCTTAACGAAACATGTGACAAGCTCAAAAATTTATATAAAACAAACATTTCGGTTGGCGATCTACCTAAAAATAATCGAAATATGACTAAAGGAAGATGGACTAACCTAGTGGCTTCTCAGCTGATCACTACTGTATTCAATCAGTATTTTGAGGCAAAGAGATAGTAAAAGCTTGAAATGCGACCTCGATCTTTTCAGTTTGGGAACTATTCGAATTAGGGGAATCCACCTGCAATTTCAGCCTAAATAGCAGCTGCAATTAAACTAGGAACAGAGAAAGACAACGATCGGTCTATAACTAGTACACTCCAAAACACATCTGAATTAAGCTTACTGCAGTCTTTTCCATCCCAGAAGGCAAGAAATAAACGAAATTTCAGTCCTACGAAAATTATGTGGAAAGCTACAATTTGTTTTTATATAAGCTTATGCACCAGTCATTGTTAAGCCCCAGGGAGGGGGGGCCGGGCATACCCCAGGGGATTTGACATTTTACCACTTTTTCATGTCAAATTCCCTACCCAGGGAGCAACAGGTGGTGTCAAATATCCCTTCCCTGGGGGGAAATTGCAATAACTGAAGATAACAAATAGACAAATTCGCCACCAACATTATGTTATTTCAGTGACCACCTCTACATAAGATCCTCCGCAATGCAGTGATTGCACTTCCAGTCAACATCATCAGCGCATACAGAGTCTGTGAATCCAACGCAAAACTGGTGATGCCATGCTTGGCATTTGTCACACCCAATCCAGTGGACCACTTTTACGTTCAAAAACTGTACCAATCTGCTTGAAAAATTTATAGTGTGCCATTTTTTATTGACACTACCAGTGATCAATCATATCAAAATCTTACCTCCAGTCACAAATTCTTCGAAGTGAGTTGCCACCACTGATTTTCTCTTCACTCTTTTCACGTCCCAAGCTTTGAATAGCGGCATTTTAAAACCAAATAAAGCCAACAGTACACGATCCGCGAGAAGTCAAGTTGATTCGCGACGAGTCAGATGGCAAAGGCCGAACACAGCGACCTCAAGTAGTGATGGGTAATATTTTCAAAATGGCGGACTAGATTCCAGGCTCTTGTGAGATTTTGTCAAACTCCCCCACCCACGGGACGTTGTGTTATGTCAAATGTTTTATTATTCCCCACCCACGGGAAAGGGATAAATGACAAATCCCCGAGGTATGCCCGGCCCCCCTCCCCTGGGGCTTAACATTGACTGGTGCATTAAGCTTACCTTAAGCTTATTGTTAGCAGTTCCCTAGCTACTCGGTCTTTGCAAATGCAATTTACTACGTGCTTATAGCAATTAGATAATACTCACCAGATGTATATGTGATTATTACTGACAGAAACACTGAATGAAAAAGAATCACAAGTGCTATCCACTTCTGGGCCATATGCATCTTGAAAACTGAGATCGAACTGAAAGGAAGAGGTGTAAGAGTGGAGACTGGAAACTACAAACCACAGGTTTCTGCAATATGCAGCACAGGCATCACAAGCTCCTTCCTTTTTTCCTTTCTCACGCTCGGCCTGTCTGCAGCCGGGAAAATTTGAGATTTGAAATGGTAACTGGTTCAATCTGATACAGAAAATCCAGTACATGTTTCAATGCACAACAAAATGCACTGGAAGAGAAAACAAACAGCGGTTACAAACATAACAGTAAGGTTTCGCATGGTATATTTAACTTGACGTTTCGTATGCTACAACATACATCTTCAGAAGTGACGGCACGGTGAAATTTTTTATATTATCAACTTTTGATCAGCATGATAAGACGCAACTTTTGGCAAAGTTTAAAAAAATTCTGTACATGGGGTTCAGAGCCACCTTAAATTTTCGAAAATTTGCGTCTTATCATGCTTATCAAAAGTTGATAATACAAAAAAAATTCCACCGTGCCGTTTTTGAATTATAAGCCCCTAAAGCTGTAATTAAGGGTGTTTTTCAGAGGTCATACTGTTGCTATGGTAACCTATTGTGTCAAGAAAATGATGACAACGTGTTCACCAATGATTGGGCAGTTTTTTGATACCATGATTGTAGCATCAAATGATAAACAGTGGTTATAACGACCTATCCAAATAT
>OZ026600.1:37725418-37877918 GCA_964020085.1 Micromussa lordhowensis
GAATGTGGATGAGTTTAAACCTTTATCTATACACTAAAATCAAGAGAATATGAATAAAGATCACACCTGACTAAAACAATAATTTTTTGGACTTTAAAATCACTGAATCACATTTACTGGAATAAAGATAACAGTAGTAAAAACTGAGGTGTTTTGTAAGGCATTGATCCGAATATTTTAAAGCTCATCAAATATAAATGTAGTCGACTGAAGATGTTCACTTAACTCACCTTCTAATCTTTTGCTTAACTCCTTGGTAAACACAATCTGCGCTAACTTTGATTGACCATAGCGAACAAATGGGTTGAACTTGTCTTTGGAAAGTTTAAAGTCATCAAGTTGGAGAGCTGAACGCTTTGTGTCATGTGCTATAGAAGATACATTTACAATGCGACTTGGTGATGATTTCTTTAGTTTCTCCATCAGTAGCAAAGTGAGCAGAAAATGGCTGATGTAGTTTACTTGAAAAACACTTTCAAAGCCATCCTTTGTCACCCTGTAAGATCCGCCAAGCCCTGCATTGTTTACCAGAATGTCCAGCCTCTCTTCTGTTTCATTAAAGAGCTTAGCAAAAGCTCTGACGGACTCAAAAGAAGCCAGATCAACAATCCTGACAACAACTTTATCACTTCCAGTCTGAGCAATAATGTCCCTTGCAGCATCTTTGGCCTTCTCCTCATTGCGGCAAGCCAAAATGACCCTGGCACCTCTCAGTGCAAAATCTAATGCTGTCTCCTTGCCTATTCCAGTGTTTGCCCCTGTTACAATTGCAGTCTTGCCTAAACATAGCAGCAATAAAACCATTTAAAAAAAATCAATGTAACTAAGTCTGTACTGTGAGCATTTCTTCAGCTGGTAAAAAAGAAACCAATTACTAGGAACATTAAAGAAGGTCTAAAAATAAGAGGATGAGGGGTACAAGAAAGGCTTAGGGTCTGATTCTTACAACAGTGTATACAATACAGCAGAACAAAAATATATCATTCAGTCATCCTAACATCCTAATCCAGACTAAGTAAATTATTAGTCCAATGTACTTGAAAATACCAGAACAAATCATGCTATACATTGCTTGGTATTTGATTTTAAAAGACTAGTGTTAATCTAGTTTCAGTTGCCACTTTCTCTTAAAAAAATTTATTTTTATCATTATTTTGTTTTATTTTTTGCCGAAAAAAATTTGGGGGGGAGGGGAGGGGTTGGGATGTCACTGAAATGTGCACTAAAATGGTAGCAAAAAATCTGCAAAACTCTACTTTCTTGGCATTTATAAATTGACACTTTTTAAAGTGTGTACACTATTGTGAATCTTACCATCTAATCGAGCCTTGCTCTTGCACACTCCTCCAGCAAAATACCACTTTATAAGTACTACCAAACAAATTGTTACTCCTACGACAGCTATCAATGTTCTAGCAGTGCTTTCAGAGATCACATTATCACCTTAATGAGAATGAAATAAAAACATACAGTTGAACCTACATGTACTACCAGTATTTCAAACTCAGAGAGGAAAAGGAAAATAGTTCACAGTAGTGAGGGTTTGAAATAACGGGGTCAGTATCAGCATTTCCAATCAGAGCATGAATTATATTGGCGACAATCACAAGCCATATCATAATAACCACTTATTAACCTAGAGTGAGGTCTTTACAGGAAGATTTCAAACCGAGACCTTACCGTTATGAGATTTGATATGTTGTTTATTATATAGCTTTGAGGGCATTACATGTGGGAAGTGCGCCGGCCTCATGGTTAGTGTGCTTGTCTCTGGGTCGAGTGGTCTGGGTTCGAGCCCGAGCCAGGACATTGCATTGTGTTCTTGGCAAGACACTTAACTCTCACAGCGCCTCTTGGCAAGACACTTTACTCTCACAGCGCCTCTCTGACACCCAGGGCCGAGTTGTTCAAAGCCCGATTAAGCTAACCCAAGATTAGCAGAATTCTGATTTCAGTTTGAAACTTTTGTGTGAGGTTTTCCGTTTATGTTTGTCCTTCAGTTTTGAACTAGAGTAATTTCAAACTACACAAAACATACATGTAAGCAGTCAAATACATTGACATGCACAATGCTGAAGCCTCTAGATTTCAAAATTTTCTGGGAGACATGCCCCCAGACCCCCCTAGAGGCTCGCGCCTTGTATTTAATAACCCTGTCAATACGAACACCCTTCAAAAAACCTCTGCTACGCGCCTGCACTGTACGCAAATACACTGTACAAATACAGAAAAGAGGGATAGCGTCTTCTTTGACTTAAGGGCTTTCACTTTGTTAGGATCATCGTCCTTATTTTGATTTCCCATATGCCGCACCATAGTTAGTAACTATGGCCGCACCACTGGCAGCCGTGCGCTTTATGCAGCGAAAGGCATAAGAGTTCGTGGAAACAAACCAACAGGAGTACATCAAAGAATAATTAACATTACAACAAACCTCCTGCTGTCTCTTCTCCAAGCGTCACTTTAAGGAAGCAAGAGAGCGAAACGAAAATAACGCTGGTAAGAACAAGACTGACTGTCATATTGCTGCTGAAATGACTCCGCAAATTTTCCCGGCCCGCAAACGATCCCGGGAAAGGAATCCCCGACCGGAAATGATCGATGCATGGCGCGCACGAAAATAGAACAGCGAACCCTTCCAACTGAACTAAAACCAGGAGAGTTTATTTGCACTCTGGTGCAGTCAACCGGAAAATTCTATTTCATTCGCCCCCGGAAATTTCTGGAAATTTACACCGGTATTTTCTCCGACCCCCCCCCCCCCAAAAAAAAAAAAAAAGAAGGAAAAACTGAAAAGAGACAGAGCCCTTGCATTTTCCTTAGGGTGGAGTGAGTACAGCTGCCCAAAAGAAGTTTAAATATTAAAATTAATGAAAGAAATGAAATAAATTAACTTCGGTCACTTGTGAGAACAGAGGAATGTAACCTTTTTTTTTCACATCTTTCAAAGCCATCAACATAATTCAGCAGGTTTGGGACCTGTGCAGGCTGTGATAAGACAAGAAGTTGTTGAAGCTGCCGTGAGTGATCACCTCAGGGATACTGTGCGACACTAAAGTTTTTGTGATTTTTTCCACAATCCATTCCCGCAAAAATTTTATACTCACTTGCAAAATTATACAAACGAACATCACATGTAGAATCTTTTTTTTGTTACTGCCATCAGACAGGTAATTGTGATAGTGATACTAGTTACAGGATTGCTGTATTTAAACGCCAGTCTTAAAGATGACTTTCAGTCTGTGCTGATTTTTGTTTTGTTTCTTGCATGACGTCACTACTTCACAACTACATTCAAAATTTCAAAACAACCGCTATTATGGATATGAAGTGGTTGAAGCTTTATGCTTCGTTCTTTCTCATAATTAGCACTTGATGAAACAACTTTGCAGTTGTAAAAATCAATGAAGCTGTTGGAAAAGAATTTGAAAGGCCTCAAAGATAGGGTTTGTGGTTCATAACGAATAGCATCAATTTGGATTCCATCGAGTGGGAACTTATAATGTTTATAAACACTAGGGTGCTGAGACTGTACAGTATGGACTAGAAATCATCTTTAACAATTACGAAAATTAGTTCTGCAAACTTATAATTGTGCTAGGAGTAGCACATTTTTAATGCAGCTGACGACTCTTAGATTTGGTTTTCAGAGTTGGTGTACTCCACCCCAATGGATTGAATCAATCAATCAATCATCAATCAATCAATCAATCAATCAATCAATCAGCGACTTTACCAAAGCCAAGGGTGAAGACCCTCTACGAATAGGGGACACTTAAAAAAATTAGAAAAATAATTTTAATACACAGCTACCTAATCATTTAATTAAAACTAAAACATTAGCTATTACAATAAATTATACTACATTTAAAAAAATTATTTGATTAAAAGAGACTAGAATTTAATTATTTACAATAATACATAGCTTTATAATACTTCTTAACCAATAACAAAACCTAAATAGAAAACTCTGAAGCATAGTGTTAAGAGTATAAATTATTCTGTAAATGTTCTGTGAGGGCCACTGGTTTTTCAGTACATCTACTGTTCTGTATTACCATCTATATATAGAGTTGATTATTATTTTATTTATTTATTCGCTGTGATTTAATGACTACAATAAGCCATATGGACGGTCTCTAAAGGAGTCAAAAACCCCTCACATTAGATTATGACATTAAGAATTTTCTAGCGTTTGCCTTAAAGGTTCTCAGATTGGATTCACAGTGAGTGTCCAATGGCAGTTAATTTCATCTACAATTCTATGAAAAAATGAGAATTTTAGCACATAGTAATAGATGTCCAACAGTGGCAATTAAATGTAGTTCTAGCAGATTTCTTTTTTCAGAGGCAAATTATCACTATGTCTGCGAGAATAACAGTCACATTTTGAATAGTACTCAACAAAAGGTTGAACGTCAATATCAATCATGCAATTTAGTGCCTTGGAAAAAAATGAAACATCATAAGCTCTTCTTTGTCCAAGAAACAGTACGTTCAGTTTCTTTAATCGGGTTTCATACTTGTATACTTTGTCTTATAATAATTACTATTATTGTCACCAAAAAAGGGACATTTATTAGAGCAAGGCTATTTATTGAGTAGACACCCTTATACCCTAGCTTGTTCAGCAAAGAAAAGCTGTTAATAATGGAACCATTATGGCCATGAAGTTAACACTGCATTGTTATCAATTTTAATACTTCCAGCTTTCTCCAGTCAACCTTTCACTAACATCCCACAATTTCTTTGCCAAACCAGGATCTTTGGCAAGTGGATTGCACTCCTTGACTCGGCAATCACTGTAGTAAAGCCCTGAGATACCTTCCAGCTCTTCTGCAACTGAACAGTAGATTGTTGTCTGTGCTCCTTGCTTGCAATCTTTGAAAAACAGGAACATCAAGAGCTGCACTAAAGGCTTCATATAAGGTTTGTGCAAAAGCTTCCAGTATCGCCAGATGTCAGAATTCACAGCACCAGGATGAAGGGCATATACTGTTACTCCAGTATCTGAAACAACAGAATTAAGACACAATTAATTATCTGTACTTGGCCTAATGGTTATTGCACTGGACTCTGGACCACATAGTCTGGATTTGAACACTGGTTGCATCACTGTGTTGTATTCTTGGGCAAGACACTTAACTCTGTCTTCAGCCAGGTGTATAAATGGGTAAAGATAAATACTGTGACGTACTAGCATCCCATCTATGAGGGAGAAGAACTACTCAGGAATATATACTTCATGTACAGTGTAGCAACTCTAAAGTTGCAAAATCAGAACAGATATCCATTCTGTGTACACAAGCCAAAGGATCAGATCCAAGATCAAGCCAAGAGGATTAAGAAACCCCCTATCGTGAATCAACAATGCATTGTATACCATTTGTGTAGTGTAATAATACACATGAAAAAATTACTCGATTCTGATTGGCTGAGAGCAGTGCAGTTCAAGTGTAACACCAGTGCAAAAAGTGTAACACCGGTGCACAAAGTGTAACACTAGTGCAAATTACACATCGTAATTCTGGATAATGATTGGCAGAAAGACAATGAGAAATTTTGAAAGCCAATGATATCATCTAAAGCAGTGAGAAACATTTTGTACGGAAACTCGAATGCGAAAAAAAATGGCTTCAAGAAACATCTTCCGGCAATTTTTCTGCGCAAATTTTTTCATGTTTGTATTATTAATAAGTAATCATACGGTTTCGAGTTCAATTTGGAATTAATTTGCACTTGTGAGTTTTTCAAAAAGCTGAAATTGCACTCGCCGAAGCGGCTCATGCAATTTCAGCTTTTTGAAGAACTCGCTCGTGCAAATTAATTCCAAATTGAACTCGAAACCGTATGATTACCTATACTAATCTGTGCAATGCAGATTATGTCAGCTACACATGCTGACCCCCATTTCAACGTAGTGAGGAACATAAGGGGTCTGCAATTGGGAAACACATCAGAGACCAACTTGGGAGGGACACAAGTGACACAGATCTTAGAACTAAGATTTACAGAAGTGCCAGAGCAAATCTGTAACTGCTTAATTTATGAGATGCTTTTTATAAAGCCAACTTTGAGCAAGCAGTCTGACTCCATCTGTGCATTTTATCCTAAAACATGTTTTGAAGAAACTACTTATTAGGGCCCATTTACATGGAAAGAGGATGATCCTAGTGCCAGGATCATCCTAGTTTACATGGAAAGAGGATGATCCTAGCGCTGGGATCATCCTAGCACTAGGATCATCCGAGCGCGGTATGTTTTCAGCTTTCAGTTTACATGTGAAGGGTTGTATTTGGCCCCAGTGCTAGGATCATCCTAGCGGTAGGATGATCCCTGCCAAATACAACCCTTCACATGTAAACTGAAAGCTGAAAACATACCGCGCTCAGATGATCCTAGTGCTAGGATGATCCCAGCGCTAAGATCATCCTCTTTCCATGTAAACTAGGATGATCCTGGCACTAGGATCATCCTCTTTCCATGTAAATGGGCCCTTAGAAATGTAGTTGTACACGATTTTTGGATGATTTTACTCACCTTCTAATCTCTTGCTCAACTCCCTTGTGAATACAACCTGCGCTAACTTTGATTGACCATAGCGACTCTTAACTTTGTCAAACTTTTCTTTGGAAAGTGTTAAATCATCAAGTTGGAGACCTGCATTTTCCAGCTCATGCATTAAAGATGATACATTCACGATACGACTTGGTGATGATTTCTTTACTTTCTCCATCAGTAGTAAAGTGAGCAGAAAATGGCTGATGTAGTTTACTTGAAAAGTACTCTCATAGCCATCCTTTGTCACCCTGTAAGATTCGTCAACAAGCCCTGCATTGTTTACCAGAATGTCCAGCCTCTCTTCTGTTTCATTGAAGAGCTTAGCAAAAGCTCTGACGGACTCAAAAGAAGCCAGATCAACAATCCTGACAACAACTTTATCACTTCCAGTCTGAGCAATAATGTCTCTTGCAGCATCTTTGGCCTTTTCCTCGTCTCGGCAAGCCAAAATGACCCTGGCACCTCTCTTTGCAAAATCCAATGCCGTCTCCTTGCCTATTCCAGTGTTTGCACCTGTTATAATGGCAGTCTTGCCTAAACATAACAGCAGTAAAACCATTTTAAAATCAATGTAACATGTAAGTCTGTACTGTAAACAATTCTTCAGCTGGTTGCAAAAAAAAAACACAAACAAGGGAAGCTGGAGAAGTCAAAAAGAAAGAGGACGAGGGGTCAAGCTTTATCCATATCTGGCCCAGATTGTTCAAAAGGTGAATAACACTACCCAATGGATAAATCACTATCCAGCAGATAAGTGTTAACAAAGCAAACCGTGTTATCCGCTTAGTAATTTATCTTCATTCAAAATCCACAATCCTCACTAAAGCTGTTACTTGTTTACATCCCTGTGTCAGTTCCCTACCGGAATGCTTCATATTTACCCAGTAAATACTCTCACTGACTATTCCATAAAACTCACCTAAAATACTCAGACAGGTAAATTTAATAGAACAAAAATATACCAGTCATCGTGCATTTTAAGTAGAGAGACTTAAAGTAGTCTAATGTAGTTGAAATTAACACATGCTATATGTTGCTTGGCATTTGATTTTTAAATGTTTATTGAGTTTCAGTCGCCACTTTCTCTTAAAGCTTTTCTTTAGTTTTTGCATAGAAATTTTTTTGGGAGAATAATCCTGCAATAGTCACAAAAATGCTAGCATGATGTGCAAAACTCAATCTGTACTTTCTTGGCAAATTTGTTTAACTCAAATTGCCTTTTTTCCCTACAAACTGATACAAATTAAATAAACATGCAAATCTTGCCCTGTAGACTGCTGGCAACAATAATTTTGAGCTCCAAGATTACAAAACTCTATCAAAGCCATAACTCTATCACTTATCAGCTTTCACTAGGTCAAGGAAAGGCTAAGCTCACTTTATTTGAACTTCTATAGCCTGGATCACCTTTAGAAGTAAAAGCATCAAGTTTTACTTCATAACCTGCTGGCTGCACATTCGCAATTTTTGAAGTATCACTTAGTATGCATTGTCAATCTTACCATCCAATCGAGCCTTGCTCTTGCAAACCCCTCCACCAAAATACCACTTTATAAGTACTAGCAAGCAAATTGTTACTCCTATGACAGCTATCAGTGTTGAAGCAGTACTTTGCAATATGACATTGTTGCCTTTAAGATATTGAAACAAAAACAAAGCTATTTTTGAATATAATAACACAATGACACAGTTTACATGTAACTATGACAATAACAAAATTTCTTGCAACACAAATACTTCAGGTTTCCAATGACAACATTTGTCTGTGATGAACTTGATTAAGTTATTAAGTCACTAATATTTTTGTGAAGAGTACCTAAACCTGTAATTCTGGGTAGTAATCATGGCAAAGCAATCGTTTAGGTGTTCAAGCCATTTTACTCTGATGTAGTGCCACACAACATAATATCTGGTGGATACACCTGACCATATGAAGGAATCTTTGTAACTGAGCTCCTGGGCTCCATGACAAGTTGTGGATTTATGGGGCAATGGGGTCTGAGACAAAAGAACATCCCCAGGGTGTAAGGGATTTAGAATCCCCAAAGTACTGGTTGAAGATTTCTACTGAACATGCTGCTGTGAAATCAATCTTTGCTCATTAGTTGATGCTGATCACGAGCTCACACTCTTAGTTGGAGAGGTCTGAAGACAGTGTGATAACTTTTTCTTAATGTACAGTTCCAGTAGAAATCTATCCCTCTCTCACCTTGCAGTTGAAAGGCCATTAGAGATTCTGAGTGTGCAGAAAAAAACTTTAAAGGAAAGCTTAAATTTTTCAGGAGGGTGGAGGAGGAGTGGGCTCGACAAAAAGAACATTCTTTGGGGAGGGGGTGGGCAGATGGATATTTTCTGGAACACCACAATCTCAATCCTTAGCTTTAGAGGTGGCATTTGAGGGCTTTGAAAAGGTCAGGGAGTTTCACAGTGATTTCCTTTTTTTCAACATGCTCCGAATAAAATATAATTGCCAAACTCTTGTGTGTAAACAAAAACAAAGGTGTGGTTGACAAGGGCCCTTTATGCACTTATCAATTGAAATCCCGACCAATCAAAAAGCTAGAAATGCAATAGTCGGAGCTGAGAATCTACTAATAACATTCTAATAACATTTAGTTCAAATTTTCTAGTTCTTTAGTGTACAAATTTAGCTAAACCAAAAGCCAAATATGATAACAGACCAAAACATAGATATATATACTACAGGTATGTCAAGGATACCTGTATGCATCACGGAGCCAAAGGACAGGATGGGCAGAACCACTAGTATTTTGGACCCTAAAGAACGAGGAAATATTAAGAAACTACATGCATGGTTTTACAAACACTAGAAGTAGAAGAGCGTGTATCTGGATTGTGTGAGAAGTTTTGATTAAAAACAATAATATTTTCCAGCCAATGAACCATGAAAGCTCAAGGCAAAATCCCAAAGGATTAATCTAAATGATGAAATAAAGGGAAAATAATTAGGAAACCCTTACCATTTCAAAACCAGATGTCGAAACAAGCGAATCCAGCGAGCGACACCAGTGACCACGTGAAGAAATTACCGTGAGGAAACTAGACACGAGTCCAATCCCCACCTCGCTCGATGAATCCTGAGAAATCCCCCACCCCCACGGGCGAACAGTGCCTTCAAATACCATAAAAATCCCCCAAATTCCCCTACCTTGGCTCGCGGTGGGTGTCGGGATTTCAATAGCGTCGCGCACAGTTACATTACATCACCAGAGATCGCCCACAAGAAAATCAGGCAGGAGACATTGGTGGTGTAGGTTTTTGATTAGCTTAAATATTGTTAGAAAGCAAACACTGCTGCCGTGAGTAATGTAAAACGGTTTCAAGGTGTCCAGAAAAGAACCTAAATGTCACAAATTGCACGAGGATCTTACAAAGGCGCAGTGACGGTTCCAAAACCCTCACTTCAGGAATTGGAAGGCAGTTGCGATTAGCCGATTAGAATTCTTCACAGGGAAATGTTTTACGAAGAAACTTATCTGCTGTTTCCTGGTTTTGAAAAAAAGACCTATCAGTTGACTTATTGCCAGAAATTCCCAAATTTGACAACGGAGCCGTCCACACATACATAATTCTTATCTCTGAGGCAATTCCAAATCCATAGAAGAATTAGGTGTTCTGAGCAATTTGGAGAACAACATAAACAAATGTGGGCAGACCTCAACTGCACGTGTTTCATAGATATGTTATATGTTTGGCGCGATCACTTGTGCAACATAAATAGCGCGGGCTAAAACTGTATTTTATATGCGAAGACAGAGCGGGCCAATCTCACTTATGCGGCAAGGCAACGGATCGGATCGGATCTGCAGTATTTCTTTGAGGTTTTCTTTAGTGGGTTGCTGGCTTTCTTGTCAGTGATACACCTGAATGTCGGGTACAATGATAGTATTTTTTTCTACTATAGATGCGAGAAGTGTGAATGAGAAACCCATCATATTTTGCCGACCTCCTTCAAACTCTGTATTATTATAATCCCAAGGTGCACGTTGTGGGATTTTCTCTAACATTTTGAGCTACAGAGGCCATCAAATTGCGAAATAAATTACTGAGTATCGTGCTGAAGAGCTCACGAGTGCCGTTGTTCCATACATCGCTCTCAAAGAAGTAGCGCATGGAATGGTTTGTTTGTCTGAGTCACTCGGGGGTTAAATTTTCGTGACGTCATTAGTGCGCGACGCTATTGATAAGTGCATTAAGGACAAACTCTTGGGGACTGGCACTTCACAACTGAGAAAAATCTTCGGAACCCCTACTTTCCTGCCACCTAATCACAGTTCTCTCGGTTCGCGCATAATTGGCTTGCAACCGCTTTTGCCAGTATCGTTTGATTGTAATTTACATCTTGTCGTCGGTGAATAAACGTGTTCTCTCTTGCTCTGAGTCTCGGCTCAACTTATTGGGCAAGAGAATGACACGAGAACGCAAAAGGGACTCAAGGGGGAGATCAGGAGACCATCACAAGGAGCGAGCGGTATTTTTACAGACCAGTCTATTTTTAGGCTTCTTTTCCCGCGAAATATAAAGTCAGTTCCGGTCTACACAAGCGCGCATCGGTAATGGAAAAAATGGCGGTTTTCATTTTAATCTTCCGGCGAAGTGATGTCGTCAGTTATATATTAAGTCCGTGCTTGTGATTGGTCACTGAGGTTCCTGCGGGGATCTGAATTCGCGGTAAATTCAAACTAAAAATAGATCGGTCTGTGAAAACGCCGTGACAGGAATATGGAGTAGTTGCACGCTCCTAGTGATGGGCTCTTGTCGGGAGATTGCGACGAGACTACGGACTCAAATAGTAGTCAAATTTATTGTCTTAAATATCCTATTTATCATCCTATTATCTTATGCATTATATAACTGAGAAAATTATTTCATTAAGATTGGCTGAGAGCAGGCCCTTAATAAAATCGTTGATTTTCAAGTTGCACTGCAATGCAAAAATGCAAAATGAAAAATAGAACGCGCGAGTAATCGTAAGAATGCTCGAGAAAATAAGGATTTACGCTACGCGTGACGTTTTAGTATAATTCTCTCAAACGGCTCCGCAGTTATATAGGCGGTTGAGACCTGAATTTTTTCAGGCTACAATTTCACAGCTACACAGCTACAATGGTGACATTGCTAGTTCGTAATATACCCAGGTATATTCCCGTTCTGGCCTTGATTTTTTCAGGCTTTAATTTAACAGCTGCTTAAGTTGTGTGTATAACTGCGATGATCATCAGTGTCTTCATATCTTTCTCTGCAGTTCATTACGAACTCACAACGTGACCAGCTTCTGGCCAGTTGGCTTGATCGATAGCTCAGTTGGTAAAGTACTGCACCGGTATCGCAGAGATCATGGGTTCGAATCCCGTTCAGGCCTGAATTTTTTCGACGATCAATCATTTCTTCATATCTTTCTCCACAGTTCTCAAATATGATCATTCATATATTCATTTGTACACTTTATTTAGTGAAGTAGGTTTGAATAAAGGCAGCCAAAGGGCTCATGATAGAGCGGTGGTCGTGAGTGTGTCAATTGACACATCCAGGTAACGCACACCTACAATCTTGGGCGGAATAAAAAGGAACGATTAGCCCCCCCCCCCCCCCCAAAGCAATGATGAAGGCGAGAAGGAGCAAAAACGCGCCATTTTTATATCATCATTGAAATTCGGGGGGAGGGGTGGTCCAAATGTTCCATTTATTTTGTCCAAGATTGTAGGCTTCCCAGATTGTGCTGATTTGGGATGACTGAGCAATAATAATGACCTTGACATTGAACAACCTTCGTTGACCTTCATTAAAGCACACAAGGAAAAGCTCGTCGGTGCAGTAGACAGACATTTTGCAAACTTCGCCTAGTTGATCTCGAAGGAATAAGAGGATATTGTACTAATTTATATCTTTTGTTGTCAATTTGCCATTTTGGGTCACTTCGATTCGAGTTTTGGGGGATTTTCATATAATCCATTTTCTGGAGTGTTTGTATGAAACCCCGGTTATACCTGATTAAAAGTGTACAAAATTGAACGATGTTTCAAAGTAGGAGTCGAAATGGAAGTGGGTGATGGAACTGAGCAAAATTTGTCATCTTTCGTGCCGTCACCCAAGCTGAGATCAATTCACATGCGAATGCACTTGCTGCTAAGACTTCATAACGAACCGATTATCTTATAACTATTTGTTGACTGAAGAAGACAATAAACCGTAGAATAACAACAAATGCTCCGCAGACATTTGAATACAGTACACGTAATCTTTACAAAGGCCAAGGCTATCTGAAGACGTCACGATAACATTACGTTGCAGTTTTTGAGTCGAACATTTCGTAATACCTCCAGTTTATAAGCAGTTGTCGCTAGCATCCTCTGTCCAGTGAGTCACTTCATGTGTTCTTGTTACATTGCTGCAGTACAAAGGCTACTCTGATCTGTAAGTTACATTTCTTTCTGACAGTTAATTGTTATTAATTTTACTAATGAACACGGCATACGCGCATTTATCTTTCGAACAAGAGGGCAAGATTTAAATTCCGTTTAGTAAAGTAATGTGGGTAAAAATAAGTTTATATTTCTTAAAGGCAGTTAGGCAAAGATGTGTTCACCGAATTATGGGCAATTTACCGGAAGTCGGGCTCTTAAAAACCTTTAGCCGTGACTGATCTAATCTAAGACGGTTCAGTTGCAGCGAGAAGCGCTACGATTTTGTTTTCGTGATGTTGGTATTTGTTCTGTAAACATAGGATTTAACCTCCTCTGAATCCCCCGTTTTTTCTTCCAGACCTGCTACAAATACTGCCGTTAAGTTGAAGATTGTAAGGATGGAATTCCTACAGCACATGGTGTCTTTGGAACTCCTCGCTCATCCTGCAGCCATCACGTCAGTTTTGCTCCTTGCAGTCATGTTCCTCTACTGGTATGGAACGCGTGGCTTCGCGGACCTCAAAAAACTCAACGTCCCTGGCCCAAAACCTGTTCCCTTTCTTGGAAACTTCCTCGAAACGAGGAAATACGGTGTACTGCATCTGATGTGTCTCGACTACGCTAAGAAGTACGGTAAGGTTTTCGCCGTATGTCTGGGTGGTAAACCTACGCTCGTAGTTGCAGATCCGGAAATGTTAAAGCAAATAATGATCAAAGATTTTGCAAGCTTTCGAAATCGTTTCCAAGTCCAGTTCCCGGGTCCTCCATTCGAGAAAAACCTATTAGAGTCAAAGGATGAAACCTGGAAGCGAATCCGATCCACGCTGACACCAACGTTCAGTGCGGGAAAGATGAAGTTGATGTTGCCATTGATTGAGAAGTCGTGCGACACATTGATGGAAAAGCTCGAGAACATTGCCGATTCAGGTGAGCATTGAACCGTTTTCTGATTGTTTTCTCATCCTTTGAGCTACTTGCTTTTGATGCTCAAGTGGATCATTTTAGTCGGGGTCCCACCTATTGGAACGCCTTTCGTGACCTGTTCACCTACATTTGTTATTGCTTCATTCCATTTTTCTTGCGATCTCGACGTTCTATGACAAAATAGAGGGTTTGTGGACAGACCACATACATATTTTATTTGTAACTCCCGAAAGGGGCTTTTCTGTCACAAATGCTAACTAACTTAAATTATACAATGTTTAATGAATTGATCATGCGTACAATATTTAACTGAATAAAAAAACATGATCTAAGACTAATCAACAATTCGAGATTCCAAGATTTGCTCAATTAAGTGTCTTTCAAATGAGTTTACATTTGTTGAACGTTTTAAGATGTCGCTTGAGTCATTTCAGAGCTTGGCTCCACGACATGCGAAGGATCGTTGCCCCGTGATCAATCTACATCTCGGAATGTTCAAGTCATTGCTATGTCTAGTGATTCTAGTAGCGATTTGGGAGCGAAAAATAAATTTAGCAGATAAATATTCTGCCGGGAACCAGATTATGGATGCATAGACCAGTAGTAAATTACTGGCGAAAACACGTAATTAATATAAAGAGTACCCGTGCGCCAGATAAGGGTTTCGGGAAGAGTCAGAATTTTCATAGAGATATAGACAAAAAAAACACAATGCAGGGGATCGAAAACATAACGACTTGTTTCGAATTATTGGGGGTGACCGTTAGCAGGGTCTTACCATTAGCCGTAAAACGGGCCAAACATTTAACCGTTAGGTATAAAAACCGGACAATTTTAACTCCTAGCCGTAATAAAAAAGTTAGCCACGAAAGTACAAATTTCAAGATCTCTGTGTTGTCTTACTGTAGTAGTAAGCTATATTAGTGCACGTACAGTGCTTATAACAATACCTTTTTCCATCCTGGAAATCGAATGGTCTCAAGACCTTAAATACCATGTTTTACATTAATCAAAATATATTTTTCACTTTTTTAAACAATGATAATTTATTTTTAACTTTTCAAAACAATGGTAATTTATTTCTAAGATTTCTGTTAACTGTAAGGAAAATAAATGAACCGTTAGCCGTTAAAAAGCCAAAAAATCTCGGACGTACAAAGTTTAAAAGTTTTTAAAAGACTATTTACTACTCTAAAGTGCTGAAACTTTCAGTGGCTGTTCCTTCACTCTCTGCTCTGCGGAAAGTTTGATATGTCAGTTGTCCAAAAAACAACTTTTTTTGAGATAAATCTGTTGTTTTTTTCCAGTTTTCGTCATCAAATTGCAGAAATTCATGAATTTGTAAATTTGATAAGTATTCTGGCTTGATTTTGTGCTAATTTCAGTTATTTCTGGACTTTTTAAAGAAATAATGAAATCCAAGATGGCGGATCCAAGATGGTCGATCAAATGACGTCATTTGACGTTATTTGACATCATTACCAGCAAAAATGGTATCAACTTGTAAAGCAAGCTCAGGGCTATCTAATCAATGTATATTTATTTCGCTCTGCCTTAACAAAACGAAAACCAAGTTAAGAGGGGGAGCTCCATGCCCCCTTCCCCATTGTACCCCGGTGGGGGTATGAGTTATCTTGTACGTCCGAGGGTTAAGTGCTGTAAAAGCCACCTCCCTATTAAGACCTCTTTATTAGCTATGCATTGAGAACTATTTTAACTTTTGACGGCATAATTTGATTTACAGATCAAAGTGTAAACATGCTGGACTGGTTCAGCAAGCTAACTCTGGAAGTGATTTTGTCTACTGCTTTTGGTGTGGACGCGAACATTCAAACGGGAGAAAACACCGAAACGCTTGAGAAGGCTAAGGCCCTTTTTGAAGTGCCGTTTGTGGTCCGATTGATAGCCCGTCTGCCATTTGGCAAATTACTCCTTGAGATAATGACTGTTATACGTGGAAATCCGGCGACATATCTAGGAGACGTCGTCAAGGAAATCATCAAAAGCCGGCGCCAGCAGGGGCTCACGGGACGGAAAGATCTGCTCCATCTCATGATGACTGCCAACGAAGAGACCACGGCAAAAGGGGTCAGCAAACTTTCTGATGAAGAGATTGTAGCACAATCGATCATCTTCCTTCTGGCTGGATACGAAACGTCAAGCAACACGTTGAGTTTTTTCCTGTATCACTTGGCCCTAAACCCAGATGTTCAAGACAAGCTGCGGACAGAGATCAAAGAAGCCGTAGAGTCCAATGCCAAGAGGAAGTCTCTGCACGAACTGGCTCAGAACATGGAGTACCTTGATTGTGTCATCAAGGAGTCACAGCGACTTTGTCCTGCGGCTCCACAAGTCAACCGAGAATGCTGCAAGGATTACGATATCAATGGAATCCATATTCCAGCTGGCACAGAGATCGTGATTCCAATATATGTCCTGCATCATGACCCCGACGCTTGGCAAGACCCAGAGAAGTTTGATCCCGAGAGATTCCGTGGTCCCGCCAAAGACGCCCGCCACGCCTTCCAGTTCCTGCCGTTTGGCGCTGGGCCCAGGAACTGCATTGGGATGAGGTTCGCGATGATGGAGGTCAAGATTGCTCTAGTGAGAATTCTGATGAAGTACAAATTTGTGGCATCGCCTGAGACACAAGTTCCCCTTGAGATTCGTGAAGGCATTACTCTGTCGGCAAAAGATGGAGTGCTGATCAGGGTGCAGTCCATAAACTAAAGCGTCTCCATAATATACTAGCTATGTACCGTTACAACGTCGTGAAGTTTTATGCGAAAAAGCTAAACTGATAGATAAAATAGTGAATACTTAGCCCATAGACGTTTTTTAACCAAAATTGGACATATATCGTGCGCGCCCGTGCTAATGAAGTACAGGTACTCTCGTGACCGTCCGCAATAGCGGGGTGGGATGAAAATGACCCAGTGTTTGGTTGTGAAGTGTCTCATATAACACATCTGACAGCTATACTCTTTTGCGATTTCCAGTTCCTTTTAATTGTAGTACGCATTTACTTTGATACATAATCAAATAATAGAGGCAGACATAGCGTATAAGGTAGGGAACCTTCCAACACTGCAGAATTATTATGTCGTGCAATCAACAAGTCCAAGTTGTCCGCTGTGAGGAGAGAATAACAATAAAAACTGCGGCAGCCCGTAATAGCGGGAGTTGTTTTACATACGTTTGTTTGATCTCAGCCCGGGGGGGGGGGGGGGGAATTCGAATATGAAAAGGGCGGGGATGCTCGTCGGAAATTTTGAATTAAACCCTCGAAGGAGACCAATCTGGGCGTGGCCCAAGCATTTTTTGACCCCTGAAAGAGACCATGTTAAAACACAGACAAATGAAAAACACAGTGACTTTTAATGATGGCAAAGATATTATCATCGAACACATTTACCCATAAGTAATTTTTAAAAACATCGTCATAAATTAAATATATATTTTTATATTTCTTCGCGTGCAACTCTAAACGAGACCTTCATGGCTAAATATGATGGCGTTTTGCCCAGAACACCCTAAGTGAGACCGAAAGCCGGGGATGTTTATATAAGTAAAGTAAGTAAGTAAAACCTTTATTCTAGTGTCGATGTATTTAGCCTAGATAGACTAATTGGGGACACACACACAAAAAAATATATGCTACTTATGAAATTAAAATATTTACAAGAAAATGATTAAAATTAAGGAATATGGGAGATCCTATATAGCTTATAAAATTTAAAATTTAAAGAATAAAATAATTATTGGCTACAAAGATTACAGCAATTGCTGTTATTAGTTAAAAGGTCGGCCAGGTTCAGTGTTCTTATTTTGTTTATAAAATCATGTAAACTGGGCGAATCTCTTTGATTGTCAGTAAGTTTTGACCATAAGAATAGCCCGAGATATCTAACAGAATGCTTGCCATAACGTATAGTTTCAAAACGTGGTAATACAAAGTCACTATTTCGTAGCGAGTGTGTAGAGACTTTGCGGACAAATAGTTCAGACACGCAGTAAGGTACAAGACCATGTTTGACTTTGTACATAATTGCTGTAATATCCTGAAGCCGTCTATTATATAAAGAGGGTATATCAGCACGTATATATAAAATACTATACTAAGCGACTGGCCATGATTCCCTAGATGGACTGTGGTCTTCATGATAACAATCTCTCAACTAATTTACTCAGTTCCAAAATTTAATACCAAGTAATTTTTGGTTTGATCGGTTTCCATAGAAGAAAAATAAAAGTGTAACGAAAGAAAACTTTCTCTCTGGTGGGGAATCGAGCCAGCCCCAGTCTCCCGCGTGACAGGCGGGGATATTCACGGAGGATTTGACGGTGAAACTGAAATTTGTTAGAAGCAAATTAACAGCTCCCGGAAGTGGGTGTAAGAAAATCACGATAATACACCTTTTCTGGTTGGGTAGTTTTCACTTGAGTGGCGAAAGTAATTCGCATTTTTTCGGGTTGTGCATGATGACGTTGAGCGATTGACTTAAAAAAAACAGCACGCTTCACTTCGTTACACCCGTTTTTAACTGATGGTCGTAAAGCTAATACCAAACCAATTACCTTCCAATGTAATTGTCTAATTACTTGCGACACTATATTGACAACTTCTCGGATCCAAATTGAGGTAAAACCGACACAAATTGTCGTACTTGGTAGCAAACTTTTTCAGGGGCTGTGCGTCGACTACATTTATTTGCATTGCGTTTTGATTACTTCCCTGGATTGACTGTGGTACTTGCGATTCATTGGCCAGAGAATTTCTTTGGTTTTTGTTTTATGACACGAACAATGTAACCGAGAAAACAAATTTCATTTTTTCCTGTGACTAACGCAAAAATGTGAGCCCGGTTAGCTCAGTCGGTAGAGCATCAGACTTTTAATCTGAGGGTCATGGGTTCAAGTCCCATATCGGGCGTATATCGCTTTTTTAGCGGATTTTCATTTTTTGCAGGATCAAGCTAATTTTGGCAGACTGGCTTGTGTTGACATGAAAAACATTGTTCCGTAATTGATTTTGTTGGTTTGCGCTTCGTTTTCGAGAAATAACGTATGCAAAAACCTCAGTCTTCTAAGCGGCATCTTTTGGAGATCTTTTAGTACCTATCTAGCAGACAGACTGTTGAGAGTGTGCGAAGTCAAAATCAAATCCCACAGAATCTTAGCTGTACTTTCTCTTGAGTCAAGGGAATATAGCACACGAGCAGAAATCTGGGAACGGATTGTTTACATCGGTTATTGTGACGTGAAACACAACACGTGAAATTGATCGAGCGTCAAAAGGAAAGAGTGCTGGCTTGGAGCTCTGTCAACTAATATTTTAAGCCTTGTTTTAAAGTACCTTGCATGCCTGCCTGGTGGTTGAGAGGCATCATAAAGCCTTGATAAACCCGTAAGTCACCAGCACGTTTTAAAGAACCAAAATGTGCTCTGATGTTCGAGCGAGGATATACTCATGTTATCGTTGTTTGAAGTCAGGTCGATCCAGGCAGCAAAGTCCAAGAGCAGTTCTTGCCCAAGAAAAAATGCTTCTCGTGAGTGGTGGCTCATTTGCCAAGCGTTGCTGGTGTCAAAGTTTGGAAAGCGAGAACTGGTTTTAGACTTATAAAATGTCTTGTTTCAATCGGAATGTGGTTGCTTGTGTACGCACAAGGCGAAAGGACCCTTCCCAGCTTGCATAGCGGTCGCGCTCAGTGGACGTTTCATTGGTTCGGTGGCCTGGTAAACAGCAACATACCGTAAGAGGAAGTGGATTTTTGGAAGTTATTGACACAGGGATTCACACAGATAATGGACAACAAGTAGCAAATCGATTATAACATAAATTTTATTTCAAATCGGCATGATTTGCAGTGTTTCGAACTTCTGGGATCAGGGGACAGAACCCTAACCTTGAAGGCTTCACCAAGTCAACATTTTGCTCTGCCGTAAGTCAAAAGAGCATCTCTGCGATCGCTTATTGTCGTAGACTGCGAGCGGTCTCTCTTTTGCTCGAAAATTCGTAGAGAAAAAGGGAAGGAAGAACGGAAATCAACATGAGCGTGCGAGCGTGATATGCGAAGCCGCGAGCCGTAAGTAGCGCAGGCGTCGGACACGGCTCGCGGCTTTTATGAAACAAAAGGTTTCTTTCGTTTTTCTGAGTTTTGACTGAGTTTTTTGCATACGTTATTTCTCGAAAACGAAGCGCAAACCAACAAAATCAATTACGGAACAATGTTTTTCATGTCAACACAAGTCAGTCTGCCAAAAATTAGCTTGATCCTGCAGAAAATGAAAATCCGCTAAAAAAGCGATATACGCCCTTTTTGCACGAAGCCCTTCAAATGTTTCGATCTTTCTTGTAGCCTGGGTACACCTGCCTAAGACGCAGCATTTTATATAGGAAGCTGAAAAGCTTACTGCCTATTCAGTACCTCAAGTATGTGTCTATAAAATAAAATACTATACACTGGCCGCAATAGGATATAAAAGACTGCAGTTTAGAATGGCGACATGTCGGCACTGTGTTCAGGAATGACAATCACTAGCATTGGAATTGTTTCATCATTCCAAAATGTTTTATCACTAATTGATGTTTGGTTTGGTGGGTTTTGATGGAGGAAAAACAAGAAAGTATAAGGAAAGGAAAAGATTCTCCCCGGCGGGGAATCGAACCCCGGTCTCCCGCGTGACAGGCGGGGATACTCACCACTATACTACCGAGGACTTGATGTTGTGTAGTAAACATTTGAGATGGAAATCAACATTGCTTAATTACCTTCTGGAAAGTGGGTGTGAAACAATACAGCTTTTCTGGTTGGGCAGTTTTCACTTGAGTGTCGAAAGTAATTGGCATTTTCTGGGGCTGTGCATAATGACGTTAAGCGATTGGCTAAAAAAACTCGCGTCACTTCGTTATCCAATCAGATGTAAAACCCAAAGCAATCGTGACTTGCTTGCACACGTTTGCCCGCGCTTTGCGTCAGCTAAATGTATTTGCTTTGTATTTTGATTGGTTGACTGGATTGACTATGGTCTTTGTGATGGGCCAGAAGATTGTGTTTGCTTTTTGTTTTATGACACAAACAATGTCACCGACAGTTGAAAACTGGTGATGTCTATAACCTTATCATTGTCTCCCTAAAATAAGAAAATGTCACTGCCGGCTAAAGTAAAGTCTTCAGACATCGAAGAAAGGACAAGTGTTCTTTTTCATGTTATCTTGACAAATCAAGTGAGCCCGGTTAGCTCAGTCGGTAGAGCATCAGACTTTGAACGGACGTGTTTGAAGAGCTCCGCGATCCGTTTTTCCCGTTAGCGCCTTTGAGGTTTGTTCTCTGGTTTCCTGGTTTTGTTAGATTGTAACAGGCCTTTTGGCCACTATTTGCTTCGAGATTATAAGTGGCATCGCTTCTTCGTAGCCGTTTAATTTCGAAGTTTGGATAATGGAAAGTTCTGTTGAAAGTGAAGTCGTTACGAATTTGAATATGGAAAGTTCTGTTGGCGCCAAAACTGTCCCGGAGGGTACTGATGGTGCTGTGGATAATGTCCCTGGAGAGAGTCTTGAGAGTGTTAATGATGTAAACACGACTTCCACTGACGATAATGGGGCTTCACAATTTGCTGATGGTCCGAATGAACTTCGATCGTATGTAAATGCAGATTCCTATGCCTCGAGAGCGGCCAGAACGGCTGGTCGTGTTTCTTCTGATAAACCAACCTGGCGGCGTCCTACTCATTCCGCGGCTAATGATATGCCAAAACGCCCCAGAACAGCTTTATTTACGCCATCACGTTCCACATCAGCGAGATCTGTCTTTGAAGCCTTGAGTATGGCACATATTGACGCATCGGATATTCAGTGCATGCAACGAAAGATGAACAGTGAGGTTGTAATTACTTTCAAGTCAGTGGATGTTAAGGAAAAATTTCTTCGTTTAAACGCTCTCACCGTTGGAGAGTACAGCTACGCGACGCAAGACATTGATCGCCCTATGACCTTTTTGACAATATACGACGCTCCATTTGAACTGAGCGATTTGGCCATTATCAGGCGGCTTGCTCCCTTTTGCGAGGTTGTACATTATCGTCGGGGCAAATTCGATTTTATGCCAGGAGTCTACAATGGCCTACGTCATTACCGCGTGAGGGTAACGAAGCCTGTTCCAAGTTTTATCCGGTTTGGTAAATACCAGATTTTTTTGAAGCATGACGGCCAGGTACCAACCTGTCGGCGCTGTAACCTCGCTGGTCATTTTAGTAATGATTGCAACCTGAAGGTTTGTTTTAATTGCGAAAACATCGGGCATGAGGCTGGTTCGTGTCCGGCGCCACCTTTATGCCATTTTTGCAAAGAAGCTGGCCATACTAGCCGCGAATGCGGTTATTCTTGGGTTTCGTCATTAATCAGGGGTACCACAACAGATGAGTCAACCCCTGTTAATGTGGATCGTTCCGATGGGGAAGATAGTGAGGCCTCCTTCAAGACCCGCTCGGGAGACTCATTTAAATGGGCCGAAGATTCGGACCTTTCCGATAAGGGTGAAGAGGATGATGATTTTAGAGATGCCGAGGCGCAACCTCTTGCTGCGGCTTTGCCCGTGAGTACGTTGCCCGCTGATCCGTCCTTCTTTGAGCCATCTGAAAATGAGCCAGCTGCCACTGAACCATCGACCGCTGAGTCGACAGCTGTTGGGCCGTCTGTATTAGCTGCTGTACTGCCTACAGAATCTCTGCCTGATGCCCAACCAAATCAAACTGCCGAGAACCAGGCCTCCCCGGCCGACCATGGCACCGATGTATTAGCTGCTGTACTGCCTACAGAATCTTTGCCTGATGCCCAGCCAAATCAGACTGCCGAAAACCAGGTCTCCCCGGCCGACCATCAGCCTGATGGAGTACTAGATTCCCAGGGCTTCATAAAGCCCCCAGTCGTAGTAATTGATGACCTAAGTCAACCATCTGATCCTTCAAGTGCGCTTCATTCTTCAGCTAGTAAAAGCCGGGTTCCCGTCCGTGTTCCTAGACTTACCCGCCGTACCTTCGCTGTGGCTCCTACAGCTCTAGAAGCAGCCGCCCTCCGCAAGAAGAATCACCCTCTTGTCTCTGGAGAGTCGCAGACTCCCGCTGCCTCTTCTACGCCCATGGAGACTACGGTAGACCTAAAACGCAAGGCTCAAGCCCAG
The DNA here is from genome assembly GCA_964020085.1 of Micromussa lordhowensis. Taxonomy (NCBI): domain Eukaryota; kingdom Metazoa; phylum Cnidaria; class Anthozoa; order Scleractinia; family Lobophylliidae; genus Micromussa; species Micromussa lordhowensis. The sequence goes on from OZ026600.1 coordinate 37,748,508, forward strand.
GCCGACGCTCCCCCCAAGGAGAGGCGGGAGAAGAAAAAAGGCAGGAAGTAGATAGTTTTACCTTTTTTCCCAGTTTTTCGAGTCCTTTTTCCAAGACATTTTCAAGGTTTTGACTATTAATGCGAGGGGTTTGGGGAGTCCCCTTAATAATAACCTCCTCTTTGATCTCATTGAGAAATCTGCATGTGATATTTGTTTCGTTCAGGAAACTTTAGTTAGTTCTGAGGCAAAGATCAAAGTTCTTTCCCGTAGATGGCTGGGCCGTAGTTATTGGTCCCCCTCAATTGGCAAACAGGGAGGTGTTGCCGTTTTAATATCTCCCAAGTGCTCCGATGAAGTAGTGTCTTGGAAAAAGGACTCTAATGGGCGTATAATTAGTATTCTGGTTAGAATCGACGGTGTAGATCTTAACTTCGTCAATATTTATGCTCCCACCAATCGTACTGATCGAAAATTGTTTTACGAATCCCTTCATGAATACTTTGTTCCTGCGTCCGCTCTCGTGATCGGTGGCGATTTCAATTGTTATGAAAATGCACTCGATAAATTTGGCGGGAATGTTTCAGTCGGTGGTGAATGTAAATCTCTAAAATCTGATTTTGTTTTGGTTGATGCGTGGCGTAAGTTACACCCTAGCGCGCGCGAATTCACCTGGTTCAACCATGATTATTCAATTGCTAGTCGCTTAGACAAGTTCTTTGTCTCAAAGGAGTTGTTTACATCTGATTGCCAATGTGAAATCTCACCTTGTCCGCTATCTGATCACGATTTTGTTTCTTTTGTTTTTGATATCCCTGACGCCGCTAAACGCGGCCCAGGCGTGTGGAAATTAAATAACTCGCTCCTTGATGACAAAAACTTCTGTGGTATTATTCGTAATTTAATTCAAAGTCACGTTTTGTATTTTGCTTCATTTCCGTCTCCTCAAGATTGGTGGGAGTTTTTAAAAGTTTCCATCAAGGAAGAATCGATTTCGTTTTCCCGCCAAAAGCGCCGGCAATTGTGTCGAGATCGTGTTTTTCTAACGAATAAATTAATTAGTCTTCGTCAACGCCTGGTCAACGGTGACAATTTCGTTGTTGATTCTATTCAAGATATAGAATGCCGCTTAAAGGTCATCTACACTAAAGAAATCGAAGGAATTTTAGTCCGCAGTCGAGCGGAATGGCTCGAGGAGGGCGAACGCCCAACTCGTTATTTTTTTCAGCTGCACTCTTCTAATGCGCAGAGAAGCAAAATATCATCGATATATAATTCATCCGGCGTTGAGGTTTCGTCACAAGATGAAATTGAGCAGGCACATTTTGATTTCTATTCTTCCTTGTTTTCGGAAGAACCGGTTGATATGGTTTTCCAGGATGATCTTTTGTCTTCACTTTCTCGCCAGCTGTCGCCTCATCAGTCGTCATTGTGCGAGGGCACAATGACGATTGATGAAATTTCCTTTGCAGTTAAGAACATGAATACGAACAAATCTCCCGGGCCCGATGGTTTAACCGTTGAATTTTATCGTAAATTTTGGGATATATTAGCTCCTCATTTAGTTCTTGTTTTCAACTCCTGTTTTCAAGCTGGTGAGATGTGTGAATCCATGAAAACAAGTAATACTCGCGTGATCTATAAAAAGGGGGATCGGAAATCTCTTAAAAATTGGAGACCGATCTCCCTTCTCAATGTTGATTACAAAATCTGCTCTAAGGCTATCTCTATTCGCCTTTCTAAAGTCCTGGAATTCATTGTTGATCCTGCCCAAACATGCTCTGTTCCTGGGCGGAAGATTTCAGCGAATCTTCATACTCTTAGGGATATTTTAGATTACCTTGACCGCACAGGGGAAACTGGTATTTTAGTAAGTCTTGATCAGGAGAAAGCCTTTGATCGCGTAAACCGTTCTTTTCTACAGAGTTTGCTAACTCGTTTTGGTTTTGGCCCCTCTTTTTGTAACTGGATTAACACGTTTTATAAAGGTGCTAATATGCGCGTTATTGTGAATGAATGGCTCACAGAGCCGATCCCTTTGTCTCGCGGCGTTCGCCAGGGGGATTCCCTTTCCCCAATGCTATATATTCTTTGCGTTGAAACTCTTGCATGTCAAATTCGTTCATGCTCCCAAATTGAAGGCTTTCTCTTACCTGGTGCTAACGGGTCTCAATATAAAGTAAGTATTTATGCTGATGACACGACTAGTCTAGTCAAATCTGTTTATTCTCTTGCAGCCCTCTTTCGCGTAATCAGCGTGTACGAGAGGGGATCCGGAGCGAAACTCAATGTATCCAAAACAGAGGCCATGTGGCTGGGCGCGTGGCGCTCTCGCGCTGACCAGCCGTTTGGCCTCACATGGGTAACAAAAATGAAAATTCTAGGGGTTGTTTTCGGACAGAACGCAGAGTCTGACAATTGGCGGCCAAAGCTTAAGAAGTTAGAAAATCATCTTAATTTTTGGAAATCTCGTTCTTTATCCCTGGTGGGCAAGTCCCTGATTGTGAATACAATAGGAATTAGCAAACTCCTGTATCTAGCTACTATTCTTCCTGTCCCTCAATGGGTTATTTCGGAGGTAAATAAATTGATTTGGCCTTTCCTATGGGGTTGCCGAATGGAGACCGTCAGCCGACAGTCGTGTCATCAGCCCTTCCTAAAGGGCGGTCTAGGCATCATTAACTTTAAGATCAAGGCAGATGCCTTAAAGTTAGCATCCGTAGTTTCTAATTGCTCAAATGCCGATTCAAAGTCTTTTTATCTCATTAAGTATTTTTTCGGGGCTAAGCTATCTCCAATTCGACCGGAGTGGCGTTTCCTTCGGGATAACTCCTCTCCGAGTGCTCAACTTCTAACACCCTTTTATTCGAATTGCCTTTCTGTTTTGAGCAGTCTCCGCAAGATCTTGTCTTGCCAAGACTGGCGCAATTTTGCTTTTACTTCAAAGAAATGTTATTACACTCTACTTAAGGAAAAGTCATCCTCACCCGTTATTCACCGACATTGGGTCTCGTTTTTAACTATTGGTTTTGACCTGGATCGGCATTGGTCACTTGTTCGTGATGAGTTTTGTGAGAATTTCAAAAATGATTTACTTTGGTTAATTGTATTACGCGCGGTTAAGGTTCGCGATGCATTGAAAAATTGGGGCTACATTAACTCCGATTGCTGTGCGTCGTGCTCTCGAAAGGAAACAATCGACCACTGTTTCCTTAATTGCTCCCGCGTGAAGGCCGTTTGGTCACACTTCTCGCCTTTATTGTCTTCTCTTCTTGGTGTGACATTTTTACCTAACTGCATTTCCGTCTTCTTTTTCCAATGGCCCCGTGCAGACGTTAAGAGTGCACGCTTGGCCAGATTTCTGATTAAAACAACTCTTTACGGAATTTGGAAATTCCGAAATAAAGCCACTTTTCATAATGGTCACGAGGATTCCCAGGCTATTATTCGTTACATTAAAACAGATATTCGGAAAAGAATTTCTTTAGATCACTTTCGCTTGTCGCAGTCCGATTTTGCATCCGCCTGGGAATCTACACTTTGTAAAGTTGCCGACTCTTCTTTTCATGTTCTTCTCTAGTGTAGTCAATTTTATAGTTGGACATAGACATTCTTGAACAGTGTGAAGCTGAAGTAATACTCTAGGTTTCTATTTTAATACGGAATTTCTATGTGAGGGGCCAGGCCCATGTGCTTTGCACTTTTTATTATGTACATTAGTGGTTTATTGTGAATAAACTCATTTCAAAAGCTAAAAATCAGACTTTTAATCTGAGGGTCATGGGTTCAAGTCCCATATCGGGCGCGCTGACTATTTTTTTCACAATACTTGACTTGTTCTCTTTTCGTGTTGAAGCTGTAAATCGGGATCGGTGGAGGAGTGTAATTTGAACGTAGAACTAGATGAAGGGTATTGGTGCAAAAAGGGCGTATATCGCTTTTTTAGCCGTAAGTCACCAGCACGTTTTAAAGAACCAAAATGTGCTCTGATGTTCGAGCGAGGATATACTCATGTTATCGTTGTTTGAAGTCAGGTCGATCCAGGCAGCAAAGTCCAAGAGCAGTTCTTGCCCAAGAAAAAATGCTTCTCGTGAGTGGTGGCTCATTTGCCAAGCGTTGCTGGTGTCAAAGTTTGGAAAGCGAGAACTGGTTTTAGACTTATAAAATGTCTTGTTTCAATCGGAATGTGGTTGCTTGTGTACGCACAAGGCGAAAGGACCCTTCCCAGCTTGCATAGCGGTCGCGCTCAGTGGACGTTTCATTGGTTCGGTGGCCTGGTAAACAGCAACATACCGTAAGAGGAAGTGGATTTTTGGAAGTTATTGACACAGGGATTCACACAGATAATGGACAACAAGTAGCAAATCGATTATAACATAAATTTTATTTCAAATCGGCATGATTTGCAGTGTTTCGAACTTCTGGGATCAGGGGACAGAACCCTAACCTTGAAGGCTTCACCAAGTCAACATTTTGCTCTGCCGTAAGTCAAAAGAGCATCTCTGCGATCGCTTATTGTCGTAGACTGCGAGCGGTCTCTCTTTTGCTCGAAAATTCGTAGAGAAAAAGGGAAGGAAGAACGGAAATCAACATGAGCGTGCGAGCGTGATATGCGAAGCCGCGAGCCGTAAGTAGCGCAGGCGTCGGACACGGCTCGCGGCTTTTATGAAACAAAAGGTTTCTTTCGTTTTTCTGAGTTTTGACTGAGTTTTTTGCATACGTTATTTCTCGAAAACGAAGCGCAAACCAACAAAATCAATTACGGAACAATGTTTTTCATGTCAACACAAGTCAGTCTGCCAAAAATTAGCTTGATCCTGCAGAAAATGAAAATCCGCTAAAAAAGCGATATACGCCCTTTTTGCACGAAGCCCTTCAAATGTTTCGATCTTTCTTGTAGCCTGGGTACACCTGCCTAAGACGCAGCATTTTATATAGGAAGCTGAAAAGCTTACTGCCTATTCAGTACCTCAAGTATGTGTCTATAAAATAAAATACTATACACTGGCCGCAATAGGATATAAAAGACTGCAGTTTAGAATGGCGACATGTCGGCACTGTGTTCAGGAATGACAATCACTAGCATTGGAATTGTTTCATCATTCCAAAATGTTTTATCACTAATTGATGTTTGGTTTGGTGGGTTTTGATGGAGGAAAAACAAGAAAGTATAAGGAAAGGAAAAGATTCTCCCCGGCGGGGAATCGAACCCCGGTCTCCCGCGTGACAGGCGGGGATACTCACCACTATACTACCGAGGACTTGATGTTGTGTAGTAAACATTTGAGATGGAAATCAACATTGCTTAATTACCTTCTGGAAAGTGGGTGTGAAACAATACAGCTTTTCTGGTTGGGCAGTTTTCACTTGAGTGTCGAAAGTAATTGGCATTTTCTGGGGCTGTGCATAATGACGTTAAGCGATTGGCTAAAAAAACTCGCGTCACTTCGTTATCCAATCAGATGTAAAACCCAAAGCAATCGTGACTTGCTTGCACACGTTTGCCCGCGCTTTGCGTCAGCTAAATGTATTTGCTTTGTATTTTGATTGGTTGACTGGATTGACTATGGTCTTTGTGATGGGCCAGAAGATTGTGTTTGCTTTTTGTTTTATGACACAAACAATGTCACCGACAGTTGAAAACTGGTGATGTCTATAACCTTATCATTGTCTCCCTAAAATAAGAAAATGTCACTGCCGGCTAAAGTAAAGTCTTCAGACATCGAAGAAAGGACAAGTGTTCTTTTTCATGTTATCTTGACAAATCAAGTGAGCCCGGTTAGCTCAGTCGGTAGAGCATCAGACTTTTAATCTGAGGGTCATGGGTTCAAGTCCCATATCGGGCGCGCTGACTATTTTTTTCACAATACTTGACTTGTTCTCTTTTCGTGTTGAAGCTGTAAATCGGGATCGGTGGAGGAGTGTAATTTGAACGTAGAACTAGATGAAGGGTATTGGTGCAAAAAGGGCGTATATCGCTTTTTTAGCCGTAAGTCACCAGCACGTTTTAAAGAACCAAAATGTGCTCTGATGTTCGAGCGAGGATATACTCATGTTATCGTTGTTTGAAGTCAGGTCGATCCAGGCAGCAAAGTCCAAGAGCAGTTCTTGCCCAAGAAAAAATGCTTCTCGTGAGTGGTGGCTCATTTGCCAAGCGTTGCTGGTGTCAAAGTTTGGAAAGCGAGAACTGGTTTTAGACTTATAAAATGTCTTGTTTCAATCGGAATGTGGTTGCTTGTGTACGCACAAGGCGAAAGGACCCTTCCCAGCTTGCATAGCGGTCGCGCTCAGTGGACGTTTCATTGGTTCGGTGGCCTGGTAAACAGCAACATACCGTAAGAGGAAGTGGATTTTTGGAAGTTATTGACACAGGGATTCACACAGATAATGGACAACAAGTAGCAAATCGATTATAACATAAATTTTATTTCAAATCGGCATGATTTGCAGTGTTTCGAACTTCTGGGATCAGGGGACAGAACCCTAACCTTGAAGGCTTCACCAAGTCAACATTTTGCTCTGCCGTAAGTCAAAAGAGCATCTCTGCGATCGCTTATTGTCGTAGACTGCGAGCGGTCTCTCTTTTGCTCGAAAATTCGTAGAGAAAAAGGGAAGGAAGAACGGAAATCAACATGAGCGTGCGAGCGTGATATGCGAAGCCGCGAGCCGTAAGTAGCGCAGGCGTCGGACACGGCTCGCGGCTTTTATGAAACAAAAGGTTTCTTTCGTTTTTCTGAGTTTTGACTGAGTTTTTTGCATACGTTATTTCTCGAAAACGAAGCGCAAACCAACAAAATCAATTACGGAACAATGTTTTTCATGTCAACACAAGTCAGTCTGCCAAAAATTAGCTTGATCCTGCAGAAAATGAAAATCCGCTAAAAAAGCGATATACGCCCTTTTTGCACGAAGCCCTTCAAATGTTTCGATCTTTCTTGTAGCCTGGGTACACCTGCCTAAGACGCAGCATTTTATATAGGAAGCTGAAAAGCTTACTGCCTATTCAGTACCTCAAGTATGTGTCTATAAAATAAAATACTATACACTGGCCGCAATAGGATATAAAAGACTGCAGTTTAGAATGGCGACATGTCGGCACTGTGTTCAGGAATGACAATCACTAGCATTGGAATTGTTTCATCATTCCAAAATGTTTTATCACTAATTGATGTTTGGTTTGGTGGGTTTTGATGGAGGAAAAACAAGAAAGTATAAGGAAAGGAAAAGATTCTCCCCGGCGGGGAATCGAACCCCGGTCTCCCGCGTGACAGGCGGGGATACTCACCACTATACTACCGAGGACTTGATGTTGTGTAGTAAACATTTGAGATGGAAATCAACATTGCTTAATTACCTTCTGGAAAGTGGGTGTGAAACAATACAGCTTTTCTGGTTGGGCAGTTTTCACTTGAGTGTCGAAAGTAATTGGCATTTTCTGGGGCTGTGCATAATGACGTTAAGCGATTGGCTAAAAAAACTCGCGTCACTTCGTTATCCAATCAGATGTAAAACCCAAAGCAATCGTGACTTGCTTGCACACGTTTGCCCGCGCTTTGCGTCAGCTAAATGTATTTGCTTTGTATTTTGATTGGTTGACTGGATTGACTATGGTCTTTGTGATGGGCCAGAAGATTGTGTTTGCTTTTTGTTTTATGACACAAACAATGTCACCGACAGTTGAAAACTGGTGATGTCTATAACCTTATCATTGTCTCCCTAAAATAAGAAAATGTCACTGCCGGCTAAAGTAAAGTCTTCAGACATCGAAGAAAGGACAAGTGTTCTTTTTCATGTTATCTTGACAAATCAAGTGAGCCCGGTTAGCTCAGTCGGTAGAGCATCAGACTTTTAATCTGAGGGTCATGGGTTCAAGTCCCATATCGGGCGCGCTGACTATTTTTTTCACAATACTTGACTTGTTCTCTTTTCGTGTTGAAGCTGTAAATCGGGATCGGTGGAGGAGTGTAATTTGAACGTAGAACTAGATGAAGGGTATTGGTGCAAAAAGGGCGTATATCGCTTTTTTAGCCGTAAGTCACCAGCACGTTTTAAAGAACCAAAATGTGCTCTGATGTTCGAGCGAGGATATACTCATGTTATCGTTGTTTGAAGTCAGGTCGATCCAGGCAGCAAAGTCCAAGAGCAGTTCTTGCCCAAGAAAAAATGCTTCTCGTGAGTTGTGGCTCATTTGCCAAGCGTTGCTGGTGTCAAAGTTTGGAAAGCGAGAACTGGTTTTAGACTTATAAAATGTCTTGTTTCAATCGGAATGTGGTTGCTTGTGTACGCACAAGGCGAAAGGACCCTTCCCAGCTTGCATAGCGGTCGCGCTCAGTGGACGTTTCATTGGTTCGGTGGCCTGGTAAACAGCAACATACCGTAAGAGGAAGTGGATTTTTGGAAGTTATTGACACAGGGATTCACACAGATAATGGACAACAAGTAGCAAATCGATTATAACATAAATTTTATTTCAAATCGGCATGATTTGCAGTGTTTCGAACTTCTGGGATCAGGGGACAGAACCCTAACCTTGAAGGCTTCACCAAGTCAACATTTTGCTCTGCCGTAAGTCAAAAGAGCATCTCTGCGATCGCTTATTGTCGTAGACTGCGAGCGGTCTCTCTTTTGCTCGAAAATTCGTAGAGAAAAAGGGAAGGAAGAACGGAAATCAACATGAGCGTGCGAGCGTGATATGCGAAGCCGCGAGCCGTAAGTAGCGCAGGCGTCGGACACGGCTCGCGGCTTTTATGAAACAAAAGGTTTCTTTCGTTTTTCTGAGTTTTGACTGAGTTTTTTGCATACGTTATTTCTCGAAAACGAAGCGCAAACCAACAAAATCAATTACGGAACAATGTTTTTCATGTCAACACAAGTCAGTCTGCCAAAAATTAGCTTGATCCTGCAGAAAATGAAAATCCGCTAAAAAAGCGATATACGCCCTTTTTGCACGAAGCCCTTCAAATGTTTCGATCTTTCTTGTAGCCTGGGTACACCTGCCTAAGACGCAGCATTTTATATAGGAAGCTGAAAAGCTTACTGCCTATTCAGTACCTCAAGTATGTGTCTATAAAATAAAATACTATACACTGGCCGCAATAGGATATAAAAGACTGCAGTTTAGAATGGCGACATGTCGGCACTGTGTTCAGGAATGACAATCACTAGCATTGGAATTGTTTCATCATTCCAAAATGTTTTATCACTAATTGATGTTTGGTTTGGTGGGTTTTGATGGAGGAAAAACAAGAAAGTATAAGGAAAGGAAAAGATTCTCCCCGGCGGGGAATCGAACCCCGGTCTCCCGCGTGACAGGCGGGGATACTCACCACTATACTACCGAGGACTTGATGTTGTGTAGTAAACATTTGAGATGGAAATCAACATTGCTTAATTACCTTCTGGAAAGTGGGTGTGAAACAATACAGCTTTTCTGGTTGGGCAGTTTTCACTTGAGTGTCGAAAGTAATTGGCATTTTCTGGGGCTGTGCATAATGACGTTAAGCGATTGGCTAAAAAAACTCGCGTCACTTCGTTATCCAATCAGATGTAAAACCCAAAGCAATCGTGACTTGCTTGCACACGTTTGCCCGCGCTTTGCGTCAGCTAAATGTATTTGCTTTGTATTTTGATTGGTTGACTGGATTGACTATGGTCTTTGTGATGGGCCAGAAGATTGTGTTTGCTTTTTGTTTTATGACACAAACAATGTCACCGACAGTTGAAAACTGGTGATGTCTATAACCTTATCATTGTCTCCCTAAAATAAGAAAATGTCACTGCCGGCTAAAGTAAAGTCTTCAGACATCGAAGAAAGGACAAGTGTTCTTTTTCATGTTATCTTGACAAATCAAGTGAGCCCGGTTAGCTCAGTCGGTAGAGCATCAGACTTTTAACGGCTGGTCGTGTTTCTTCTGATAAACCAACCTGGCGGCGTCCTACTCATTCCGCGGCTAATGATATGCCAAAACGCCCCAGAACAGCTTTATTTACGCCATCACGTTCCACATCAGCGAGATCTGTCTTTGAAGCCTTGAGTATGGCACATATTGACGCATCGGATATTCAGTGCATGCAACGAAAGATGAACAGTGAGGTTGTAATTACTTTCAAGTCAGTGGATGTTAAGGAAAAATTTCTTCGTTTAAACGCTCTCACCGTTGGAGAGTACAGCTACGCGACGCAAGACATTGATCGCCCTATGACCTTTTTGACAATATACGACGCTCCATTTGAACTGAGCGATTTGGCCATTATCAGGCGGCTTGCTCCCTTTTGCGAGGTTGTACATTATCGTCGGGGCAAATTCGATTTTATGCCAGGAGTCTACAATGGCCTACGTCATTACCGCGTGAGGGTAACAAAGCCTGTTCCAAGTTTTATCCGGTTTGGTAAATACCAGATTTTTTTGAAGCATGACGGCCAGGTACCAACCTGTCGGCGCTGTAACCTCGCTGGTCATTTTAGTAATGATTGCAACCTGAAGGTTTGTTTTAATTGCGAAAACATCGGGCATGAGGCTGTTTCGTGTCCGGCGCCACCTTTATGCCATTTTTGCAAAGAAGCTGGCCATACTAGCCGCGAATGCGGTTATTCTTGGGTTTCGTCATTAATCAGGGGTACCACAACAGATGAGTCAACCCCTGTTAATGTGGATCGTTCCGATGGGGAAGATAGTGAGGCCTCCTTCAAGACCCGCTCGGGAGACTCATTTAAATGGGCCGATGATTCGGACCTTTCCGATGAGGGTGAAGAGGATGATGATTTTAGAGATGCCGAGGCGCAACCTCTTGCTGCGGCTTTGCCCGTGAGTACGTTGCCCGCTGATCCGTCCTTCTTTGAGCCATCTGAGAATGAGCCAGCTGCGACTGAACCATCGACCGCTGAGTCGACAGCTGTTGGGCCGTCTGTATTAGCTGCTGTACTGCCTACAGAATCTCTGCCTGATGCCCAACCAAATCAAACTGCCGAGAACCAGGCCTCCCCGGCCGACCATGGCACCGATGTATTAGCTGCTGTACTGCCTACAGAATCTTTGCCTGATGCCCAGCCAAATCAGACTGCCGAAAACCAGGTCTCCCCGGCCGACCATCAGCCTGATGGAGTACTAGATTCCCAGGGCTTCATAAAGCCCCCAGTCGTAGTAATTGATGACCTAAGTCAACCATCTGATCCTTCAAGTGCGCTTCATTCTTCAGCTAGTAAAAGCCGGGTTCCCGTCCGTGTTCCTAGACTTACCCGCCGTACCTTCGCTGTGGCTCCTACAGCTCTAGAAGCAGCCGCCCTCCGCAAGAAGAATCACCCTTTTGTCTCTGGAGAGTCGCAGACTCCCGCTGCCTCTTCTACGCCCATGGAGACTACGGTAGACCTAAAACGCAAGGCTCAAGCCCAGGCCGACGCTCCCCCCAAGGAGAGGCGGGAGAAGAAAAAAGGCAGGAAGTAGATAGTTTTACCTTTTTTCCCCTGTTTTTCGAGTCCTTTTTCCAAGACATTTTCAAGGTTTTGACTATTAATGCGAGGGGTTTGGGGAGTCCCCTTAATAATAACCTCCTCTTTGATCTCATTGAGAAATCTGCATGTGATATTTGTTTCGTTCAGGAAACTTTAGTTAGTTCTGAGGCAAAGATCAAAGTTCTTTCCCGTAGATGGCTGGGCCGTAGTTATTGGTCCCCCTCAATTGGCAAACAGGGAGGTGTTGCCGTTTTAATATCTCCCAAGTGCTCCGATGAAGTAGTGTCTTGGAAAAAGGACTCTAATGGGCGTATAATTAGTATTCTGGTTAGAATCGACGGTGTAGATCTTAACTTCGTCAATATTTATGCTCCCACCAATCGTACTGATCGAAAATTGTTTTACGAATCCCTTCATGAATACTTTGTTCCTGCGTCCGCTCTCGTGATCGGTGGCGATTTCAATTGTTATGAAAATGCACTCGATAAATTTGGCGGGAATGTTTCAGTCGGTGGTGAATGTAAATCTCTAAAATCTGATTTTGTTTTGGTTGATGCGTGGCGTAAGTTACACCCTAGCGCGCGCGAATTCACCTGGTTCAACCATAATTATTCAATTGCTAGTCGCTTAGACAAGTTCTTTGTCTCAAAGGAGTTGTTTACATCTGATTGCCAATGTGAAATCTCACCTTGTCCGCTATCTGATCACGATTTTGTTTCTTTTGTTTTTGATATCCCTGACGCCGCTAAACGCGGCCCAGGCGTGTGGAAATTAAATAACTCGCTCCTTGATGACAAAAACTTCTGTGGTATTATTCGTAATTTAATTCAAAGTCACGTTTTGTATTTTGCTTCATTTCCGTCTCCTCAAGATTGGTGGGAGTTTTTAAAAGTTTCCATCAAGGAAGAATCGATTTCGTTTTCCCGCCAAAAGCGCCGGCAATTGTGTCGAGATCGTGTTTTTCTAACGAATAAATTAATTAGTCTTCGTCAACGCCTGGTCAACGGTGACAATTTCGTTGTTGATTCTATTCAAGATATAGAATGCCGCTTAAAGGTCATCTACACTAAAGAAATCGAAGGAATTTTAGTCCGCAGTCGAGCGGAATGGCTCGAGGAGGGCGAACGCCCAACTCGTTATTTTTTTCAGCTGCACTCTTCTAATGCGCAGAGAAGCAAAATATCATCGATATATAATTCATCCGGCGTTGAGGTTTCGTCACAAGATGAAATTGAGCAGGCACATTTTGATTTCTATTCTTCCTTGTTTTCGGAAGAACCGGTTGATATGGTTTTCCAGGATGATCTTTTGTCTTCACTTTCTCGCCAGCTGTCGCCTCATCAGTCGTCATTGTGCGAGGGCACAATGACGATTGATGAAATTTCCTTTGCAGTTAAGAACATGAATACGAACAAATCTCCCGGGCCCGATGGTTTAACCGTTGAATTTTATCGTAAATTTTGGGATATATTAGCTCCTCATTTAGTTCTTGTTTTTAACTCCTGTTTTCAAGCTGGTGAGATGTGTGAATCCATGAAAACAAGTAATACTCGCGTGATCTATAAAAAGGGGGATCGGAAATCTCTTAAAAATTGGAGACCGATCTCCCTTCTCAATGTTGATTACAAAATCTGCTCTAAGGCTATCTCTATTCGCCTTTCTAAAGTCCTGGAATTCATTGTTGATCCTGACCAAACATGCTCTGTTCCTGGGCGGAAGATTTCATCGAATCTTCATACTCTTAGGGATATTTTAGATTACCTTGACCGCACAGGGGAAGCTGGTATTTTAGTAAGTCTTGATCAGGAGAAAGCCTTTGATCGCGTAAACCGTTCTTTTCTACAGAGTTTGCTAACTCGTTTTGGTTTTGGCCCCTCTTTTTGTAACTGGATTAACACGTTTTATAAAGGTGCTAATATGCGCGTTATTGTGAATGAATGGCTCACAGAGCCGATCCCTTTGTCTCGCGGCGTTCGCCAGGGGGATTCCCTTTCCCCAATGCTATATATTCTTTGCGTTGAAACTCTTGCATGTCAAATTCGTTCATGCTCCCAAATTGAAGGCTTTCTCTTACCTGGTGCTAACGGGTCTCAATATAAAGTAAGTATTTATGCTGATGACACGACTAGTCTAGTCAAATCTGTTTATTCACTTGCAGCCCTCTTTCGCGTAATCAACGTGTACGAGAGGGGATCCGGAGCGAAACTCAATGTATCCAAAACAGAGGCCATGTGGCTGGGCGCGTGGCGCTCTTGCCCTGACCAGCCGTTTGGCCTCACATGGGTAACAAAAATGAAAATTCTAGGGGTTGTTTTCGGACAGAACGCAGAGTCTGACAATTGGCGGCCAAAGCTTAAGAAGTTAGAAAATCATCTTAATTTTTGGAAATCTCGTTCTTTATCCCTGGTGGGCAAGTCCCTGATTGTGAATACAATAGGAATTAGCAAACTCCTGTATCTAGCTACTATTCTTCCTGTCCCTCAATGGGTTATTTCGGAGGTAAATAATTTGATTTGGCCTTTCCTATGGGGTTGCCGAATGGAAACCGTCAGCCGACAGTCGTGTCATCAGCCCTTCCTAAAGGGCGGTCTAGGCATCATTAATTTTAAGATCAAGGCAGATGCCTTAAAGTTAGCATCCGTAGTTTCTAATTGCTCCAATGCCGATTCAAAGTCTTTTTATCTCATTAAGTATTTTTTCGGGGCTAAGCTATCTCCAATTCGACCGGAGTGGCGTTTCCTTCGGGATAACTCCTCTCCGAGTGCTCAACTTCTAACACCCTTTTATTCGAATTGCCTTTCTGTTTTGAGCAGTCTTCGCAAGATCTTGTCTTGCCAAGACTGGCGCAATTTTGCTTTTACTTCAAAGAAATGTTATTACACTCTACTTAAGGAAAAGTCATCCTCACCCGTTATTCACCGACATTGGGTCTCGTTTTTAACTATTGGTTTTGACCTGGATCGGCATTGGTCACTTGTTCGTGATGAGTTTTGTGAGAATTTCAAAAATGATCTACTTTGGTTAATTGTATTACGCGCGGTTAAGGTTCGCGATGCTTTGAAAAATTGGGGCTACATTAACTCCGATTGCTGTGCGTCGTGCTCTCGAAAGGAAACAATCGACCACTGTTTCCTTAATTGCTCCCGCGTGAAGGCCGTTTGGTCACACTTCTCGCCTTTATTGTCTTCTCTTCTTGGTTTGACATTTTTACCTAACTGCATTTCCGTCTTCTTTTTCCAATGGCCCCGTGCAGACGCTAAGAGTGCACGCTTGGCCAGATTTCTGATTAAAACAACTCTTTACGGAATTTGGAAATTCCGAAATAAAGCTACTTTTCATAATGGTCACGAGGATTCCCAGGCTATTATTCGTTACATTAAAACAGATATCCGGAAAAGAATTTCTTTAGATCACTTTCGCTTGTCGCAGTCCGATTTTGCATCCGCCTGGGAATCTACACTTTGTAAAGTTGCCGACTCTTCTTTTCATGTTCTTCTCTAGTGTAGTCAATTTTATAGTTGGACAGAGACATTCTTGAACATTATATTTGACAGTGTGAAGCTGAAGTAATACTCTAGGTTTTTATTTTAATACGGAATTTCTATGTGAGGGGCCAGGCCCATGTGCTTTGCACTTTTTATTATGTACATTAGTAGTTTATTGTGAATAAACTCATTTCAAAAGCTAAAAATCAGACTTTTAATCTGAGGGTCATGGGTTCAAGTCCCATATCGGGCGCGCTGACTATTTTTTTCACAATACTTGACTTGTTCTCTTTTCGTGTTGAAGCTGTAAATCGGGATCGGTGGAGGAGTGTAATTTGAACGTAGAACTAGATGAAGGGTATTGGTGCAAAAAGGGCGTATATCGCTTTTTTAGCCGTAAGTCACCAGCACGTTTTAAAGAACCAAAATGTGCTCTGATGTTCGAGCGAGGATATACTCATGTTATCGTTGTTTGAAGTCAGGTCGATCCAGGCAGCAAAGTCCAAGAGCAGTTCTTGCCCAAGAAAAAATGCTTCTCGTGAGTTGTGGCTCATTTGCCAAGCGTTGCTGGTGTCAAAGTTTGGAAAGCGAGAACTGGTTTTAGACTTATAAAATGTCTTGTTTCAATCGGAATGTGGTTGCTTGTGTACGCACAAGGCGAAAGGACCCTTCCCAGCTTGCATAGCGGTCGCGCTCAGTGGACGTTTCATTGGTTCGGTGGCCTGGTAAACAGCAACATACCGTAAGAGGAAGTGGATTTTTGGAAGTTATTGACACAGGGATTCACACAGATAATGGACAACAAGTAGCAAATCGATTATAACATAAATTTTATTTCAAATCGGCATGATTTGCAGTGTTTCGAACTTCTGGGATCAGGGGACAGAACCCTAACCTTGAAGGCTTCACCAAGTCAACATTTTGCTCTGCCGTAAGTCAAAAGAGCATCTCTGCGATCGCTTATTGTCGTAGACTGCGAGCGGTCTCTCTTTTGCTCGAAAATTCGTAGAGAAAAAGGGAAGGAAGAACGGAAATCAACATGAGCGTGCGAGCGTGATATGCGAAGCCGCGAGCCGTAAGTAGCGCAGGCGTCGGACACGGCTCGCGGCTTTTATGAAACAAAAGGTTTCTTTCGTTTTTCTGAGTTTTGACTGAGTTTTTTGCATACGTTATTTCTCGAAAACGAAGCGCAAACCAACAAAATCAATTACGGAACAATGTTTTTCATGTCAACACAAGTCAGTCTGCCAAAAATTAGCTTGATCCTGCAGAAAATGAAAATCCGCTAAAAAAGCGATATACGCCCTTTTTGCACGAAGCCCTTCAAATGTTTCGATCTTTCTTGTAGCCTGGGTACACCTGCCTAAGACGCAGCATTTTATATAGGAAGCTGAAAAGCTTACTGCCTATTCAGTACCTCAAGTATGTGTCTATAAAATAAAATACTATACACTGGCCGCAATAGGATATAAAAGACTGCAGTTTAGAATGGCGACATGTCGGCACTGTGTTCAGGAATGACAATCACTAGCATTGGAATTGTTTCATCATTCCAAAATGTTTTATCACTAATTGATGTTTGGTTTGGTGGGTTTTGATGGAGGAAAAACAAGAAAGTATAAGGAAAGGAAAAGATTCTCCCCGGCGGGGAATCGAACCCCGGTCTCCCGCGTGACAGGCGGGGATACTCACCACTATACTACCGAGGACTTGATGTTGTGTAGTAAACATTTGAGATGGAAATCAACATTGCTTAATTACCTTCTGGAAAGTGGGTGTGAAACAATACAGCTTTTCTGGTTGGGCAGTTTTCACTTGAGTGTCGAAAGTAATTGGCATTTTCTGGGGCTGTGCATAATGACGTTAAGCGATTGGCTAAAAAAACTCGCGTCACTTCGTTATCCAATCAGATGTAAAACCCAAAGCAATCGTGACTTGCTTGCACACGTTTGCCCGCGCTTTGCGTCAGCTAAATGTATTTGCTTTGTATTTTGATTGGTTGACTGGATTGACTATGGTCTTTGTGATGGGCCAGAAGATTGTGTTTGCTTTTTGTTTTATGACACAAACAATGTCACCGACAGTTGAAAACTGGTGATGTCTATAACCTTATCATTGTCTCCCTAAAATAAGAAAATGTCACTGC
Organism: Micromussa lordhowensis; assembly: GCA_964020085.1. NCBI lineage: Eukaryota > Metazoa > Cnidaria > Anthozoa > Scleractinia > Lobophylliidae > Micromussa > Micromussa lordhowensis. Next base: position 37,765,566 of record OZ026600.1, read on the forward strand.
CGGCTAAAGTAAAGTCTTCAGACATCGAAGAAAGGACAAGTGTTCTTTTTCATGTTATCTTGACAAATCAAGTGAGCCCGGTTAGCTCAGTCGGTAGAGCATCAGACTTTTAATCTGAGGGTCATGGGTTCAAGTCCCATATCGGGCGCGCTGACTATTTTTTTCACAATACTTGACTTGTTCTCTTTTCGTGTTGAAGCTGTAAATCGGGATCGGTGGAGGAGTGTAATTTGAACGTAGAACTAGATGAAGGGTATTGGTGCAAAAAGGGCGTATATCGCTTTTTTAGCCGTAAGTCACCAGCACGTTTTAAAGAACCAAAATGTGCTCTGATGTTCGAGCGAGGATATACTCATGTTATCGTTGTTTGAAGTCAGGTCGATCCAGGCAGCAAAGTCCAAGAGCAGTTCTTGCCCAAGAAAAAATGCTTCTCGTGAGTTGTGGCTCATTTGCCAAGCGTTGCTGGTGTCAAAGTTTGGAAAGCGAGAACTGGTTTTAGACTTATAAAATGTCTTGTTTCAATCGGAATGTGGTTGCTTGTGTACGCACAAGGCGAAAGGACCCTTCCCAGCTTGCATAGCGGTCGCGCTCAGTGGACGTTTCATTGGTTCGGTGGCCTGGTAAACAGCAACATACCGTAAGAGGAAGTGGATTTTTGGAAGTTATTGACACAGGGATTCACACAGATAATGGACAACAAGTAGCAAATCGATTATAACATAAATTTTATTTCAAATCGGCATGATTTGCAGTGTTTCGAACTTCTGGGATCAGGGGACAGAACCCTAACCTTGAAGGCTTCACCAAGTCAACATTTTGCTCTGCCGTAAGTCAAAAGAGCATCTCTGCGATCGCTTATTGTCGTAGACTGCGAGCGGTCTCTCTTTTGCTCGAAAATTCGTAGAGAAAAAGGGAAGGAAGAACGGAAATCAACATGAGCGTGCGAGCGTGATATGCGAAGCCGCGAGCCGTAAGTAGCGCAGGCGTCGGACACGGCTCGCGGCTTTTATGAAACAAAAGGTTTCTTTCGTTTTTCTGAGTTTTGACTGAGTTTTTTGCATACGTTATTTCTCGAAAACGAAGCGCAAACCAACAAAATCAATTACGGAACAATGTTTTTCATGTCAACACAAGTCAGTCTGCCAAAAATTAGCTTGATCCTGCAGAAAATGAAAATCCGCTAAAAAAGCGATATACGCCCTTTTTGCACGAAGCCCTTCAAATGTTTCGATCTTTCTTGTAGCCTGGGTACACCTGCCTAAGACGCAGCATTTTATATAGGAAGCTGAAAAGCTTACTGCCTATTCAGTACCTCAAGTATGTGTCTATAAAATAAAATACTATACACTGGCCGCAATAGGATATAAAAGACTGCAGTTTAGAATGGCGACATGTCGGCACTGTGTTCAGGAATGACAATCACTAGCATTGGAATTGTTTCATCATTCCAAAATGTTTTATCACTAATTGATGTTTGGTTTGGTGGGTTTTGATGGAGGAAAAACAAGAAAGTATAAGGAAAGGAAAAGATTCTCCCCGGCGGGGAATCGAACCCCGGTCTCCCGCGTGACAGGCGGGGATACTCACCACTATACTACCGAGGACTTGATGTTGTGTAGTAAACATTTGAGATGGAAATCAACATTGCTTAATTACCTTCTGGAAAGTGGGTGTGAAACAATACAGCTTTTCTGGTTGGGCAGTTTTCACTTGAGTGTCGAAAGTAATTGGCATTTTCTGGGGCTGTGCATAATGACGTTAAGCGATTGGCTAAAAAAACTCGCGTCACTTCGTTATCCAATCAGATGTAAAACCCAAAGCAATCGTGACTTGCTTGCACACGTTTGCCCGCGCTTTGCGTCAGCTAAATGTATTTGCTTTGTATTTTGATTGGTTGACTGGATTGACTATGGTCTTTGTGATGGGCCAGAAGATTGTGTTTGCTTTTTGTTTTATGACACAAACAATGTCACCGACAGTTGAAAACTGGTGATGTCTATAACCTTATCATTGTCTCCCTAAAATAAGAAAATGTCACTGCCGGCTAAAGTAAAGTCTTCAGACATCGAAGAAAGGACAAGTGTTCTTTTTCATGTTATCTTGACAAATCAAGTGAGCCCGGTTAGCTCAGTCGGTAGAGCATCAGACTTTTAATCTGAGGGTCATGGGTTCAAGTCCCATATCGGGCGCGCTGACTATTTTTTTCACAATACTTGACTTGTTCTCTTTTCGTGTTGAAGCTGTAAATCGGGATCGGTGGAGGAGTGTAATTTGAACGTAGAACTAGATGAAGGGTATTGGTGCAAAAAGGGCGTATATCGCTTTTTTAGCCGTAAGTCACCAGCACGTTTTAAAGAACCAAAATGTGCTCTGATGTTCGAGCGAGGATATACTCATGTTATCGTTGTTTGAAGTCAGGTCGATCCAGGCAGCAAAGTCCAAGAGCAGTTCTTGCCCAAGAAAAAATGCTTCTCGTGAGTTGTGGCTCATTTGCCAAGCGTTGCTGGTGTCAAAGTTTGGAAAGCGAGAACTGGTTTTAGACTTATAAAATGTCTTGTTTCAATCGGAATGTGGTTGCTTGTGTACGCACAAGGCGAAAGGACCCTTCCCAGCTTGCATAGCGGTCGCGCTCAGTGGACGTTTCATTGGTTCGGTGGCCTGGTAAACAGCAACATACCGTAAGAGGAAGTGGATTTTTGGAAGTTATTGACACAGGGATTCACACAGATAATGGACAACAAGTAGCAAATCGATTATAACATAAATTTTATTTCAAATCGGCATGATTTGCAGTGTTTCGAACTTCTGGGATCAGGGGACAGAACCCTAACCTTGAAGGCTTCACCAAGTCAACATTTTGCTCTGCCGTAAGTCAAAAGAGCATCTCTGCGATCGCTTATTGTCGTAGACTGCGAGCGGTCTCTCTTTTGCTCGAAAATTCGTAGAGAAAAAGGGAAGGAAGAACGGAAATCAACATGAGCGTGCGAGCGTGATATGCGAAGCCGCGAGCCGTAAGTAGCGCAGGCGTCGGACACGGCTCGCGGCTTTTATGAAACAAAAGGTTTCTTTCGTTTTTCTGAGTTTTGACTGAGTTTTTTGCATACGTTATTTCTCGAAAACGAAGCGCAAACCAACAAAATCAATTACGGAACAATGTTTTTCATGTCAACACAAGTCAGTCTGCCAAAAATTAGCTTGATCCTGCAGAAAATGAAAATCCGCTAAAAAAGCGATATACGCCCTTTTTGCACGAAGCCCTTCAAATGTTTCGATCTTTCTTGTAGCCTGGGTACACCTGCCTAAGACGCAGCATTTTATATAGGAAGCTGAAAAGCTTACTGCCTATTCAGTACCTCAAGTATTGTGTCTATAAAATAAAATACTATACACTGGCCGCAATAGGATATAAAAGACTGCAGTTTAGAATGGCGACATGTCGGCACTGTGTTCAGGAATGACAATCACTAGCATTGGAATTGTTTCATCATTCCAAAATGTTTTATCACTAATTGATGTTTGGTTTGGTGGGTTTTGATGGAGGAAAAACAAGAAAGTATAAGGAAAGGAAAAGATTCTCCCCGGCGGGGAATCGAACCCCGGTCTCCCGCGTGACAGGCGGGGATACTCACCACTATACTACCGAGGACTTGATGTTGTGTAGTAAACATTTGAGATGGAAATCAACATTGCTTAATTACCTTCTGGAAAGTGGGTGTGAAACAATACAGCTTTTCTGGTTGGGCAGTTTTCACTTGAGTGTCGAAAGTAATTGGCATTTTCTGGGGCTGTGCATAATGACGTTAAGCGATTGGCTAAAAAAACTCGCGTCACTTCGTTATCCAATCAGATGTAAAACCCAAAGCAATCGTGACTTGCTTGCACACGTTTGCCCGCGCTTTGCGTCAGCTAAATGTATTTGCTTTGTATTTTGATTGGTTGACTGGATTGACTATGGTCTTTGTGATGGGCCAGAAGATTGTGTTTGCTTTTTGTTTTATGACACAAACAATGTCACCGACAGTTGAAAACTGGTGATGTCTATAACCTTATCATTGTCTCCCTAAAATAAGAAAATGTCTTTGCCGGCTAAAGTAAAGTCTTCAGACATCGAAGAAAGGACAAGTGTTCTTTTTCATGTTATCTTGACAAATCAAGTGAGCCCGGTTAGCTCAGTCGGTAGAGCATCAGACTTTGAACGGACGTGTTTGAAGAGCTCCGCGATCCGTTTTTCCCGTTAGCGCCTTTGAGGTTTGTTCTCTGGTTTCCTGGTTTTGTTAGATTGTAACAGGCCTTTTGGCCACTTTTTGCTTCGAGATTATAAGTGACATCGCTTCTTCGTAGCCGTTTAATTTCGAAGTTTGGATAATGGAAAGTTCTGTTGAAAGTGAAGTCGTTACGAATTTGAATATGGAAAGTTCTGTTGGCGCCAAAACTGTCCCGGAGGGTACTGATGGTGCTGTGGATAATGTCCCTGGAGAGAGTCTTGAGAGTGTTAATGATGTAAACACGACTTCCACTGACGATAATGGGGCTTCACAATTTGCTGATGGTCCGAATGAACTTCGATCGTATGTAAATGCAGATTCCTATGCCTCGAGAGCGGCCAGAACGGCTGGTCGTGTTTCTTCTGATAAACCAACCTGGCGGCGTCCTACTCATTCCGCGGCTAATGATATGCCAAAACGCCCCAGAACAGCTTTATTTACGCCATCACGTTCCACATCAGCGAGATCTGTCTTTGAAGCCTTGAGTATGGCACATATTGAGGCATCGGATATTCAGTGCATGCAACGAAAGATGAACAGTGAGGTTGTAATTACTTTCAAGTCAGTGGATGTTAAGGAAAAATTTCTTCGTTTAAACGCTCTCACCGTTGGAGAGTACAGCTACGCGACGCAAGACATTGATCGCCCTATGACCTTTTTGACAATATACGACGCTCCATTTGAACTGAGCGATTTGGCCATTATCAGGCGGCTTGCTCCCTTTTGCGAGGTTGTACATTATCGTCGGGGCAAATTCGATTTTATGCCAGGAGTCTACAATGGCCTACGTCATTACCGCGTGAGGGTAACAAAGCCTGTTCCAAGTTTTATCCGGTTTGGTAAATACCAGATTTTTTTGAAGCATGACGGCCAGGTACCAACCTGTCGGCGCTGTAACCTCGCTGGTCATTTTAGTAATGATTGCAACCTGAAGGTTTGTTTTAATTGCGAAAACATCGGGCATGAGGCTGGTTCGTGTCCGGCGCCACCTTTATGCCATTTTTGCAAAGAAGCTGGCCATACTAGCCGCGAATGCGGTTATTCTTGGGTTTCGTCATTAATCAGGGGTACCACAACAGATGAGTCAACCCCTGTTAATGTGGATCGTTCCGATGGGGAAGATAGTGAGGCCTCCTTCAAGACCCGCTCGGGAGACTCATTTAAATGGGCCGATGATTCGGACCTTTCCGATGAGGGTGAAGAGGATGATGATTTTAGAGATGCCGAGGCGCAACCTCTTGCTGCGGCTTTGCCCGTGAGTACGTTGCCCGCTGATCCGTCCTTCTTTGAGCCATCTGAAAATGAGCCAGCTGCCACTGAACCATCGACCGCTGAGTCGACAGCTGTTGGGCCGTCTGTATTAGCTGCTGTACTGCCTACAGAATCTCTTCCTGATGCCCAACCAAATCAAACTGCCGAGAACCAGGCCTCCCCGGCCGACCATGGCACCGATGTACTGCCTACAGAATCTTTGCCTGATGCCCAGCCAAATCAGACTGCCGAAAACCAGGTCTCCCCGGCCGACCATCAGCCTGATGGAGTACTAGATTCCCAGGGCTTCATAAAGCCCCCAGTCGTAGTAATTGATGACCTAAGTCAACCATCTGATCCTTCAAGTGCGCTTCATTCTTCAGCTAGTAAAAGCCGGGTTCCCGTCCGTGTTCCTAGACTTACCCGCCGTACCTTCGCTGTGGCTCCTACAGCTCTAGAAGCAGCCGCCCTCCGCAAGAAGAATCACCCTTTTGTCTCTGGAGAGTCGCAGACTCCCGCTGCCTCTTCTACGCCCATGGAGACTACGGTAGACCTAAAACGCAAGGCTCAAGCCCAGGCCGACGCTCCCCCCAAGGAGAGGCGGGAGAAGAAAAAAGGCAGGAAGTAGATAGTTTTACCTTTTTCCCCAGTTTTTCGAGTCCTTTTTCCAAGACATTTTCAAGGTTTTGACTATTAATGCGAGGGGTTTGGGGAGTCCCCTTAATAATAACCTCCTCTTTGATCTCATTGAGAAATCTGCATGTGATATTTGTTTCGTTCAGGAAACTTTAGTTAGTTCTGAGGCAAAGATCAAAGTTCTTTCCCGTAGATGGCTGGGCCGTAGTTATTGGTCCCCCTCAATTGGCAAACAGGGAGGTGTTGCCGTTTTAATATCTCCCAAGTGCTCCGATGAAGTAGTGTCTTGGAAAAAGGACTCTAATGGGCGTATAATTAGTATTCTGGTTAGAATCGACGGTGTAGATCTTAACTTCGTCAATATTTATGCTCCCACCAATCGTACTGATCGAAAATTGTTTTACGAATCCCTTCATGAATACTTTGTTCCTGCGTCCGCTCTCGTGATCGGTGGCGATTTCAATTGTTATGAAAATGCACTCGATAAATTTGGCGGGAATGTTTCAGTCGGTGGTGAATGTAAATCTCTAAAATCTGATTTTGTTTTGGTTGATGCGTGGCGTAAGTTACACCCTAGCGCACGCGAATTCACCTGGTTCAACCATGATTATTCAATTGCTAGTCGCTTAGACAAGTTCTTTGTCTCAAAGGAGTTGTTTACATCTGATTGCCAATGTGAAATCTCACCTTGTCCGCTATCTGATCACGATTTTGTTTCTTTTGTTTTTGATATCCCTGACGCCGCTAAACGCGGCCCAGGCGTGTGGAAATTAAATAACTCGCTCCTTGATGACAAAAACTTCTGTGGTATTATTCGTAATTTAATTCAAAGTCACGTTTTGTATTTTGCTTCATTTCCGTCTCCTCAAGATTGGTGGGAGTTTTTAAAAGTTTCCATCAAGGAAGAATCGATTTCGTTTTCCCGCCAAAAGCGCCGGCAATTGTGTCGAGATCGTGTTTTTCTAACGAATAAATTAATTAGTCTTCGTCAACGCCTGGTCAACGGTGACAATTTCGTTGTTGATTCTATTCAAGATATAGAATGCCGCTTAAAGGTCATCTACACTAAAGAAATCGAAGGAATTTTAGTCCGCAGTCGAGCGGAATGGCTCGAGAAGGGCGAACGCCCAACTCGTTATTTTTTTCAGCTGCACTCTTCTAATGCGCAGAGAAGCAAAATATCATCGATATATAATTCATCCGGCGTTGAGGTTTCGTCACAAGATGAAATTGAGCAGGCACATTTTGATTTCTATTCTTCCTTGTTTTCGGAAGAACCGGTTGATATGGTTTTCCAGGATGATCTTTTGTCTTCACTTTCACGCCAGCTGTCGCCTCATCAGTCGTCATTGTGCGAGGGCACAATGACGATTGATGAAATTTCCTTTGCAGTTAAGAACATGAATACGAACAAATCTCCCGGGCCCGATGGTTTAACCGTTGAATTTTATCGTAAATTTTGGGATATATTAGCTCCTCATTTAGTTCTTGTTTTCAACTCCTGTTTTCAAGCTGGTGAGATGTGTGAATCCATGAAAACAAGTAATACTCGCGTGATCTATAAAAAGGGGGATCGGAAATCTCTTAAAAATTGGAGACCGATCTCCCTTCTCAATGTTGATTACAAAATCTGCTCTAAGGCTATCTCTATTCGCCTTTCTAAAGTCCTGGAATTCATTGTTGATCCTGACCAAACATGCTCTGTTCCTGGGCGGAAGATTTCAGTGAATCTTCATACTCTTAGGGATATTTTAGATTACCTTGACCGCACAGGGGAAGCTGGTATTTTAGTAAGTCTTGATCAGGAGAAAGCCTTTGATCGCGTAAACCGTTCTTTTCTACAGAGTTTGCTAACTCGTTTTGGTTTTGGCCCCTCTTTTTGTAACTGGATTAACACGTTTTATAAAGGTGCTAATATGCGCGTTATTGTGAATGAATGGCTCACAGAGCCGATCCCTTTGTCTCGCGGCGTTCGCCAGGGGGATTCCCTTTCCCCAATGCTATATATTCTTTGCGTTGAAACTCTTGCATGTCAAATTCGTTCATGCTCCCAAATTGAAGGCTTTCTCTTACCTGGTGCTAACGGGTCTCAATATAAAGTAAGTATTTATGCTGATGACACGACTAGTCTAGTCAAATCTGTTTATTCTCTTGCAGCCCTCTTTCGCGTAATCAACGTGTACGAGAGGGGATCCGGAGCGAAACTCAATGTATCCAAAACAGAGGCCATGTGGCTGGGCGCGTGGCGCTCTCGCGCTGACCAGCCGTTTGGCCTCACATGGGTAACAAAAATGAAAATTCTAGGGGTTGTTTTCGGACAGAACGCAGAGTCTGACAATTGGCGGCCAAAGCTTAAGAAGTTAGAAAATCATCTTAATTTTTGGAAATCTCGTTCTTTATCCCTGGTGGGCAAGTCCCTGATTGTGAATACAATAGGAATTAGCAAACTCCTGTATCTAGCTACTATTCTTCCTGTCCCTCAATGGGTTATTTCGGAGGTAAATAATTTGATTTGGCCTTTCCTATGGGGTTGCCGAATGGAGACCGTCAGCCGACAGTCGTGTCATCAGCCCTTCCTAAAGGGCGGTCTAGGCATCATTAACTTTAAGATCAAGGCAGATGCCTTAAAGTTAGCATCCGTAGTTTCTAATTGCTCCAATGCCGATTCAAAGTCTTTTTATCTCATTAAGTATTTTTTCGGGGCTAAGCTATCTCCAATTCGACCGGAGTGGCGTTTCCTTCGGGATAACTCCTCTCCGAGTGCTCAACTTCTAACACCCTTTTATTCGAATTGCCTTTCTGTTTTGAGCAGTCTCCGCAAGATTTTGTCTTGCCAAGACTGGCGCAATTTTGCTTTTACTTCAAAGAAATGTTATTACACTCTACTTAAGGAAAAGTCATCTTCACCCGTTATTCACCGACATTGGGTCTCGTTTTTAACTATTGGTTTTGACCTGGATCGGCATTGGTCACTTGTTCGTGATGAGTTTTGTGAGAATTTCAAAAATGATTTACTTTGGTTAATTGTATTACGCGCGGTTAAGGTTCGCGATGCATTGAAAAATTGGGGCTACATTAACTCCGATTGCTGTGCGTCGTGCTCTCGAAAGGAAACAATCGACCACTGTTTCCTTAATTGCTCCCGCGTGAAGGCCGTTTGGTCACACTTCTCGCCTTTATTGTCTTCTCTTCTTGGTGTGACATTTTTACCTAACTGCATTTCCGTCTTCTTTTTCCAATGGCCCCGTGCAGACGCTAAGAGTGCACGCTTGGCCAGATTTCTGATTAAAACGACTCTTTACGGAATTTGGAAATTCCGAAATAAAGCCACTTTTCATAATGGTCACGAGGATTCCCAGGCTATTATTCGTTACATTAAAACAGATATCCGGAAAAGAATTTATTTAGATCACTTTCGCTTGTCGCAGTCCGATTTTGCATCCGCCTGGGAATCTACACTTTGTAAAGTTGCCGACTCTTCTTTTCATGTTCTTCTCTAGTGTAGTCAATTTTATAGTTGGACAGAGACATTCTTGAACAGTGTGAAGCTGAAGTAATACTCCAGGTTTTTATTTTAATACGGAATTTCTATGTGAGGGGCCAGGCCCATGTGCTTTGCACTTTTTATTATGTACATTAGTGGTTTATTGTGAATAAACTCATTTCAAAAGCTAAAAATCAGACTTTTAATCTGAGGGTCATGGGTTCAAGTCCCATATCGGGCGCGCTGACTATTTTTTTCACAATACTTGACTTGTTCTCTTTTCGTGTTGAAGCTGTAAATCGGGATCGGTGGAGGAGTGTAATTTGAACGTAGAACTAGATGAAGGGTATTGGTGCAAAAAGGGCGTATATCGCTTTTTTAGCCGTAAGTCACCAGCACGTTTTAAAGAACCAAAATGTGCTCTGATGTTCGAGCGAGGATATACTCATGTTATCGTTGTTTGAAGTCAGGTCGATCCAGGCAGCAAAGTCCAAGAGCAGTTCTTGCCCAAGAAAAAATGCTTCTCGTGAGTTGTGGCTCATTTGCCAAGCGTTGCTGGTGTCAAAGTTTGGAAAGCGAGAACTGGTTTTAGACTTATAAAATGTCTTGTTTCAATCGGAATGTGGTTGCTTGTGTACGCACAAGGCGAAAGGACCCTTCCCAGCTTGCATAGCGGTCGCGCTCAGTGGACGTTTCATTGGTTCGGTGGCCTGGTAAACAGCAACATACCGTAAGAGGAAGTGGATTTTTGGAAGTTATTGACACAGGGATTCACACAGATAATGGACAACAAGTAGCAAATCGATTATAACATAAATTTTATTTCAAATCGGCATGATTTGCAGTGTTTCGAACTTCTGGGATCAGGGGACAGAACCCTAACCTTGAAGGCTTCACCAAGTCAACATTTTGCTCTGCCGTAAGTCAAAAGAGCATCTCTGCGATCGCTTATTGTCGTAGACTGCGAGCGGTCTCTCTTTTGCTCGAAAATTCGTAGAGAAAAAGGGAAGGAAGAACGGAAATCAACATGAGCGTGCGAGCGTGATATGCGAAGCCGCGAGCCGTAAGTAGCGCAGGCGTCGGACACGGCTCGCGGCTTTTATGAAACAAAAGGTTTCTTTCGTTTTTCTGAGTTTTGACTGAGTTTTTTGCATACGTTATTTCTCGAAAACGAAGCGCAAACCAACAAAATCAATTACGGAACAATGTTTTTCATGTCAACACAAGTCAGTCTGCCAAAAATTAGCTTGATCCTGCAGAAAATGAAAATCCGCTAAAAAAGCGATATACGCCCTTTTTGCACGAAGCCCTTCAAATGTTTCGATCTTTCTTGTAGCCTGGGTACACCTGCCTAAGACGCAGCATTTTATATAGGAAGCTGAAAAGCTTACTGCCTATTCAGTACCTCAAGTATGTGTCTATAAAATAAAATACTATACACTGGCCGCAATAGGATATAAAAGACTGCAGTTTAGAATGGCGACATGTCGGCACTGTGTTCAGGAATGACAATCACTAGCATTGGAATTGTTTCATCATTCCAAAATGTTTTATCACTAATTGATGTTTGGTTTGGTGGGTTTTGATGGAGGAAAAACAAGAAAGTATAAGGAAAGGAAAAGATTCTCCCCGGCGGGGAATCGAACCCCGGTCTCCCGCGTGACAGGCGGGGATACTCACCACTATACTACCGAGGACTTGATGTTGTGTAGTAAACATTTGAGATGGAAATCAACATTGCTTAATTACCTTCTGGAAAGTGGGTGTGAAACAATACAGCTTTTCTGGTTGGGCAGTTTTCACTTGAGTGTCGAAAGTAATTGGCATTTTCTGGGGCTGTGCATAATGACGTTAAGCGATTGGCTAAAAAAACTCGCGTCACTTCGTTATCCAATCAGATGTAAAACCCAAAGCAATCGTGACTTGCTTGCACACGTTTGCCCGCGCTTTGCGTCAGCTAAATGTATTTGCTTTGTATTTTGATTGGTTGACTGGATTGACTATGGTCTTTGTGATGGGCCAGAAGATTGTGTTTGCTTTTTGTTTTATGACACAAACAATGTCACCGACAGTTGAAAACTGGTGATGTCTATAACCTTATCATTGTCTCCCTAAAATAAGAAAATGTCACTGCCGGCTAAAGTAAAGTCTTCAGACATCGAAGAAAGGACAAGTGTTCTTTTTCATGTTATCTTGACAAATCAAGTGAGCCCGGTTAGCTCAGTCGGTAGAGCATCAGACTTTTAATCTGAGGGTCATGGGTTCAAGTCCCATATCGGGCGCGCTGACTATTTTTTTCACAATACTTGACTTGTTCTCTTTTCGTGTTGAAGCTGTAAATCGGGATCGGTGGAGGAGTGTAATTTGAACGTAGAACTAGATGAAGGGTATTGGTGCAAAAAGGGCGTATATCGCTTTTTTAGCCGTAAGTCACCAGCACGTTTTAAAGAACCAAAATGTGCTCTGATGTTCGAGCGAGGATATACTCATGTTATCGTTGTTTGAAGTCAGGTCGATCCAGGCAGCAAAGTCCAAGAGCAGTTCTTGCCCAAGAAAAAATGCTTCTCGTGAGTTGTGGCTCATTTGCCAAGCGTTGCTGGTGTCAAAGTTTGGAAAGCGAGAACTGGTTTTAGACTTATAAAATGTCTTGTTTCAATCGGAATGTGGTTGCTTGTGTACGCACAAGGCGAAAGGACCCTTCCCAGCTTGCATAGCGGTCGCGCTCAGTGGACGTTTCATTGGTTCGGTGGCCTGGTAAACAGCAACATACCGTAAGAGGAAGTGGATTTTTGGAAGTTATTGACACAGGGATTCACACAGATAATGGACAACAAGTAGCAAATCGATTATAACATAAATTTTATTTCAAATCGGCATGATTTGCAGTGTTTCGAACTTCTGGGATCAGGGGACAGAACCCTAACCTTGAAGGCTTCACCAAGTCAACATTTTGCTCTGCCGTAAGTCAAAAGAGCATCTCTGCGATCGCTTATTGTCGTAGACTGCGAGCGGTCTCTCTTTTGCTCGAAAATTCGTAGAGAAAAAGGGAAGGAAGAACGGAAATCAACATGAGCGTGCGAGCGTGATATGCGAAGCCGCGAGCCGTAAGTAGCGCAGGCGTCGGACACGGCTCGCGGCTTTTATGAAACAAAAGGTTTCTTTCGTTTTTCTGAGTTTTGACTGAGTTTTTTGCATACGTTATTTCTCGAAAACGAAGCGCAAACCAACAAAATCAATTACGGAACAATGTTTTTCATGTCAACACAAGTCAGTCTGCCAAAAATTAGCTTGATCCTGCAGAAAATGAAAATCCGCTAAAAAAGCGATATACGCCCTTTTTGCACGAAGCCCTTCAAATGTTTCGATCTTTCTTGTAGCCTGGGTACACCTGCCTAAGACGCAGCATTTTATATAGGAAGCTGAAAAGCTTACTGCCTATTCAGTACCTCAAGTATGTGTCTATAAAATAAAATACTATACACTGGCCGCAATAGGATATAAAAGACTGCAGTTTAGAATGGCGACATGTCGGCACTGTGTTCAGGAATGACAATCACTAGCATTGGAATTGTTTCATCATTCCAAAATGTTTTATCACTAATTGATGTTTGGTTTGGTGGGTTTTGATGGAGGAAAAACAAGAAAGTATAAGGAAAGGAAAAGATTCTCCCCGGCGGGGAATCGAACCCCGGTCTCCCGCGTGACAGGCGGGGATACTCACCACTATACTACCGAGGACTTGATGTTGTGTAGTAAACATTTGAGATGGAAATCAACATTGCTTAATTACCTTCTGGAAAGTGGGTGTGAAACAATACAGCTTTTCTGGTTGGGCAGTTTTCACTTGAGTGTCGAAAGTAATTGGCATTTTCTGGGGCTGTGCATAATGACGTTAAGCGATTGGCTAAAAAAACTCGCGTCACTTCGTTATCCAATCAGATGTAAAACCCAAAGCAATCGTGACTTGCTTGCACACGTTTGCCCGCGCTTTGCGTCAGCTAAATGTATTTGCTTTGTATTTTGATTGGTTGACTGGATTGACTATGGTCTTTGTGATGGGCCAGAAGATTGTGTTTGCTTTTTGTTTTATGACACAAACAATGTCACCGACAGTTGAAAACTGGTGATGTCTATAACCTTATCATTGTCTCCCTAAAATAAGAAAATGTCACTGCCGGCTAAAGTAAAGTCTTCAGACATCGAAGAAAGGACAAGTGTTCTTTTTCATGTTATCTTGACAAATCAAGTGAGCCCGGTTAGCTCAGTCGGTAGAGCATCAGACTTTTAATCTGAGGGTCATGGGTTCAAGTCCCATATCGGGCGCGCTGACTATTTTTTTCACAATACTTGACTTGTTCTCTTTTCGTGTTGAAGCTGTAAATCGGGATCGGTGGAGGAGTGTAATTTGAACGTAGAACTAGATGAAGGGTATTGGTGCAAAAAGGGCGTATATCGCTTTTTTAGCCGTAAGTCACCAGCACGTTTTAAAGAACCAAAATGTGCTCTGATGTTCGAGCGAGGATATACTCATGTTATCGTTGTTTGAAGTCAGGTCGATCCAGGCAGCAAAGTCCAAGAGCAGTTCTTGCCCAAGAAAAAATGCTTCTCGTGAGTTGTGGCTCATTTGCCAAGCGTTGCTGGTGTCAAAGTTTGGAAAGCGAGAACTGGTTTTAGACTTATAAAATGTCTTGTTTCAATCGGAATGTGGTTGCTTGTGTACGCACAAGGCGAAAGGACCCTTCCCAGCTTGCATAGCGGTCGCGCTCAGTGGACGTTTCATTGGTTCGGTGGCCTGGTAAACAGCAACATACCGTAAGAGGAAGTGGATTTTTGGAAGTTATTGACACAGGGATTCACACAGATAATGGACAACAAGTAGCAAATCGATTATAACATAAATTTTATTTCAAATCGGCATGATTTGCAGTGTTTCGAACTTCTGGGATCAGGGGACAGAACCCTAACCTTGAAGGCTTCACCAAGTCAACATTTTGCTCTGCCGTAAGTCAAAAGAGCATCTCTGCGATCGCTTATTGTCGTAGACTGCGAGCGGTCTCTCTTTTGCTCGAAAATTCGTAGAGAAAAAGGGAAGGAAGAACGGAAATCAACATGAGCGTGCGAGCGTGATATGCGAAGCCGCGAGCCGTAAGTAGCGCAGGCGTCGGACACGGCTCGCGGCTTTTATGAAACAAAAGGTTTCTTTCGTTTTTCTGAGTTTTGACTGAGTTTTTTGCATACGTTATTTCTCGAAAACGAAGCGCAAACCAACAAAATCAATTACGGAACAATGTTTTTCATGTCAACACAAGTCAGTCTGCCAAAAATTAGCTTGATCCTGCAGAAAATGAAAATCCGCTAAAAAAGCGATATACGCCCTTTTTGCACGAAGCCCTTCAAATGTTTCGATCTTTCTTGTAGCCTGGGTACACCTGCCTAAGACGCAGCATTTTATATAGGAAGCTGAAAAGCTTACTGCCTATTCAGTACCTCAAGTATGTGTCTATAAAATAAAATACTATACACTGGCCGCAATAGGATATAAAAGACTGCAGTTTAGAATGGCGACATGTCGGCACTGTGTTCAGGAATGACAATCACTAGCATTGGAATTGTTTCATCATTCCAAAATGTTTTATCACTAATTGATGTTTGGTTTGGTGGGTTTTGATGGAGGAAAAACAAGAAAGTATAAGGAAAGGAAAAGATTCTCCCCGGCGGGGAATCGAACCCCGGTCTCCCGCGTGACAGGCGGGGATACTCACCACTATACTACCGAGGACTTGATGTTGTGTAGTAAACATTTGAGATGGAAATCAACATTGCTTAATTACCTTCTGGAAAGTGGGTGTGAAACAATACAGCTTTTCTGGTTGGGCAGTTTTCACTTGAGTGTCGAAAGTAATTGGCATTTTCTGGGGCTGTGCATAATGACGTTAAGCGATTGGCTAAAAAAACTCGCGTCACTTCGTTATCCAATCAGATGTAAAACCCAAAGCAATCGTGACTTGCTTGCACACGTTTGCCCGCGCTTTGCGTCAGCTAAATGTATTTGCTTTGTATTTTGATTGGTTGACTGGATTGACTATGGTCTTTGTGATGGGCCAGAAGATTGTGTTTGCTTTTTGTTTTATGACACAAACAATGTCACCGACAGTTGAAAACTGGTGATGTCTATAACCTTATCATTGTCTCCCTAAAATAAGAAAATGTCACTGCCGGCTAAAGTAAAGTCTTCAGACATCGAAGAAAGGACAAGTGTTCTTTTTCATGTTATCTTGACAAATCAAGTGAGCCCGGTTAGCTCAGTCGGTAGAGCATCAGACTTTTAATCTGAGGGTCATGGGTTCAAGTCCCATATCGGGCGCGCTGACTATTTTTTTCACAATACTTGACTTGTTCTCTTTTCGTGTTGAAGCTGTAAATCGGGATCGGTGGAGGAGTGTAATTTGAACGTAGAACTAGATGAAGGGTATTGGTGCAAAAAGGGCGTATATCGCTTTTTTAGCCGTAAGTCACCAGCACGTTTTAAAGAACCAAAATGTGCTCTGATGTTCGAGCGAGGATATACTCATGTTATCGTTGTTTGAAGTCAGGTCGATCCAGGCAGCAAAGTCCAAGAGCAGTTCTTGCCCAAGAAAAAATGCTTCTCGTGAGTTGTGGCTCATTTGCCAAGCGTTGCTGGTGTCAAAGTTTGGAAAGCGAGAACTGGTTTTAGACTTATAAAATGTCTTGTTTCAATCGGAATGTGGTTGCTTGTGTACGCACAAGGCGAAAGGACCCTTCCCAGCTTGCATAGCGGTCGCGCTCAGTGGACGTTTCATTGGTTCGGTGGCCTGGTAAACAGCAACATACCGTAAGAGGAAGTGGATTTTTGGAAGTTATTGACACAGGGATTCACACAGATAATGGACAACAAGTAGCAAATCGATTATAACATAAATTTTATTTCAAATCGGCATGATTTGCAGTGTTTCGAACTTCTGGGATCAGGGGACAGAACCCTAACCTTGAAGGCTTCACCAAGTCAACATTTTGCTCTGCCGTAAGTCAAAAGAGCATCTCTGCGATCGCTTATTGTCGTAGACTGCGAGCGGTCTCTCTTTTGCTCGAAAATTCGTAGAGAAAAAGGGAAGGAAGAACGGAAATCAACATGAGCGTGCGAGCGTGATATGCGAAGCCGCGAGCCGTAAGTAGCGCAGGCGTCGGACACGGCTCGCGGCTTTTATGAAACAAAAGGTTTCTTTCGTTTTTCTGAGTTTTGACTGAGTTTTTTGCATACGTTATTTCTCGAAAACGAAGCGCAAACCAACAAAATCAATTACGGAACAATGTTTTTCATGTCAACACAAGTCAGTCTGCCAAAAATTAGCTTGATCCTGCAGAAAATGAAAATCCGCTAAAAAAGCGATATACGCCCTTTTTGCACGAAGCCCTTCAAATGTTTCGATCTTTCTTGTAGCCTGGGTACACCTGCCTAAGACGCAGCATTTTATATAGGAAGCTGAAAAGCTTACTGCCTATTCAGTACCTCAAGTATGTGTCTATAAAATAAAATACTATACACTGGCCGCAATAGGATATAAAAGACTGCAGTTTAGAATGGCGACATGTCGGCACTGTGTTCAGGAATGACAATCACTAGCATTGGAATTGTTTCATCATTCCAAAATGTTTTATCACTAATTGATGTTTGGTTTGGTGGGTTTTGATGGAGGAAAAACAAGAAAGTATAAGGAAAGGAAAAGATTCTCCCCGGCGGGGAATCGAACCCCGGTCTCCCGCGTGACAGGCGGGGATACTCACCACTATACTACCGAGGACTTGATGTTGTGTAGTAAACATTTGAGATGGAAATCAACATTGCTTAATTACCTTCTGGAAAGTGGGTGTGAAACAATACAGCTTTTCTGGTTGGGCAGTTTTCACTTGAGTGTCGAAAGTAATTGGCATTTTCTGGGGCTGTGCATAATGACGTTAAGCGATTGGCTAAAAAAACTCGCGTCACTTCGTTATCCAATCAGATGTAAAACCCAAAGCAATCGTGACTTGCTTGCACACGTTTGCCCGCGCTTTGCGTCAGCTAAATGTATTTGCTTTGTATTTTGATTGGTTGACTGGATTGACTATGGTCTTTGTGATGGGCCAGAAGATTGTGTTTGCTTTTTGTTTTATGACACAAACAATGTCACCGACAGTTGAAAACTGGTGATGTCTATAACCTTATCATTGTCTCCCTAAAATAAGAAAATGTCACTGCCGGCTAAAGTAAAGTCTTCAGACATCGAAGAAAGGACAAGTGTTCTTTTTCATGTTATCTTGACAAATCAAGTGAGCCCGGTTAGCTCAGTCGGTAGAGCATCAGACTTTTAATCTGAGGGTCATGGGTTCAAGTCCCATATCGGGCGCGCTGACTATTTTTTTCACAATACTTGACTTGTTCTCTTTTCGTGTTGAAGCTGTAAATCGGGATCGGTGGAGGAGTGTAATTTGAACGTAGAACTAGATGAAGGGTATTGGTGCAAAAAGGGCGTATATCGCTTTTTTAGCCGTAAGTCACCAGCACGTTTTAAAGAACCAAAATGTGCTCTGATGTTCGAGCGAGGATATACTCATGTTATCGTTGTTTGAAGTCAGGTCGATCCAGGCAGCAAAGTCCAAGAGCAGTTCTTGCCCAAGAAAAAATGCTTCTCGTGAGTTGTGGCTCATTTGCCAAGCGTTGCTGGTGTCAAAGTTTGGAAAGCGAGAACTGGTTTTAGACTTATAAAATGTCTTGTTTCAATCGGAATGTGGTTGCTTGTGTACGCACAAGGCGAAAGGACCCTTCCCAGCTTGCATAGCGGTCGCGCTCAGTGGACGTTTCATTGGTTCGGTGGCCTGGTAAACAGCAACATACCGTAAGAGGAAGTGGATTTTTGGAAGTTATTGACACAGGGATTCACACAGATAATGGACAACAAGTAGCAAATCGATTATAACATAAATTTTATTTCAAATCGGCATGATTTGCAGTGTTTCGAACTTCTGGGATCAGGGGACAGAACCCTAACCTTGAAGGCTTCACCAAGTCAACATTTTGCTCTGCCGTAAGTCAAAAGAGCATCTCTGCGATCGCTTATTGTCGTAGACTGCGAGCGGTCTCTCTTTTGCTCGAAAATTCGTAGAGAAAAAGGGAAGGAAGAACGGAAATCAACATGAGCGTGCGAGCGTGATATGCGAAGCCGCGAGCCGTAAGTAGCGCAGGCGTCGGACACGGCTCGCGGCTTTTATGAAACAAAAGGTTTCTTTCGTTTTTCTGAGTTTTGACTGAGTTTTTTGCATACGTTATTTCTCGAAAACGAAGCGCAAACCAACAAAATCAATTACGGAACAATGTTTTTCATGTCAACACAAGTCAGTCTGCCAAAAATTAGCTTGATCCTGCAGAAAATGAAAATCCGCTAAAAAAGCGATATACGCCCTTTTTGCACGAAGCCCTTCAAATGTTTCGATCTTTCTTGTAGCCTGGGTACACCTGCCTAAGACGCAGCATTTTATATAGGAAGCTGAAAAGCTTACTGCCTATTCAGTACCTCAAGTATGTGTCTATAAAATAAAATACTATACACTGGCCGCAATAGGATATAAAAGACTGCAGTTTAGAATGGCGACATGTCGGCACTGTGTTCAGGAATGACAATCACTAGCATTGGAATTGTTTCATCATTCCAAAATGTTTTATCACTAATTGATGTTTGGTTTGGTGGGTTTTGATGGAGGAAAAACAAGAAAGTATAAGGAAAGGAAAAGATTCTCCCCGGCGGGGAATCGAACCCCGGTCTCCCGCGTGACAGGCGGGGATACTCACCACTATACTACCGAGGACTTGATGTTGTGTAGTAAACATTTGAGATGGAAATCAACATTGCTTAATTACCTTCTGGAAAGTGGGTGTGAAACAATACAGCTTTTCTGGTTGGGCAGTTTTCACTTGAGTGTCGAAAGTAATTGGCATTTTCTGGGGCTGTGCATAATGACGTTAAGCGATTGGCTAAAAAAACTCGCGTCACTTCGTTATCCAATCAGATGTAAAACCCAAAGCAATCGTGACTTGCTTGCACACGTTTGCCCGCGCTTTGCGTCAGCTAAATGTATTTGCTTTGTATTTTGATTGGTTGACTGGATTGACTATGGTCTTTGTGATGGGCCAGAAGATTGTGTTTGCTTTTTGTTTTATGACACAAACAATGTCACCGACAGTTGAAAACTGGTGATGTCTATAACCTTATCATTGTCTCCCTAAAATAAGAAAATGTCACTGCCGGCTAAAGTAAAGTCTTCAGACATCGAAGAAAGGACAAGTGTTCTTTTTCATGTTATCTTGACAAATCAAGTGAGCCCGGTTAGCTCAGTCGGTAGAGCATCAGACTTTTAATCTGAGGGTCATGGGTTCAAGTCCCATATCGGGCGCGCTGACTATTTTTTTCACAATACTTGACTTGTTCTCTTTTCGTGTTGAAGCTGTAAATCGGGATCGGTGGAGGAGTGTAATTTGAACGTAGAACTAGATGAAGGGTATTGGTGCAAAAAGGGCGTATATCGCTTTTTTA
The DNA here is from genome assembly GCA_964020085.1 of Micromussa lordhowensis. Taxonomy (NCBI): domain Eukaryota; kingdom Metazoa; phylum Cnidaria; class Anthozoa; order Scleractinia; family Lobophylliidae; genus Micromussa; species Micromussa lordhowensis. Next base: position 37,785,788 of record OZ026600.1, read on the forward strand.
GCCGTAAGTCACCAGCACGTTTTAAAGAACCAAAATGTGCTCTGATGTTCGAGCGAGGATATACTCATGTTATCGTTGTTTGAAGTCAGGTCGATCCAGGCAGCAAAGTCCAAGAGCAGTTCTTGCCCAAGAAAAAATGCTTCTCGTGAGTTGTGGCTCATTTGCCAAGCGTTGCTGGTGTCAAAGTTTGGAAAGCGAGAACTGGTTTTAGACTTATAAAATGTCTTGTTTCAATCGGAATGTGGTTGCTTGTGTACGCACAAGGCGAAAGGACCCTTCCCAGCTTGCATAGCGGTCGCGCTCAGTGGACGTTTCATTGGTTCGGTGGCCTGGTAAACAGCAACATACCGTAAGAGGAAGTGGATTTTTGGAAGTTATTGACACAGGGATTCACACAGATAATGGACAACAAGTAGCAAATCGATTATAACATAAATTTTATTTCAAATCGGCATGATTTGCAGTGTTTCGAACTTCTGGGATCAGGGGACAGAACCCTAACCTTGAAGGCTTCACCAAGTCAACATTTTGCTCTGCCGTAAGTCAAAAGAGCATCTCTGCGATCGCTTATTGTCGTAGACTGCGAGCGGTCTCTCTTTTGCTCGAAAATTCGTAGAGAAAAAGGGAAGGAAGAACGGAAATCAACATGAGCGTGCGAGCGTGATATGCGAAGCCGCGAGCCGTAAGTAGCGCAGGCGTCGGACACGGCTCGCGGCTTTTATGAAACAAAAGGTTTCTTTCGTTTTTCTGAGTTTTGACTGAGTTTTTTGCATACGTTATTTCTCGAAAACGAAGCGCAAACCAACAAAATCAATTACGGAACAATGTTTTTCATGTCAACACAAGTCAGTCTGCCAAAAATTAGCTTGATCCTGCAGAAAATGAAAATCCGCTAAAAAAGCGATATACGCCCTTTTTGCACGAAGCCCTTCAAATGTTTCGATCTTTCTTGTAGCCTGGGTACACCTGCCTAAGACGCAGCATTTTATATAGGAAGCTGAAAAGCTTACTGCCTATTCAGTACCTCAAGTATGTGTCTATAAAATAAAATACTATACACTGGCCGCAATAGGATATAAAAGACTGCAGTTTAGAATGGCGACATGTCGGCACTGTGTTCAGGAATGACAATCACTAGCATTGGAATTGTTTCATCATTCCAAAATGTTTTATCACTAATTGATGTTTGGTTTGGTGGGTTTTGATGGAGGAAAAACAAGAAAGTATAAGGAAAGGAAAAGATTCTCCCCGGCGGGGAATCGAACCCCGGTCTCCCGCGTGACAGGCGGGGATACTCACCACTATACTACCGAGGACTTGATGTTGTGTAGTAAACATTTGAGATGGAAATCAACATTGCTTAATTACCTTCTGGAAAGTGGGTGTGAAACAATACAGCTTTTCTGGTTGGGCAGTTTTCACTTGAGTGTCGAAAGTAATTGGCATTTTCTGGGGCTGTGCATAATGACGTTAAGCGATTGGCTAAAAAAACTCGCGTCACTTCGTTATCCAATCAGATGTAAAACCCAAAGCAATCGTGACTTGCTTGCACACGTTTGCCCGCGCTTTGCGTCAGCTAAATGTATTTGCTTTGTATTTTGATTGGTTGACTGGATTGACTATGGTCTTTGTGATGGGCCAGAAGATTGTGTTTGCTTTTTGTTTTATGACACAAACAATGTCACCGACAGTTGAAAACTGGTGATGTCTATAACCTTATCATTGTCTCCCTAAAATAAGAAAATGTCACTGCCGGCTAAAGTAAAGTCTTCAGACATCGAAGAAAGGACAAGTGTTCTTTTTCATGTTATCTTGACAAATCAAGTGAGCCCGGTTAGCTCAGTCGGTAGAGCATGAGACTTTGAACGGACGTGTTTGAAGAGCTCCGCGATCCGTTTTTCCCGTTAGCGCCTTTGAGGTTTGTTCTCTGGTTTCCTGGTTTTGTTAGATTGTAACAGGCCTTTTGGCCACTTTTTGCTTCGAGATTATAAGTGGCATCGCTTCTTCGTAGCCGTTTAATTTCGAAGTTTCGATAATGGAAAGTTCTGTTGAAAGTGAAGTCGTTACGAATTTGAATATGGAAAGTTCTGTTGGCGCCAAAACTGTCCCGGAGGGTACTGATGGTGCTGTGGATAATGTCCCTGGAGAGAGTCTTGAGAGTGTTAATGATGTAAACACGACTTCCACTGACGATAATGGGGCTTCACAATTTGCTGATGGTCCGAATGAACTTCGATCGTATGTAAATGCAGATTCCTATGCCTCGAGAGCGGCCAGAACGGCTGGTCGTGTTTCTTCTGATAAACCAACCTGGCGGCGTCCTACTCATTCCGCGGCTAATGATATGCCAAAACGCCCCAGAACAGCTTTATTTACGCCATCACGTTCCACATCAGCGAGATCTGTCTTTGAAGCCTTGAGTATGGCACATATTGACGCATCGGATATTCAGTGCATGCAACGAAAGATGAACAGTGAGGTTGTAATTACTTTCAAGTCAGTGGATGTTAAGGAAAAATTTCTTCGTTTAAACGCTCTCACCGTTGGAGAGTACAGCTACGCGACGCAAGACATTGATCGCCCTATGACCTTTTTGACAATATACGACGCTCCATTTGAACTGAGCGATTTGGCCATTATCAGGCGGCTTGCTCCCTTTTGCGAGGTTGTACATTATCGTCGGGGCAAATTCGATTTTATGCCAGGAGTCTACAATGGCCTACGTCATTACCGCGTGAGGGTAACAAAGCCTGTTCCAAGTTTTATCCGGTTTGGTAAATACCAGATTTTTTTGAAGCATGACGGCCAGGTACCAACCTGTCGGCGCTGTAACCTCGCTGGTCATTTTAGTAATGATTGCAACCTGAAGGTTTGTTTTAATTGCGAAAACATCGGGCATGAGGCTGGTTCGTGTCCGGCGCCACCTTTATGCCATTTTTGCAAAGAAGCTGGCCATACTAGCCGCGAATGCGGTTATTCTTGGGTTTCGTCATTAATCAGGGGTACCACAACAGATGAGTCAACCCCTGTTAATGTGGATCGTTCCGATGGGGAAGATAGTGAGGCCTCCTTCAAGACCCGCTCGGGAGACTCATTTAAATGGGCCGATGATTCGGACCTTTCCGATGAGGGTGAAGAGGATGATGATTTTAGAGATGCCGAGGCGCAACCTCTTGCTGCGGCTTTGCCCGTGAGTACGTTGCCCGCTGATCCGTCCTTCTTTGAGCCATCTGAGAATGAGCCAGCTGCGACTGAACCATCGACCGCTGAGTCGACAGCTGTTGGGCCGTCTGTATTAGCTGCTGTACTGCCTACAGAATCTCTGCCTGATGCCCAACCAAATCAAACTGCCGAGAACCAGGCCTCCCCGGCCGACCATGGCACCGATGTATTAGCTGCTGTACTGCCTACAGAATCTTTGCCTGATGCCCAGCCAAATCAGACTGCCGAAAACCAGGTCTCCCCGGCCGACCATCAGCCTGATGGAGTACTAGATTCCCAGGGCTTCATAAAGCCCCCAGTCGTAGTAATTGATGACCTAAGTCAACCATCTGATCCTTCAAGTGCGCTTCATTCTTCAGCTAGTAAAAGCCGGGTTCCCGTCCGTGTTCCTAGACTTACCCGCCGTACCTTCGCTGTGGCTCCTACAGCTCTAGAAGCAGCCGCCCTCCGCAAGAAGAATCACCCTTTTGTCTCTGGAGAGTCGCAGACTCCCGCTGCCTCTTCTACGCCCATGGAGACTACGGTAGACCTAAAACGCAAGGCTCAAGCCCAGGCCGACGCTCCCCCCAAGGAGAGGCGGGAGAAGAAAAAAGGCAGGAAGTAGATAGTTTTACCTTTTTTCCCCTGTTTTTCGAGTCCTTTTTCCAAGACATTTTCAAGGTTTTGACTATTAATGCGAGGGGTTTGGGGAGTCCCCTTAATAATAACCTCCTCTTTGATCTCATTGAGAAATCTGCATGTGATATTTGTTTCGTTCAGGAAACTTTAGTTAGTTCTGAGGCAAAGATCAAAGTTCTTTCCCGTAGATGGCTGGGCCGTAGTTATTGGTCCCCCTCAATTGGCAAACAGGGAGGTGTTGCCGTTTTAATATCTCCCAAGTGCTCCGATGAAGTAGTGTCTTGGAAAAAGGACTCTAATGGGCGTATAATTAGTATTCTGGTTAGAATCGACGGTGTAGATCTTAACTTCGTCAATATTTATGCTCCCACCAATCGTACTGATCGAAAATTGTTTTACGAATCCCTTCATGAATACTTTGTTCCTGCGTCCGCTCTCGTGATCGGTGGCGATTTCAATTGTTATGAAAATGCACTCGATAAATTTGGCGGGAATGTTTCAGTCGGTGGTGAATGTAAATCTCTAAAATCTGATTTTGTTTTGGTTGATGCGTGGCGTAAGTTACACCCTAGCGCGCGCGAATTCACCTGGTTCAACCATAATTATTCAATTGCTAGTCGCTTAGACAAGTTCTTTGTCTCAAAGGAGTTGTTTACATCTGATTGCCAATGTGAAATCTCACCTTGTCCGCTATCTGATCACGATTTTGTTTCTTTTGTTTTTGATATCCCTGACGCCGCTAAACGCGGCCCAGGCGTGTGGAAATTAAATAACTCGCTCCTTGATGACAAAAACTTCTGTGGTATTATTCGTAATTTAATTCAAAGTCACGTTTTGTATTTTGCTTCATTTCCGTCTCCTCAAGATTGGTGGGAGTTTTTAAAAGTTTCCATCAAGGAAGAATCGATTTCGTTTTCCCGCCAAAAGCGCCGGCAATTGTGTCGAGATCGTGTTTTTCTAACGAATAAATTAATTAGTCTTCGTCAACGCCTGGTCAACGGTGACAATTTCGTTGTTGATTCTATTCAAGATATAGAATGCCGCTTAAAGGTCATCTACACTAAAGAAATCGAAGGAATTTTAGTCCGCAGTCGAGCGGAATGGCTCGAGGAGGGCGAACGCCCAACTCGTTATTTTTTTCAGCTGCACTCTTCTAATGCGCAGAGAAGCAAAATATCATCGATATATAATTCATCCGGCGTTGAGGTTTCGTCACAAGATGAAATTGAGCAGGCACATTTTGATTTCTATTCTTCCTTGTTTTCGGAAGAACCGGTTGATATGGTTTTCCAGGATGATCTTTTGTCTTCACTTTCTCGCCAGCTGTCGCCTCATCAGTCGTCATTGTGCGAGGGCACAATGACGATTGATGAAATTTCCTTTGCAGTTAAGAACATGAATACGAACAAATCTCCCGGGCCCGATGGTTTAACCGTTGAATTTTATCGTAAATTTTGGGATATATTAGCTCCTCATTTAGTTCTTGTTTTTAACTCCTGTTTTCAAGCTGGTGAGATGTGTGAATCCATGAAAACAAGTAATACTCGCGTGATCTATAAAAAGGGGGATCGGAAATCTCTTAAAAATTGGAGACCGATCTCCCTTCTCAATGTTGATTACAAAATCTGCTCTAAGGCTATCTCTATTCGCCTTTCTAAAGTCCTGGAATTCATTGTTGATCCTGACCAAACATGCTCTGTTCCTGGGCGGAAGATTTCATCGAATCTTCATACTCTTAGGGATATTTTAGATTACCTTGACCGCACAGGGGAAGCTGGTATTTTAGTAAGTCTTGATCAGGAGAAAGCCTTTGATCGCGTAAACCGTTCTTTTCTACAGAGTTTGCTAACTCGTTTTGGTTTTGGCCCCTCTTTTTGTAACTGGATTAACACGTTTTATAAAGGTGCTAATATGCGCGTTATTGTGAATGAATGGCTCACAGAGCCGATCCCTTTGTCTCGCGGCGTTCGCCAGGGGGATTCCCTTTCCCCAATGCTATATATTCTTTGCGTTGAAACTCTTGCATGTCAAATTCGTTCATGCTCCCAAATTGAAGGCTTTCTCTTACCTGGTGCTAACGGGTCTCAATATAAAGTAAGTATTTATGCTGATGACACGACTAGTCTAGTCAAATCTGTTTATTCACTTGCAGCCCTCTTTCGCGTAATCAACGTGTACGAGAGGGGATCCGGAGCGAAACTCAATGTATCCAAAACAGAGGCCATGTGGCTGGGCGCGTGGCGCTCTTGCCCTGACCAGCCGTTTGGCCTCACATGGGTAACAAAAATGAAAATTCTAGGGGTTGTTTTCGGACAGAACGCAGAGTCTGACAATTGGCGGCCAAAGCTTAAGAAGTTAGAAAATCATCTTAATTTTTGGAAATCTCGTTCTTTATCCCTGGTGGGCAAGTCCCTGATTGTGAATACAATAGGAATTAGCAAACTCCTGTATCTAGCTACTATTCTTCCTGTCCCTCAATGGGTTATTTCGGAGGTAAATAATTTGATTTGGCCTTTCCTATGGGGTTGCCGAATGGAAACCGTCAGCCGACAGTCGTGTCATCAGCCCTTCCTAAAGGGCGGTCTAGGCATCATTAATTTTAAGATCAAGGCAGATGCCTTAAAGTTAGCATCCGTAGTTTCTAATTGCTCCAATGCCGATTCAAAGTCTTTTTATCTCATTAAGTATTTTTTCGGGGCTAAGCTATCTCCAATTCGACCGGAGTGGCGTTTCCTTCGGGATAACTCCTCTCCGAGTGCTCAACTTCTAACACCCTTTTATTCGAATTGCCTTTCTGTTTTGAGCAGTCTTCGCAAGATCTTGTCTTGCCAAGACTGGCGCAATTTTGCTTTTACTTCAAAGAAATGTTATTACACTCTACTTAAGGAAAAGTCATCCTCACCCGTTATTCACCGACATTGGGTCTCGTTTTTAACTATTGGTTTTGACCTGGATCGGCATTGGTCACTTGTTCGTGATGAGTTTTGTGAGAATTTCAAAAATGATCTACTTTGGTTAATTGTATTACGCGCGGTTAAGGTTCGCGATGCTTTGAAAAATTGGGGCTACATTAACTCCGATTGCTGTGCGTCGTGCTCTCGAAAGGAAACAATCGACCACTGTTTCCTTAATTGCTCCCGCGTGAAGGCCGTTTGGTCACACTTCTCGCCTTTATTGTCTTCTCTTCTTGGTTTGACATTTTTACCTAACTGCATTTCCGTCTTCTTTTTCCAATGGCCCCGTGCAGACGCTAAGAGTGCACGCTTGGCCAGATTTCTGATTAAAACAACTCTTTACGGAATTTGGAAATTCCGAAATAAAGCTACTTTTCATAATGGTCACGAGGATTCCCAGGCTATTATTCGTTACATTAAAACAGATATCCGGAAAAGAATTTCTTTAGATCACTTTCGCTTGTCGCAGTCCGATTTTGCATCCGCCTGGGAATCTACACTTTGTAAAGTTGCCGACTCTTCTTTTCATGTTCTTCTCTAGTGTAGTCAATTTTATAGTTGGACAGAGACATTCTTGAACATTATATTTGACAGTGTGAAGCTGAAGTAATACTCTAGGTTTTTATTTTAATACGGAATTTCTATGTGAGGGGCCAGGCCCATGTGCTTTGCACTTTTTATTATGTACATTAGTAGTTTATTGTGAATAAACTCATTTCAAAAGCTAAAAAATCAGACTTTTAATCTGAGGGTCATGGGTTCAAGTCCCATATCGGGCGCGCTGACTATTTTTTTCACAATACTTGACTTGTTCTCTTTTCGTGTTGAAGCTGTAAATCGGGATCGGTGGAGGAGTGTAATTTGAACGTAGAACTAGATGAAGGGTATTGGTGCAAAAAGGGCGTATATCGCTTTTTTAGCCGTAAGTCACCAGCACGTTTTAAAGAACCAAAATGTGCTCTGATGTTCGAGCGAGGATATACTCATGTTATCGTTGTTTGAAGTCAGGTCGATCCAGGCAGCAAAGTCCAAGAGCAGTTCTTGCCCAAGAAAAAATGCTTCTCGTGAGTTGTGGCTCATTTGCCAAGCGTTGCTGGTGTCAAAGTTTGGAAAGCGAGAACTGGTTTTAGACTTATAAAATGTCTTGTTTCAATCGGAATGTGGTTGCTTGTGTACGCACAAGGCGAAAGGACCCTTCCCAGCTTGCATAGCGGTCGCGCTCAGTGGACGTTTCATTGGTTCGGTGGCCTGGTAAACAGCAACATACCGTAAGAGGAAGTGGATTTTTGGAAGTTATTGACACAGGGATTCACACAGATAATGGACAACAAGTAGCAAATCGATTATAACATAAATTTTATTTCAAATCGGCATGATTTGCAGTGTTTCGAACTTCTGGGATCAGGGGACAGAACCCTAACCTTGAAGGCTTCACCAAGTCAACATTTTGCTCTGCCGTAAGTCAAAAGAGCATCTCTGCGATCGCTTATTGTCGTAGACTGCGAGCGGTCTCTCTTTTGCTCGAAAATTCGTAGAGAAAAAGGGAAGGAAGAACGGAAATCAACATGAGCGTGCGAGCGTGATATGCGAAGCCGCGAGCCGTAAGTAGCGCAGGCGTCGGACACGGCTCGCGGCTTTTATGAAACAAAAGGTTTCTTTCGTTTTTCTGAGTTTTGACTGAGTTTTTTGCATACGTTATTTCTCGAAAACGAAGCGCAAACCAACAAAATCAATTACGGAACAATGTTTTTCATGTCAACACAAGTCAGTCTGCCAAAAATTAGCTTGATCCTGCAGAAAATGAAAATCCGCTAAAAAAGCGATATACGCCCTTTTTGCACGAAGCCCTTCAAATGTTTCGATCTTTCTTGTAGCCTGGGTACACCTGCCTAAGACGCAGCATTTTATATAGGAAGCTGAAAAGCTTACTGCCTATTCAGTACCTCAAGTATGTGTCTATAAAATAAAATACTATACACTGGCCGCAATAGGATATAAAAGACTGCAGTTTAGAATGGCGACATGTCGGCACTGTGTTCAGGAATGACAATCACTAGCATTGGAATTGTTTCATCATTCCAAAATGTTTTATCACTAATTGATGTTTGGTTTGGTGGGTTTTGATGGAGGAAAAACAAGAAAGTATAAGGAAAGGAAAAGATTCTCCCCGGCGGGGAATCGAACCCCGGTCTCCCGCGTGACAGGCGGGGATACTCACCACTATACTACCGAGGACTTGATGTTGTGTAGTAAACATTTGAGATGGAAATCAACATTGCTTAATTACCTTCTGGAAAGTGGGTGTGAAACAATACAGCTTTTCTGGTTGGGCAGTTTTCACTTGAGTGTCGAAAGTAATTGGCATTTTCTGGGGCTGTGCATAATGACGTTAAGCGATTGGCTAAAAAAACTCGCGTCACTTCGTTATCCAATCAGATGTAAAACCCAAAGCAATCGTGACTTGCTTGCACACGTTTGCCCGCGCTTTGCGTCAGCTAAATGTATTTGCTTTGTATTTTGATTGGTTGACTGGATTGACTATGGTCTTTGTGATGGGCCAGAAGATTGTGTTTGCTTTTTGTTTTATGACACAAACAATGTCACCGACAGTTGAAAACTGGTGATGTCTATAACCTTATCATTGTCTCCCTAAAATAAAAAAATGTCACTGCCGGCTAAAGTAAAGTCTTCAGACATCGAAGAAAGGACAAGTGTTCTTTTTCATGTTATCTTGACAAATCAAGTGAGCCCGGTTAGCTCAGTCGGTAGAGCATCAGACTTTTAATCTGAGGGTCATGGGTTCAAGTCCCATATCGGGCGCGCTGACTATTTTTTTCACAATACTTGACTTGTTCTCTTTTCGTGTTGAAGCTGTAAATCGGGATCGGTGGAGGAGTGTAATTTGAACGTAGAACTAGATGAAGGGTATTGGTGCAAAAAGGGCGTATATCGCTTTTTTAGCCGTAAGTCACCAGCACGTTTTAAAGAACCAAAATGTGCTCTGATGTTCGAGCGAGGATATACTCATGTTATCGTTGTTTGAAGTCAGGTCGATCCAGGCAGCAAAGTCCAAGAGCAGTTCTTGCCCAAGAAAAAATGCTTCTCGTGAGTTGTGGCTCATTTGCCAAGCGTTGCTGGTGTCAAAGTTTGGAAAGCGAGAACTGGTTTTAGACTTATAAAATGTCTTGTTTCAATCGGAATGTGGTTGCTTGTGTACGCACAAGGCGAAAGGACCCTTCCCAGCTTGCATAGCGGTCGCGCTCAGTGGACGTTTCATTGGTTCGGTGGCCTGGTAAACAGCAACATACCGTAAGAGGAAGTGGATTTTTGGAAGTTATTGACACAGGGATTCACACAGATAATGGACAACAAGTAGCAAATCGATTATAACATAAATTTTATTTCAAATCGGCATGATTTGCAGTGTTTCGAACTTCTGGGATCAGGGGACAGAACCCTAACCTTGAAGGCTTCACCAAGTCAACATTTTGCTCTGCCGTAAGTCAAAAGAGCATCTCTGCGATCGCTTATTGTCGTAGACTGCGAGCGGTCTCTCTTTTGCTCGAAAATTCGTAGAGAAAAAGGGAAGGAAGAACGGAAATCAACAACATGAGCGTGCGAGCGTGATATGGGAAGCCGCGAGCCGTAAGTAGCGCAGGTGTCGGACACGGCTCGCGGCTTTTATGAAACAAAAGGTTTCTTTCGTTTTTCAAAGACTGAGTTTTTTTGCATACGTTATTTCTCGAAAACGAAGCGCAAACCAACAAAATCAATTACGGAACAATGTTTTTCATGTCAACACAAGTCAGTCTGCCAAAAATTAGCTTGATCCTGCAGAAAATGAAAATCCGCTAAAAAAGCGATATACGCCCTTTTTGCACGAAGCCCTTCAAATGTTTCGATCTTTCTTGTAGCCTGGGTACACCTGCCTAAGACGCAGCATTTTATATAGGAAGCTGAAAAGCTTACTGCCTATTCAGTACCTCAAGTATGTGTCTATAAAATAAAATACTATACACTGGCCGCAATAGGATATAAAAGACTGCAGTTTAGAATGGCGACATGTCGGCACTGTGTTCAGGAATGACAATCACTAGCATTGGAATTGTTTCATCATTCCAAAATGTTTTATCACTAATTGATGTTTGGTTTGGTGGGTTTTGATGGAGGAAAAACAAGAAAGTATAAGGAAAGGAAAAGATTCTCCCCGGCGGGGAATCGAACCCCGGTCTCCCGCGTGACAGGCGGGGATACTCACCACTATACTACCGAGGACTCGATGTTGTGTATTAAACATTTGAGATGGAAATCAACATTGCTTCATTACCTTCTGGAAAGTGGGTGTGAAACAATACAGCTTTTCTGGTTGGGCAGTTTTCACTTGAGTGTCGAAAGTAATTGGCATTTTCTGGGGCTGTGCATAATGACGTTAAGCGATTGGCTAAAAAAACTCGCGTCACTTTGTTATCCAATCAGATGTAAAACCCAAAGCAATCGTGACTTGCTTGCACACGTTTGCCCGCGCTTTGCGTCAGCTAAATGTATTTGCTTTGTATTTTGATTGGTTGACTGGATTGACTATGGTCTTTGTGATGGGCCAGAAGATTGTGTTTGCTTTTTGTTTTATGACACAAACAATGTCACCGACAGTTGAAAACTGGTGATGTCTATAACCTTATCATTGTCTCCGTAAAATATGAAAATGTCACTGCCGGCTAAAGTAAAGTCTTCAGACATCGAAGAAAGGACAAGTGTTGTTTTTCATGTTATCTTCACAAATCAAGTGAGCCCGGTTAGCTCAGTCGGTAGAGCATGAGACTTTGAACGGACGTGTTTGAAGAGCTCCGCGATCCGTTTTTCCCGTTAGCGCCTTTGAGGTTTGTTCTCTGGTTTCCTGGTTTTGTTAGATTGTAACAGGCCTTTTGGCCACTTTTTGCTTCGAGATTATAAGTGGCATCGCTTCTTCGTAGCCGTTTAATTTCGAAGTTTCGATAATGGAAAGTTCTGTTGAAAGTGAAGTCGTTACGAATTTGAATATGGAAAGTTCTGTTGGCGCCAAAACTGTCCCGGAGGGTACTGATGGTGCTGTGGATAATGTCCCTGGAGAGAGTCTTGAGAGTGTTAATGATGTAAACACGACTTCCACTGACGATAATGGGGCTTCACAATTTGCTGATGGTCCGAATGAACTTCGATCGTATGTAAATGCAGATTCCTATGCCTCGAGAGCGGCCAGAACGGCTGGTCGTGTTTCTTCTGATAAACCAACCTGGCGGCGTCCTACTCATTCCGCGGCTAATGATATGCCAAAACGCCCCAGAACAGCTTTATTTACGCCATCACGTTCCACATCAGCGAGATCTGTCTTTGAAGCCTTGAGTATGGCACATATTGACGCATCGGATATTCAGTGCATGCAACGAAAGATGAACAGTGAGGTTGTAATTACTTTCAAGTCAGTGGATGTTAAGGAAAAATTTCTTCGTTTAAACGCTCTCACCGTTGGAGAGTACAGCTACGCGACGCAAGACATTGATCGCCCTATGACCTTTTTGACAATATACGACGCTCCATTTGAACTGAGCGATTTGGCCATTATCAGGCGGCTTGCTCCCTTTTGCGAGGTTGTACATTATCGTCGGGGCAAATTCGATTTTATGCCAGGAGTCTACAATGGCCTACGTCATTACCGCGTGAGGGTAACAAAGCCTGTTCCAAGTTTTATCCGGTTTGGTAAATACCAGATTTTTTTGAAGCATGACGGCCAGGTACCAACCTGTCGGCGCTGTAACCTCGCTGGTCATTTTAGTAATGATTGCAACCTGAAGGTTTGTTTTAATTGCGAAAACATCGGGCATGAGGCTGGTTCGTGTCCGGCGCCACCTTTATGCCATTTTTGCAAAGAAGCTGGCCATACTAGCCGCGAATGCGGTTATTCTTGGGTTTCGTCATTAATCAGGGGTACCACAACAGATGAGTCAACCCCTGTTAATGTGGATCGTTCCGATGGGGAAGATAGTGAGGCCTCCTTCAAGACCCGCTCGGGAGACTCATTTAAATGGGCCGATGATTCGGACCTTTCCGATGAGGGTGAAGAGGATGATGATTTTAGAGATGCCGAGGCGCAACCTCTTGCTGCGGCTTTGCCCGTGAGTACGTTGCCCGCTGATCCGTCCTTCTTTGAGCCATCTGAGAATGAGCCAGCTGCGACTGAACCATCGACCGCTGAGTCGACAGCTGTTGGGCCGTCTGTATTAGCTGCTGTACTGCCTACAGAATCTCTGCCTGATGCCCAACCAAATCAAACTGCCGAGAACCAGGCCTCCCCGGCCGACCATGGCACCGATGTATTAGCTGCTGTACTGCCTACAGAATCTTTGCCTGATGCCCAGCCAAATCAGACTGCCGAAAACCAGGTCTCCCCGGCCGACCATCAGCCTGATGGAGTACTAGATTCCCAGGGCTTCATAAAGCCCCCAGTCGTAGTAATTGATGACCTAAGTCAACCATCTGATCCTTCAAGTGCGCTTCATTCTTCAGCTAGTAAAAGCCGGGTTCCCGTCCGTGTTCCTAGACTTACCCGCCGTACCTTCGCTGTGGCTCCTACAGCTCTAGAAGCAGCCGCCCTCCGCAAGAAGAATCACCCTTTTGTCTCTGGAGAGTCGCAGACTCCCGCTGCCTCTTCTACGCCCATGGAGACTACGGTAGACCTAAAACGCAAGGCTCAAGCCCAGGCCGACGCTCCCCCCAAGGAGAGGCGGGAGAAGAAAAAAGGCAGGAAGTAGATAGTTTTACCTTTTTTCCCCTGTTTTTCGAGTCCTTTTTCCAAGACATTTTCAAGGTTTTGACTATTAATGCGAGGGGTTTGGGGAGTCCCCTTAATAATAACCTCCTCTTTGATCTCATTGAGAAATCTGCATGTGATATTTGTTTCGTTCAGGAAACTTTAGTTAGTTCTGAGGCAAAGATCAAAGTTCTTTCCCGTAGATGGCTGGGCCGTAGTTATTGGTCCCCCTCAATTGGCAAACAGGGAGGTGTTGCCGTTTTAATATCTCCCAAGTGCTCCGATGAAGTAGTGTCTTGGAAAAAGGACTCTAATGGGCGTATAATTAGTATTCTGGTTAGAATCGACGGTGTAGATCTTAACTTCGTCAATATTTATGCTCCCACCAATCGTACTGATCGAAAATTGTTTTACGAATCCCTTCATGAATACTTTGTTCCTGCGTCCGCTCTCGTGATCGGTGGCGATTTCAATTGTTATGAAAATGCACTCGATAAATTTGGCGGGAATGTTTCAGTCGGTGGTGAATGTAAATCTCTAAAATCTGATTTTGTTTTGGTTGATGCGTGGCGTAAGTTACACCCTAGCGCGCGCGAATTCACCTGGTTCAACCATAATTATTCAATTGCTAGTCGCTTAGACAAGTTCTTTGTCTCAAAGGAGTTGTTTACATCTGATTGCCAATGTGAAATCTCACCTTGTCCGCTATCTGATCACGATTTTGTTTCTTTTGTTTTTGATATCCCTGACGCCGCTAAACGCGGCCCAGGCGTGTGGAAATTAAATAACTCGCTCCTTGATGACAAAAACTTCTGTGGTATTATTCGTAATTTAATTCAAAGTCACGTTTTGTATTTTGCTTCATTTCCGTCTCCTCAAGATTGGTGGGAGTTTTTAAAAGTTTCCATCAAGGAAGAATCGATTTCGTTTTCCCGCCAAAAGCGCCGGCAATTGTGTCGAGATCGTGTTTTTCTAACGAATAAATTAATTAGTCTTCGTCAACGCCTGGTCAACGGTGACAATTTCGTTGTTGATTCTATTCAAGATATAGAATGCCGCTTAAAGGTCATCTACACTAAAGAAATCGAAGGAATTTTAGTCCGCAGTCGAGCGGAATGGCTCGAGGAGGGCGAACGCCCAACTCGTTATTTTTTTCAGCTGCACTCTTCTAATGCGCAGAGAAGCAAAATATCATCGATATATAATTCATCCGGCGTTGAGGTTTCGTCACAAGATGAAATTGAGCAGGCACATTTTGATTTCTATTCTTCCTTGTTTTCGGAAGAACCGGTTGATATGGTTTTCCAGGATGATCTTTTGTCTTCACTTTCTCGCCAGCTGTCGCCTCATCAGTCGTCATTGTGCGAGGGCACAATGACGATTGATGAAATTTCCTTTGCAGTTAAGAACATGAATACGAACAAATCTCCCGGGCCCGATGGTTTAACCGTTGAATTTTATCGTAAATTTTGGGATATATTAGCTCCTCATTTAGTTCTTGTTTTTAACTCCTGTTTTCAAGCTGGTGAGATGTGTGAATCCATGAAAACAAGTAATACTCGCGTGATCTATAAAAAGGGGGATCGGAAATCTCTTAAAAATTGGAGACCGATCTCCCTTCTCAATGTTGATTACAAAATCTGCTCTAAGGCTATCTCTATTCGCCTTTCTAAAGTCCTGGAATTCATTGTTGATCCTGACCAAACATGCTCTGTTCCTGGGCGGAAGATTTCATCGAATCTTCATACTCTTAGGGATATTTTAGATTACCTTGACCGCACAGGGGAAGCTGGTATTTTAGTAAGTCTTGATCAGGAGAAAGCCTTTGATCGCGTAAACCGTTCTTTTCTACAGAGTTTGCTAACTCGTTTTGGTTTTGGCCCCTCTTTTTGTAACTGGATTAACACGTTTTATAAAGGTGCTAATATGCGCGTTATTGTGAATGAATGGCTCACAGAGCCGATCCCTTTGTCTCGCGGCGTTCGCCAGGGGGATTCCCTTTCCCCAATGCTATATATTCTTTGCGTTGAAACTCTTGCATGTCAAATTCGTTCATGCTCCCAAATTGAAGGCTTTCTCTTACCTGGTGCTAACGGGTCTCAATATAAAGTAAGTATTTATGCTGATGACACGACTAGTCTAGTCAAATCTGTTTATTCACTTGCAGCCCTCTTTCGCGTAATCAACGTGTACGAGAGGGGATCCGGAGCGAAACTCAATGTATCCAAAACAGAGGCCATGTGGCTGGGCGCGTGGCGCTCTTGCCCTGACCAGCCGTTTGGCCTCACATGGGTAACAAAAATGAAAATTCTAGGGGTTGTTTTCGGACAGAACGCAGAGTCTGACAATTGGCGGCCAAAGCTTAAGAAGTTAGAAAATCATCTTAATTTTTGGAAATCTCGTTCTTTATCCCTGGTGGGCAAGTCCCTGATTGTGAATACAATAGGAATTAGCAAACTCCTGTATCTAGCTACTATTCTTCCTGTCCCTCAATGGGTTATTTCGGAGGTAAATAATTTGATTTGGCCTTTCCTATGGGGTTGCCGAATGGAAACCGTCAGCCGACAGTCGTGTCATCAGCCCTTCCTAAAGGGCGGTCTAGGCATCATTAATTTTAAGATCAAGGCAGATGCCTTAAAGTTAGCATCCGTAGTTTCTAATTGCTCCAATGCCGATTCAAAGTCTTTTTATCTCATTAAGTATTTTTTCGGGGCTAAGCTATCTCCAATTCGACCGGAGTGGCGTTTCCTTCGGGATAACTCCTCTCCGAGTGCTCAACTTCTAACACCCTTTTATTCGAATTGCCTTTCTGTTTTGAGCAGTCTTCGCAAGATCTTGTCTTGCCAAGACTGGCGCAATTTTGCTTTTACTTCAAAGAAATGTTATTACACTCTACTTAAGGAAAAGTCATCCTCACCCGTTATTCACCGACATTGGGTCTCGTTTTTAACTATTGGTTTTGACCTGGATCGGCATTGGTCACTTGTTCGTGATGAGTTTTGTGAGAATTTCAAAAATGATCTACTTTGGTTAATTGTATTACGCGCGGTTAAGGTTCGCGATGCTTTGAAAAATTGGGGCTACATTAACTCCGATTGCTGTGCGTCGTGCTCTCGAAAGGAAACAATCGACCACTGTTTCCTTAATTGCTCCCGCGTGAAGGCCGTTTGGTCACACTTCTCGCCTTTATTGTCTTCTCTTCTTGGTTTGACATTTTTACCTAACTGCATTTCCGTCTTCTTTTTCCAATGGCCCCGTGCAGACGCTAAGAGTGCACGCTTGGCCAGATTTCTGATTAAAACAACTCTTTACGGAATTTGGAAATTCCGAAATAAAGCTACTTTTCATAATGGTCACGAGGATTCCCAGGCTATTATTCGTTACATTAAAACAGATATCCGGAAAAGAATTTCTTTAGATCACTTTCGCTTGTCGCAGTCCGATTTTGCATCCGCCTGGGAATCTACACTTTGTAAAGTTGCCGACTCTTCTTTTCATGTTCTTCTCTAGTGTAGTCAATTTTATAGTTGGACAGAGACATTCTTGAACATTATATTTGACAGTGTGAAGCTGAAGTAATACTCTAGGTTTTTATTTTAATACGGAATTTCTATGTGAGGGGCCAGGCCCATGTGCTTTGCACTTTTTATTATGTACATTAGTAGTTTATTGTGAATAAACTCATTTCAAAAGCTAAAAAATCAGACTTTTAATCTGAGGGTCATGGGTTCAAGTCCCATATCGGGCGCGCTGACTGTTTTTTTCACAATATTTGACTTGTTCTCTTTTCGTGTTGAAGCTGTAAATCGGGATCAGTGGAGGAGTGCAATTTGAACGTAGAACTAGATGAAGGGTATTGGTGCAAAAAGGGCGTATATCGCTTTTTTAGCCGTAAGTCACCAGCACGTTTTAAAGAACCAAAATGTGCTCTGATGTTCGAGCGAGGATATACTCATGTTATCGTTGTTTGAAGTCAGGTCGATCCAGGCAGCAAAGTCCAAGAGCAGTTCTTGCCCAAGAAAAAATGCTTCTCGTGAGTTGTGGCTCATTTGCCAAGCGTTGCTGGTGTCAAAGTTTGGAAAGCGAGAACTGGTTTTAGACTTATAAAATGTCTTGTTTCAATCGGAATGTGGTTGTGTACGCACAAGGCGAAAGGACCCTTCCCAGCTTGCATAGCGGTCGCGCTCAGTGGACGTTTCATTGGTTCGGTGGCCTGGTAAACAGCAACATACCGTAAGAGGAAGTGGATTTTTGGAAGTTATTGACACAGGGATTCACACAGATAATGGACAACAAGTAGCAATCGATTATAACATAAATTTTATTTCAAATCGGCATGATTTGCAGTGTTTCGAACTTCTGGGATCAGGGGACAGAACCCTAACCTTGAAGGCTTCACGAAGTCAACATTTTGCTCTGCCGTAAGTCAAAAGAGCATCTCTGCGATCGCTTATTGTCGTAGACTGCGAGCGGTCTCTCTTTTGCTCGAAAATTCGTAGAGAAAAAGGGAAGGAAGAACGGAAATCAACATGAGCGTGCGAGCGTGATATGGGAAGCCGCGAGCCGTAAGTAGCGCAGGTGTCGGACACGGCTCGCGGCTTTTATGAAACAAAAGGTTTCTTTCGTTTTTCAAAGACTGAGTTTTTTTGCATACGTTATTTCTCGAAAACGAAGCGCAAACCAACAAAATCAATTACGGAACAATGTTTTTCATGTCAACACAAGTCAGTCTGCCAAAAATTAGCTTGATCCTGCAGAAAATGAAAATCCGCTAAAAAAGCGATATACGCCCTTTTTGCACGAAGCCCTTCAAATGTTTCGATCTTTCTTGTAGCCTGGGTACACCTGCCTAAGACGCAGCATTTTATATAGGAAGCTGAAAAGCTTACTGCCTATTCAGTACCTCAAGTATGTGTCTATAAAATAAAATACTATACACTGGCCGCAATAGGATATAAAAGACTGCAGTTTAGAATGGCGACATGTCGGCACTGTGTTCAGGAATGACAATCACTAGCATTGGAATTGTTTCATCATTCCAAAATGTTTTATCACTAATTGATGTTTGGTTTGGTGGGTTTTGATGGAGGAAAAACAAGAAAGTATAAGGAAAGGAAAAGATTCTCCCCGGCGGGGAATCGAACCCCGGTCTCCCGCGTGACAGGCGGGGATACTCACCACTATACTACCGAGGACTCGATGTTGTGTATTAAACATTTGAGATGGAAATCAACATTGCTTCATTACCTTCTGGAAAGTGGGTTAGGATTAGAGCTTAAGGTGGTGGTTCCTAAAGATTTGAGGCTTTATCTTGGAGCATCCATTGGCTGTTGTGAGTCTTGGATTTATTCTATCTTTACCCTAGTGCATTTCCATTGAATTGTTGGCTTATTTTTCAAATTTTGTTGGCGTTTTCTCCCTTGTGGTTGTGTCTTCATTAGCGTGTTTTGTTTTGGTGCCTTTGTTCATCGGCTCAATAGTTGTTTCTATTGTGCTTCGTTTCTGAAATTTTTTCTCGTTTTTGAATATTTAATTCTAAATTTTGTCTTCGCTATCTGTTGGTCTGCTTTGCGTCAACTGAGGGTTTTATTCCTTTCCCTTCTCACAATTTTGTCATTCCGCTGAGTGCTTGCTTTGTTGGTCGCTCGGTTTGCCCGAACGTTTTTTCGTTCTGTGGCTTTTTGCCGTTCTTGTAGGCGGCTCGTCTCGCTCGTGACTCTTATTCGTGCCGCTTTCGCGGGGCTTTTTCGGTGCCCTGTTTTTTCGCCTGTATTCCGTGTGATCGGCCTCCGATTTTGTCCCGTTTGTTATAGTCATTTGTGGGTCTTGACTTCTCCTGTCGGTTCGCGTTCTGCCTATTTTGCATTTTGCGCGCTAAAAGTCGAACTTGGCTTTAGTGCTAATTTATTCGCCGCTCCCTGTTTTTTCCCGCGCGCGCGGTTTTTGCTATTTAAAGTCTATCACTTACCTGTACCTGACCCACGCTTCGTTTTGTGTCTTTGTTGAAGCGTGTACCTTCTGTACACGTGCATTATCTTATTAATAATAATATTGTTATAATAGGGTGTGTCCTTTGGGACTGTATTGTTTAGTTAATCGATAGTATACTGTAAGTTAACTGGAATACTTAAAGTGATAATCACCTAAAGAAAGAATATTTACAGTAAGGATATTTAAAGAAAGGAATATTTAAAGAAGGAATACTTAAGGAAAGAAATATTTAAAGAAATAAATATTTAAAGAAATAAACATTTAAGGAAAGAAATATTTAAGGCAAGAAATATTTAAAGAAAGAAATATTTAAAGAAAGGAAAGAAATATTTAAGAAAGGAATATTTAAAGAAAGATTATTGAACGAAAGATTATTGAACAGAGGTTTACTTAAAGAGAGAATATTTAAGTTAACTTAAAGCTTGCCCACGATCATGTGGGAGAAAACTGTCACCCTCCTCCCTGGTAACAGGCTTAGGTCTAAGCCCCGTCGTGAGGTTGTCATTGATATAATCACGGCTTTTGAACCCTGCCATGTAGACTCTGTGCAGTTTGGTTATGACAACATTCGCGTTGCTTTCGAGACCCCACAGGGTCGGACTGAGGCTCTCAAAAAACCTTCCATTGAGGTGTGTAAGGAGAAAATTAAGATTGATGGTGGTGGCGCCCCCATCCTTACTGTCGTTCTTTTTGATTATCCCTTTGAAGGCCTGATGGAGCCTGTTATTGAAGCTTTGGGTGATTTTGGCGACTTTAAAAGCTTTCGCTTTCAAAAATATCCCTATGAGGATATGGACATCTACACGGGGTCGCGCCTCATTCGCATGACCTTACATGAGGAAGTTGATGAATTGCCTCGGTATATCACAATTAGTGGTTATTATTGTCGCCTCTGGCACAGAGGTCAGACCATACGATGCAATATCTGTAACGAAGGTGGGCATAAGGCGGCTTCTTGTCCCTATAAAGGGAAATGTTTAAGGTGTAAAGGAGAAGGGCACATTGCTCGCAATTGCCCCATTCGTGATCGTGCTTTTGTTGATGCCCAGGACCCCCCGGTGGGCGTTCCTCCGAGTGAGGATCCTGTGCAGGGTGTCCAAAATGAGGTCCAAAATGAGGTCCAAAATATTAATGTGGTTCACAATGAGGCTCAAAAAGGGGTCCAAGAAGAGGTCCAAAATGTGGTTCAAGATGTCCAAAATGTTGGCCATAATGCTGATACGATTCCTAACCTGGTCGAGAATTGTGATCCTGCGGCTGAGCTGGGCTCTGCCTCTGTTACCGACTCTGTTCTTTTGAATGCTGATCCCCAAAATTCCGTTGTCACTGACGACTCCCTTGATACTCGGGATAATGAGCTTAGTGAGTTTAGTGAGCTGTCGCAGAGTATTTTGAGTGGTATGGGCGTTGCCCATGATGGTGATAGCGTTCCGGATTCCCTTGTGGATGTGGATATGGGCACTGTCAACCCTCGGAAGCGTTCGCTTTCTGAAGGGTCCTCGTCAGGCTCTGCCCCTCCGGATGGTGCTGGGGCGGTTTCCTACGCCTCTGTGGTTAGGGTCCAGATCTCGCCTCCCCCTTCTCAGCGGAGAAGGCGAATCACTCCTGCTGTGAATGTCGAGCGTTCGCGCTCTCGGTCTGTCTCCCATGGAAGTATCTCGGATTCTGTTGAGAGTCTTGTTTCTCCCAACAATGCTTAACTATGGCTGTGTCTATAGCCACAATCAATGTTAACGGGATACGTGATGGCAACAAGAGGATGGGGTTTTTGCACTGGCTCAGCCATCTCTCTCTTGACATAGTTTGCCTCCAAGAGGTTCATGTTTTGACTTCGGCTGAGGGTTCCTCTTGGTTTGATTCTTTTGGGTATCGTTCCTTTGTTTCTCCTGGCTCCAATCATGCTAGGGGGACTGTCATTCTTTTCAGGCCCATCTTTTTGCTTTCTGGATCTTTCTGTGACACTGAGGGCCGCTTTGTTCTCTGTGATTTCTCTTTCCGTGGCAAATTTTTCCGTGTTGCGTCTCTGTACGCCCCTAATGTTAATCCGGACCGGAATGATTTTTTCTCTTTTGTCTTGGCCAAAATTGATCCCTCTGTGCACACATTTTTGTGCGGGGACTTCAACTCTGTTTTTGACCGCACTTTGGATCGGTGGGGTTCTTGCCCTTTCGACTACAGTAGAGAGAGTTCTGCTCTTTTGTCTGGGCTTTTCCGTGACTGCTGTGTCCTGGATGCTTGGCGCCTCAGTCATCCGACTGCTAAATCTTTCACCTGGTCAAAGCCTGATGGTTCCATCAAGTCCAGGATCGATCTTATTGGCGTGCCTTTTGCTTGGGCTCCGTTTATCTCGTCCTGTCTTATATGTCCTTGTCCCTTTTCGGACCACTCGATTGTCTCCCTTTCGCTCTCGATTCCTGAGGTTATTCCTAGAGGCCCTGGACGCTGGAAGTTGAATACTTCCCTTTTAGCGGAGAACTTATTTTGTGCTGAGGTTCGTACCTTCTGGAGGTCGTGGCAGCGGAGGAAGGGGCTTTTTTCCTCCCTTTCAAAATGGTGGGATTTTGGCAAGCGGAAAATTAAGCGTATTGCAATTCATTTTGGCTCTATCAAAAAGCGGGACAGGGAGACTTCCCGGTCCCTTCTCACTGCCCTTGCCACTCATCTTAAAAATCGCATTGATAATGGCCTAATGTCTTGTTTTGACGTTTACCAGTCTACGCTTCTTAAATTGGCTGAGTTTGAGCAGACCGAGGCCCTTTCGGCCAAGGTGCGCTCCCGCGTACGTTGGGCAGAGGAGGGAGAAACCTCCTCCTCCTTTTTCTTCCGCTTAGAGAAGAAAAATGGTTCTACTGGTTGGATCTCTGCCATCCGGGCTGATGACGGTGTGATCGCTGTTGACAAAGATGGTATTTCTGCTGCTTGGCTCTCTTTTTACTCCGCCCTCTTTACGGCGGAGCCCACTGACTGTGTGGTTCAGGCCGAAATGCTCGACATGCTCAGGTCTTTCCTTCCATCCTCTGAGGTTTCTCAATGTGAAGGCCTTTTTTCGACTAACGAAGTGTTTACGGCCCTTCAGGGTATGGCCAAGAACAAGTCACCTGGGTCTGATGGCCTCCCTGCTGAATTCTACTGGGCATTCTGGGATGTTCTTGGTGAGGATTTGGTGTCCGTTCTCAACGCTTCTTATAAAACTGGGTGCCTCCCCTCCTCTTTGCGCAAGGGTCTCATTTCCCTGAGCTTCAAGAAGGGGGACAGGCTTGATCGCAAAAACTGGAGACCGATTACTCTGCTCAATGCAGACTACAAGCTCTGCGCAAGATCCCTAGCTGGCAGATTGCTTCGGGTAATTCATCACGTTGTTGATGTTAATCAGACCTGTGGGGTTCCAGGCCGCTTTATTGGAGAGAACGTCTCGCTGCTTCGTGATCTGGTGAGCTACACCAGTGAGTCTAACATTCCGGCTGCCATCCTCTCTTTGGATCAAGAGAAGGCGTTTGACCGAGTCGATTGGGCGTTTATGTTTCACACCCTTCAACGCATGGGTTTCGGCCCCTCTTTCATTAGATGGGTGCGTCTTCTGTACTCTAATGTCCGTAGTAGCGTTTTGTTTAATGGCTATAGCACGCCCGTATTCTTCCCTTCTAGGGGTGTTAGGCAGGGCTGTCCGCTCTCCCCCCTTTTGTACATTCTGACTATGGAGGTTCTTGCTGTCAACCTCAGGGGACATCCTCATATTTGTGGGATCTTGTTGCCCGGCGTCCCGTACCCTCTCCCTGTTGTTTCTCTTTATGCCGACGATACGTCTGCCATCGTGAACTCAGACAATGGTATCAAGGCCGTTTTTGAGGTCTACAGCCGTTTTGAGAAGGCTTCTGGATCGAAATTAAATCTTGAGAAGTGCAAAGGTCTTTGGCTTGGCGCCTGGCGTTCCCGCTCGGACTCTCCAGTCAACATTGACTGGTCGGAGCTGATGATCAAGGTCCTTGGTGTTTTTATCGGGTTTGGCGATCTCGACTCGGCCAACTGGCGCCCCCGCATTGATTCGGTTACCAAATGTCTGGCTTCCTGGAGCATCCGTTCCTTGTCTTTTTCTGGCCGTGCGCTTGTTGCCAACGCCCTGGCGCTTTCGCGCATATGGTACGTGGCCTCGCTCGTTCACATGCCGCACTGGGTACTTCGAAAGCTTAACACTCTACTTTTTAACTTCTTCTGGGCTGGTAAAAAGGACAAAGTTAGTCGGAAAGTTGTTGTTCAGCCTAGGGATTGTGGTGGTTTTGCCGTTGTCGCCATCGACCTCAAAGTCCAAGCCCTTTTGATTCAGTGGGTCAAGCGCTTTGCAGCTTCTCCCAGTGCCTGGGTCTCCCTGTTGACCTACTGGTGTTTTGATCGGTTTGGCGTGGACCCTACCACCCTGCTGTCCACCCCTTTTAATTTTGCTCTCCGCCGACTTCCCCCCTTCTATGCTGCTGTGCTCCGGGCCTGGTGTGCCATTGGTGGCTCTGTTGCCCCTTCTGGCACTCCCTCCATTAGTGGCCTCTCTGGTGTTAGGGTTTTGGTTTCCACTGTTACTTGTAAATCCACTTACGCGCGCCTTCTTGACCTAACACATGTTGTTCCGCACTGTGTTAGCAAGTTTCGTCCTGTCTTTGGTGACTTGTACTGGTCCTCTACGTGGACCCAACTATCCTTTATGCCACTAGACCGCAAGGTGATTGATTTGGCCTGGAAAGTGTCCCATGGTGCTCTTCTCACCATGGACCGTCTCCTTTCCTTCGGTTATAGCCTCCCCGCTGCTTGTTTCTGTGGCTTTCATCTCGAGTCAGCTGAGCACCTGTTTTTCCACTGCCCTCTTGCTAAGAGCGGTATCGATTGGATCCAGTCCCTCCTCTTTCGGGCTGCCCCTCTTTCCCCTTCTATTGTGCTGCGTCACGTTCTTTTTGGTTTTAGTCCGGATGAGTTGCTTGTCGTTCCCCGGGTTTTTGTCTATCTGCTCCACTCACTCAAATTTTTGGTCTGGTCACAGCGGAATGATTGTCGTTTTCGGTCCTCTCGTCCTGGGGCTGTTGCCCTTCTCGCTGCTCTCAAAGCCCGCTTGCGTTTCTACCTTCCTTTGTTTTTCAAGCGTTTTGTCTCGCCTCGTCGTAAGCGCTATTTTTTGCGCCACTGGGGCGCCTCCGGTGTCGTTTGTTCTACTACTTGTGGGGAGCTTGTCTTCCATCTTTGAGCCTTTTCTCCATATTAGCTGTATTCTGGGGCGTTTTGCTAAGTTGTTACCCTGGTTCCGTTGTACATGCTCGGTGTTGAGTTCGGTCTGAAGCTGGTTTCGTGTCTTTAATTTTTGAGTGTTTTGGTGAGGCGGGGTTCGATTCCCCGGCGAAGTTGGCGAGATGGCTGCGTTTAGTGGGGTCTCCCTCACCTTGGCTGCCTAGTCACTTGGATTGCACACCCCTCCTTGTTGACTAGTGCCTATCTATGGGTGGTGAGCATTGCACTCCCCGCTCACTACTCCGCCAAAATAAAAAAAAAAAAACCTTCTGGAAAGTGGGTGTGAAACAATACAGCTTTTCTGGTTGGGCAGTTTTCACTTGAGTGTCGAAAGTAATTGGCATTTTCTGGGGCTGTGCATAATGACGTTAAGCGATTGGCTAAAAAAACTCGCGTCACTTTGTTATCCAATCAGATGTAAAACCCAAAGCAATCGTGACTTGCTTGCACACGTTTGCCCGCGCTTTGCGTCAGCTAAATGTATTTGCTTTGTATTTTGATTGGTTGACTGGATTGACTATGGTCTTTGTGATGGGCCAGAAGATTGTGTTTGCTTTTTGTTTTATGACACAAACAATGTCACCGACAGTTGAAAACTGGTGATGTCTATAACCTTATCATTGTCTCCGTAAAATATGAAAATGTCACTGCCGGCTAAAGTAAAGTCTTCAGACATCGAAGAAAGGACAAGTGTTGTTTTTCATGTTATCTTCACAAATCAAGTGAGCCCGGTTAGCTCAGTCGGTAGAGCATCAGACTTTTAATCTGAGGGTCATGGGTTCAAGTCCCATATCGGGCGCGCTGACTGTTTTTTTCACAATATTTGACTTGTTCTCTTTTCGTGTTGAAGCTGTAAATCGGGATCAGTGGAGGAGTGCAATTTGAACGTAGAACTAGATGAAGGGTATTGGTGCAAAAAGGGCGTATATCGCTTTTTTAGCCGTAAGTCACCAGCACGTTTTAAAGAACCAAAATGTGCTCTGATGTTCGAGCGAGGATATACTCATGTTATCGTTGTTTGAAGTCAGGTCGATCCAGGCAGCAAAGTCCAAGAGCAGTTCTTGCCCAAGAAAAAATGCTTCTCGTGAGTTGTGGCTCATTTGCCAAGCGTTGCTGGTGTCAAAGTTTGGAAAGCGAGAACTGGTTTTAGACTTATAAAATGTCTTGTTTCAATCGGAATGTGGTTGTGTACGCACAAGGCGAAAGGACCCTTCCCAGCTTGCATAGCGGTCGCGCTCAGTGGACGTTTCATTGGTTCGGTGGCCTGGTAAACAGCAACATACCGTAAGAGGAAGTGGATTTTTGGAAGTTATTGACACAGGGATTCACACAGATAATGGACAACAAGTAGCAATCGATTATAACATAAATTTTATTTCAAATCGGCATGATTTGCAGTGTTTCGAACTTCTGGGATCAGGGGACAGAACCCTAACCTTGAAGGCTTCACGAAGTCAACATTTTGCTCTGCCGTAAGTCAAAAGAGCATCTCTGCGATCGCTTATTGTCGTAGACTGCGAGCGGTCTCTCTTTTGCTCGAAAATTCGTAGAGAAAAAGGGAAGGAAGAACGGAAATCAACATGAGCGTGCGAGCGTGATATGGGAAGCCGCGAGCCGTAAGTAGCGCAGGTGTCGGACACGGCTCGCGGCTTTTATGAAACAAAAGGTTTCTTTCGTTTTTCAAAGACTGAGTTTTTTTGCATACGTTATTTCTCGAAAACGAAGCGCAAACCAACAAAATCAATTACGGAACAATGTTTTTCATGTCAACACAAGTCAGTCTGCCAAAAATTAGCTTGATCCTGCAGAAAATGAAAATCCGCTAAAAAAGCGATATACGCCCTTTTTGCACGAAGCCCTTCAAATGTTTCGATCTTTCTTGTAGCCTGGGTACACCTGCCTAAGACGCAGCATTTTATATAGGAAGCTGAAAAGCTTACTGCCTATTCAGTACCTCAAGTATGTGTCTATAAAATAAAATACTATACACTGGCCGCAATAGGATATAAAAGACTGCAGTTTAGAATGGCGACATGTCGGCACTGTGTTCAGGAATGACAATCACTAGCATTGGAATTGTTTCATCATTCCAAAATGTTTTATCACTAATTGATGTTTGGTTTGGTGGGTTTTGATGGAGGAAAAACAAGAAAGTATAAGGAAAGGAAAAGATTCTCCCCGGCGGGGAATCGAACCCCGGTCTCCCGCGTGACAGGCGGGGATACTCACCACTATACTACCGAGGACTCGATGTTGTGTATTAAACATTTGAGATGGAAATCAACATTGCTTCATTACCTTCTGGAAAGTGGGTGTGAAACAATACAGCT
Organism: Micromussa lordhowensis; assembly: GCA_964020085.1. Taxonomy (NCBI): domain Eukaryota; kingdom Metazoa; phylum Cnidaria; class Anthozoa; order Scleractinia; family Lobophylliidae; genus Micromussa; species Micromussa lordhowensis. Next base: position 37,812,952 of record OZ026600.1, read on the forward strand.
TTTCTGGTTGGGCAGTTTTCACTTGAGTGTCGAAAGTAATTGGCATTTTCTGGGGCTGTGCATAATGACGTTAAGCGATTGGCTAAAAAAACTCGCGTCACTTTGTTATCCAATCAGATGTAAAACCCAAAGCAATCGTGACTTGCTTGCACACGTTTGCCCGCGCTTTGCGTCAGCTAAATGTATTTGCTTTGTATTTTGATTGGTTGACTGGATTGACTATGGTCTTTGTGATGGGCCAGAAGATTGTGTTTGCTTTTTGTTTTATGACACAAACAATGTCACCGACAGTTGAAAACTGGTGATGTCTATAACCTTATCATTGTCTCCGTAAAATATGAAAATGTCACTGCCGGCTAAAGTAAAGTCTTCAGACATCGAAGAAAGGACAAGGAGTTTTAAATATAGCGGCGCAATGCTTTGGAACCAACTCCCTAGTGAAGCAAAACTAGCGGAATCAGTGCATTCATTTAATAAATATATTAAAATGTAGTTGGGTCATGTCATGGCACATGTAATTACTTTACAAACGAACTTAACCTTCTTCTAGTTTAATATTTGTAGTTCTAGATTTACTATATTATTAGTCCTGTATTTAGATTATAATAAGTACTTAGTTCATAACAGTAGAATTTTTTTTTATGATTTTAGATTTATCTTTTTTATCTTATTAGTTTTAGTCTCTTTTATATTTGTAAAAACACGCCCTCCATGGAAACCAGCTGAGTGTTGTTGGGGCTAGCGTGTTTCTTGATTTAAATAAAGTATACCATACCATACCATTGTTTTTCATGTTATCTTCACAAATCAAGTGAGCCCGGTTAGCTCAGTCGGTAGAGCATCAGACTTTTAATCTGAGGGTCATGGGTTCAAGTCCCATATCGGGCGCGCTGACTGTTTTTTTCACAATATTTGACTTGTTCTCTTTTCGTGTTGAAGCTGTAAATCGGGATCAGTGGAGGAGTGCAATTTGAACGTAGAACTAGATGAAGGGTATTGGTGCAAAAAGGGCGTATATCGCTTTTTTAGCCGTAAGTCACCAGCACGTTTTAAAGAACCAAAATGTGCTCTGATGTTCGAGCGAGGATATACTCATGTTATCGTTGTTTGAAGTCAGGTCGATCCAGGCAGCAAAGTCCAAGAGCAGTTCTTGCCCAAGAAAAAATGCTTCTCGTGAGTTGTGGCTCATTTGCCAAGCGTTGCTGGTGTCAAAGTTTGGAAAGCGAGAACTGGTTTTAGACTTATAAAATGTCTTGTTTCAATCGGAATGTGGTTGTGTACGCACAAGGCGAAAGGACCCTTCCCAGCTTGCATAGCGGTCGCGCTCAGTGGACGTTTCATTGGTTCGGTGGCCTGGTAAACAGCAACATACCGTAAGAGGAAGTGGATTTTTGGAAGTTATTGACACAGGGATTCACACAGATAATGGACAACAAGTAGCAATCGATTATAACATAAATTTTATTTCAAATCGGCATGATTTGCAGTGTTTCGAACTTCTGGGATCAGGGGACAGAACCCTAACCTTGAAGGCTTCACGAAGTCAACATTTTGCTCTGCCGTAAGTCAAAAGAGCATCTCTGCGATCGCTTATTGTCGTAGACTGCGAGCGGTCTCTCTTTTGCTCGAAAATTCGTAGAGAAAAAGGGAAGGAAGAACGGAAATCAACATGAGCGTGCGAGCGTGATATGGGAAGCCGCGAGCCGTAAGTAGCGCAGGTGTCGGACACGGCTCGCGGCTTTTATGAAACAAAAGGTTTCTTTCGTTTTTCAAAGACTGAGTTTTTTTGCATACGTTATTTCTCGAAAACGAAGCGCAAACCAACAAAATCAATTACGGAACAATGTTTTTCATGTCAACACAAGTCAGTCTGCCAAAAATTAGCTTGATCCTGCAGAAAATGAAAATCCGCTAAAAAAGCGATATACGCCCTTTTTGCACGAAGCCCTTCAAATGTTTCGATCTTTCTTGTAGCCTGGGTACACCTGCCTAAGACGCAGCATTTTATATAGGAAGCTGAAAAGCTTACTGCCTATTCAGTACCTCAAGTATGTGTCTATAAAATAAAATACTATACACTGGCCGCAATAGGATATAAAAGACTGCAGTCTAGAATGGCGACATGTCGGCACTGTGTTCAGGAATGACAATCACTAGCATTGGAATTGTTTCATCATTCCAAAATGTTTTATCACTAATTGATGTTTGGTTTGGTGGGTTTTGATGGAGGAAAAACAAGAAAGTATAAGGAAAGGAAAAGATTCTCCCCGGCGGGGAATCGAACCCCGGTCTCCCGCGTGACAGGCGGGGATACTCACCACTATACTACCGAGGACTCGATGTTGTGTATTAAACATTTGAGATGGAAATCAACATTGCTTCATTACCTTCTGGAAAGTGGGTGTGAAACAATACAGCTTTTCTGGTTGGGCAGTTTTCACTTGAGTGTCGAAAGTAATTGGCATTTTCTGGGGCTGTGCATAATGACGTTAAGCGATTGGCTAAAAAAACTCGCGTCACTTTGTTATCCAATCAGATGTAAAACCCAAAGCAATCGTGACTTGCTTGCACACGTTTGCCCGCGCTTTGCGTCAGCTAAATGTATTTGCTTTGTATTTTGATTGGTTGACTGGATTGACTATGGTCTTTGTGATGGGCCAGAAGATTGTGTTTGCTTTTTGTTTTATGACACAAACAATGTCACCGACAGTTGAAAACTGGTGATGTCTATAACCTTATCATTGTCTCCGTAAAATATGAAAATGTCACTGCCGGCTAAAGTAAAGTCTTCAGACATCGAAGAAAGGACAAGTGTTGTTTTTCATGTTATCTTCACAAATCAAGTGAGCCCGGTTAGCTCAGTCGGTAGAGCATGAGACTTTGAACGGACGTGTTTGAAGAGCTCCGCGATCCGTTTTTCCCGTTAGCGCCTTTGAGGTTTGTTCTCTGGTTTCCTGGTTTTGTTAGATTGTAACAGGCCTTTTGGCCACTATTTGCTTCGAGATTATAAGTGGCATCGCTTCTTCGTAGCCGTTTAATTTCGAAGTTTGGATAATGGAAAGTTCTGTTGAAAGTGAAGTCGTTACGAATTTGAATATGGAAAGTTCTGTTGGCGCCAAAACTGTCCCGGAGGGTACTGATGGTGCTGTGGATAATGTCCCTGGAGAGAGTCTTGAGAGTGTTAATGATGTAAACACGACTTCCACTGACGATAATGGGGCTTCACAATTTGCTGATGGTCCGAATGAACTTCGATCGTATGTAAATGCAGATTCCTATGCCTCGAGAGCGGCCAGAACGGCTGGTCGTGTTTCTTCTGATAAACCAACCTGGCGGCGTCCTACTCATTCCGCGGCTAATGATATGCCAAAACGCCCCAGAACAGCTTTATTTACGCCATCACGTTCCACATCAGCGAGATCTGTCTTTGAAGCCTTGAGTATGGCACATATTGACGCATCGGATATTCAGTGCATGCAACGAAAGATGAACAGTGAGGTTGTAATTACTTTCAAGTCAGTGGATGTTAAGGAAAAATTTCTTCGTTTAAACGCTCTCACCGTTGGAGAGTACAGCTACGCGACGCAAGACATTGATCGCCCTATGACCTTTTTGACAATATACGACGCTCCATTTGAACTGAGCGATTTGGCCATTATCAGGCGGCTTGCTCCCTTTTGCGAGGTTGTACATTATCGTCGGGGCAAATTCGATTTTATGCCAGGAGTCTACAATGGCCTACGTCATTACCGCGTGAGGGTAACGAAGCCTGTTCCAAGTTTTATCCGGTTTGGTAAATACCAGATTTTTTTGAAGCATGACGGCCAGGTACCAACCTGTCGGCGCTGTAACCTCGCTGGTCATTTTAGTAATGATTGCAACCTGAAGGTTTGTTTTAATTGCGAAAACATCGGGCATGAGGCTGGTTCGTGTCCGGCGCCACCTTTATGCCATTTTTGCAAAGAAGCTGGCCATACTAGCCGCGAATGCGGTTATTCTTGGGTTTCGTCATTAATCAGGGGTACCACAACAGATGAGTCAACCCCTGTTAATGTGGATCGTTCCGATGGGGAAGATAGTGAGGCCTCCTTCAAGACCCGCTCGGGAGACTCATTTAAATGGGCCGAAGATTCGGACCTTTCCGATAAGGGTGAAGAGGATGATGATTTTAGAGATGCCGAGGCGCAACCTCTTGCTGCGGCTTTGCCCGTGAGTACGTTGCCCGCTGATCCGTCCTTCTTTGAGCCATCTGAAAATGAGCCAGCTGCCACTGAACCATCGACCGCTGAGTCGACAGCTGTTGGGCCGTCTGTATTAGCTGCTGTACTGCCTACAGAATCTCTGCCTGATGCCCAACCAAATCAAACTGCCGAGAACCAGGCCTCCCCGGCCGACCATGGCACCGATGTATTAGCTGCTGTACTGCCTACAGAATCTTTGCCTGATGCCCAGCCAAATCAGACTGCCGAAAACCAGGTCTCCCCGGCCGACCATCAGCCTGATGGAGTACTAGATTCCCAGGGCTTCATAAAGCCCCCAGTCGTAGTAATTGATGACCTAAGTCAACCATCTGATCCTTCAAGTGCGCTTCATTCTTCAGCTAGTAAAAGCCGGGTTCCCGTCCGTGTTCCTAGACTTACCCGCCGTACCTTCGCTGTGGCTCCTACAGCTCTAGAAGCAGCCGCCCTCCGCAAGAAGAATCACCCTCTTGTCTCTGGAGAGTCGCAGACTCCCGCTGCCTCTTCTACGCCCATGGAGACTACGGTAGACCTAAAACGCAAGGCTCAAGCCCAGGCCGACGCTCCCCCCAAGGAGAGGCGGGAGAAGAAAAAAGGCAGGAAGTAGATAGTTTTACCTTTTTTCCCAGTTTTTCGAGTCCTTTTTCCAAGACATTTTCAAGGTTTTGACTATTAATGCGAGGGGTTTGGGGAGTCCCCTTAATAATAACCTCCTCTTTGATCTCATTGAGAAATCTGCATGTGATATTTGTTTCGTTCAGGAAACTTTAGTTAGTTCTGAGGCAAAGATCAAAGTTCTTTCCCGTAGATGGCTGGGCCGTAGTTATTGGTCCCCCTCAATTGGCAAACAGGGAGGTGTTGCCGTTTTAATATCTCCCAAGTGCTCCGATGAAGTAGTGTCTTGGAAAAAGGACTCTAATGGGCGTATAATTAGTATTCTGGTTAGAATCGACGGTGTAGATCTTAACTTCGTCAATATTTATGCTCCCACCAATCGTACTGATCGAAAATTGTTTTACGAATCCCTTCATGAATACTTTGTTCCTGCGTCCGCTCTCGTGATCGGTGGCGATTTCAATTGTTATGAAAATGCACTCGATAAATTTGGCGGGAATGTTTCAGTCGGTGGTGAATGTAAATCTCTAAAATCTGATTTTGTTTTGGTTGATGCGTGGCGTAAGTTACACCCTAGCGCGCGCGAATTCACCTGGTTCAACCATGATTATTCAATTGCTAGTCGCTTAGACAAGTTCTTTGTCTCAAAGGAGTTGTTTACATCTGATTGCCAATGTGAAATCTCACCTTGTCCGCTATCTGATCACGATTTTGTTTCTTTTGTTTTTGATATCCCTGACGCCGCTAAACGCGGCCCAGGCGTGTGGAAATTAAATAACTCGCTCCTTGATGACAAAAACTTCTGTGGTATTATTCGTAATTTAATTCAAAGTCACGTTTTGTATTTTGCTTCATTTCCGTCTCCTCAAGATTGGTGGGAGTTTTTAAAAGTTTCCATCAAGGAAGAATCGATTTCGTTTTCCCGCCAAAAGCGCCGGCAATTGTGTCGAGATCGTGTTTTTCTAACGAATAAATTAATTAGTCTTCGTCAACGCCTGGTCAACGGTGACAATTTCGTTGTTGATTCTATTCAAGATATAGAATGCCGCTTAAAGGTCATCTACACTAAAGAAATCGAAGGAATTTTAGTCCGCAGTCGAGCGGAATGGCTCGAGGAGGGCGAACGCCCAACTCGTTATTTTTTTCAGCTGCACTCTTCTAATGCGCAGAGAAGCAAAATATCATCGATATATAATTCATCCGGCGTTGAGGTTTCGTCACAAGATGAAATTGAGCAGGCACATTTTGATTTCTATTCTTCCTTGTTTTCGGAAGAACCGGTTGATATGGTTTTCCAGGATGATCTTTTGTCTTCACTTTCTCGCCAGCTGTCGCCTCATCAGTCGTCATTGTGCGAGGGGACAATGACGATTGATGAAATTTCCTTTGCAGTTAAGAACATGAATACGAACAAATCTCCCGGGCCCGATGGTTTAACCGTTGAATTTTATCGTAAATTTTGGGATATATTAGCTCCTCATTTAGTTCTTGTTTTCAACTCCTGTTTTCAAGCTGGTGAGATGTGTGAATCCATGAAAACAAGTAATACTCGCGTGATCTATAAAAAGGGGGATCGGAAATCTCTTAAAAATTGGAGACCGATCTCCCTTCTCAATGTTGATTACAAAATCTGCTCTAAGGCTATCTCTATTCGCCTTTCTAAAGTCCTGGAATTCATTGTTGATCCTGCCCAAACATGCTCTGTTCCTGGGCGGAAGATTTCAGCGAATCTTCATACTCTTAGGGATATTTTAGATTACCTTGACCGCACAGGGGAAACTGGTATTTTAGTAAGTCTTGATCAGGAGAAAGCCTTTGATCGCGTAAACCGTTCTTTTCTACAGAGTTTGCTAACTCGTTTTGGTTTTGGCCCCTCTTTTTGTAACTGGATTAACACGTTTTATAAAGGTGCTAATATGCGCGTTATTGTGAATGAATGGCTCACAGAGCCGATCCCTTTGTCTCGCGGCGTTCGCCAGGGGGATTCCCTTTCCCCAATGCTATATATTCTTTGCGTTGAAACTCTTGCATGTCAAATTCGTTCATGCTCCCAAATTGAAGGCTTTCTCTTACCTGGTGCTAACGGGTCTCAATATAAAGTAAGTATTTATGCTGATGACACGACTAGTCTAGTCAAATCTGTTTATTCTCTTGCAGCCCTCTTTCGCGTAATCAGCGTGTACGAGAGGGGATCCGGAGCGAAACTCAATGTATCCAAAACAGAGGCCATGTGGCTGGGCGCGTGGCGCTCTCGCGCTGACCAGCCGTTTGGCCTCACATGGGTAACAAAAATGAAAATTCTAGGGGTTGTTTTCGGACAGAACGCAGAGTCTGACAATTGGCGGCCAAAGCTTAAGAAGTTAGAAAATCATCTTAATTTTTGGAAATCTCGTTCTTTATCCCTGGTGGGCAAGTCCCTGATTGTGAATACAATAGGAATTAGCAAACTCCTGTATCTAGCTACTATTCTTCCTGTCCCTCAATGGGTTATTTCGGAGGTAAATAAATTGATTTGGCCTTTCCTATGGGGTTGCCGAATGGAGACCGTCAGCCGACAGTCGTGTCATCAGCCCTTCCTAAAGGGCGGTCTAGGCATCATTAACTTTAAGATCAAGGCAGATGCCTTAAAGTTAGCATCCGTAGTTTCTAATTGCTCAAATGCCGATTCAAAGTCTTTTTATCTCATTAAGTATTTTTTCGGGGCTAAGCTATCTCCAATTCGACCGGAGTGGCGTTTCCTTCGGGATAACTCCTCTCCGAGTGCTCAACTTCTAACACCCTTTTATTCGAATTGCCTTTCTGTTTTGAGCAGTCTCCGCAAGATCTTGTCTTGCCAAGACTGGCGCAATTTTGCTTTTACTTCAAAGAAATGTTATTACACTCTACTTAAGGAAAAGTCATCCTCACCCGTTATTCACCGACATTGGGTCTCGTTTTTAACTATTGGTTTTGACCTGGATCGGCATTGGTCACTTGTTCGTGATGAGTTTTGTGAGAATTTCAAAAATGATTTACTTTGGTTAATTGTATTACGCGCGGTTAAGGTTCGCGATGCATTGAAAAATTGGGGCTACATTAACTCCGATTGCTGTGCGTCGTGCTCTCGAAAGGAAACAATCGACCACTGTTTCCTTAATTGCTCCCGCGTGAAGGCCGTTTGGTCACACTTCTCGCCTTTATTGTCTTCTCTTCTTGGTGTGACATTTTTACCTAACTGCATTTCCGTCTTCTTTTTCCAATGGCCCCGTGCAGACGTTAAGAGTGCACGCTTGGCCAGATTTCTGATTAAAACAACTCTTTACGGAATTTGGAAATTCCGAAATAAAGCCACTTTTCATAATGGTCACGAGGATTCCCAGGCTATTATTCGTTACATTAAAACAGATATTCGGAAAAGAATTTCTTTAGATCACTTTCGCTTGTCGCAGTCCGATTTTGCATCCGCCTGGGAATCTACACTTTGTAAAGTTGCCGACTCTTCTTTTCATGTTCTTCTCTAGTGTAGTCAATTTTATAGTTGGACATAGACATTCTTGAACAGTGTGAAGCTGAAGTAATACTCTAGGTTTCTATTTTAATACGGAATTTCTATGTGAGGGGCCAGGCCCATGTGCTTTGCACTTTTTATTATGTACATTAGTGGTTTATTGTGAATAAACTCATTTCAAAAGCTAAAAATCAGACTTTTAATCTGAGGGTCATGGGTTCAAGTCCCATATCGGGCGCGCTGACTGTTTTTTTCACAATATTTGACTTGTTCTCTTTTCGTGTTGAAGCTGTAAATCGGGATCAGTGGAGGAATGCAATTTGAACGTAGAACTAGATGAAGGGTATTGGTGCAAAAAGGGCGTACATCGCGTTTTTAGCCGTAAGTCACCAGCACGTTTTAAAGAACCAAAATGTGCTCTGATGTTCGAGCGAGGATATACTCATGTTATCGTTGTTTGAAGTCAGGTCGATCCAGGCAGCAAAGTCCAAGAGCAGTTCTTGCCCAAGAAAAAATGCTTCTCGTGAGTTGTGGCTCATTTGCCAAGCGTTGCTGGTGTCAAAGTTTGGAAAGCGAGAACTGGTTTTAGACTTATAAAATGTCTTGTTTCAATCGGAATGTGGTTGTGTACGCACAAGGCGAAAGGACCCTTCCCAGCTTGCATAGCGGTCGCGCTCAGTGGACGTTTCATTGGTTCGGTGGCCTGGTAAACAGCAACATACCGTAAGAGGAAGTGGATTTTTGGAAGTTATTGACACAGGGATTCACACAGATAATGGACAACAAGTAGCAATCGATTATAACATAAATTTTATTTCAAATCGGCATGATTTGCAGTGTTTCGAACTTCTGGGATCAGGGGACAGAACCCTAACCTTGAAGGCTTCACGAAGTCAACATTTTGCTCTGCCGTAAGTCAAAAGAGCATCTCTGCGATCGCTTATTGTCGTAGACTGCGAGCGGTCTCTCTTTTGCTCGAAAATTCGTAGAGAAAAAGGGAAGGAAGAACGGAAATCAACATGAGCGTGCGAGCGTGATATGGGAAGCCGCGAGCCGTAAGTAGCGCAGGTGTCGGACACGGCTCGCGGCTTTTATGAAACAAAAGGTTTCTTTCGTTTTTCAAAGACTGAGTTTTTTTGCATACGTTATTTCTCGAAAACGAAGCGCAAACCAACAAAATCAATTACGGAACAATGTCTTTCATGTCAACACAAGTCAGTCTGCCAAAAATTAGCTTGATCCTGCAGAAAATGAAAATCCGCTAAAAAAGCGATATACGCCCTTTTTGCACGAAGCCCTTCAAATGTTTCGATCTTTCTTGTAGCCTGGGTACACCTGCCTAAGACGCAGCATTTTATATAGGAAGCTGAAAAGCTTACTGCCTATTCAGTACCTCAAGTATGTGTCTATAAAATAAAATACTATACACTGGCCGCAATAGGATATAAAAGACTGCAGTTTAGAATGGCGACATGTCGGCACTGTGTTCAGGAATGACAATCACTAGCATTGGAATTGTTTCATCATTCCAAAATGTTTTATCACTAATTGATGTTTGGTTTGGTGGGTTTTGATGGAGGAAAAACAAGAAAGTATAAGGAAAGGAAAAGATTCTCCCCGGCGGGGAATCGAACCCCGGTCTCCCGCGTGACAGGCGGGGATACTCACCACTATACTACCGAGGACTCGATGTTGTGTATTAAACATTTGAGATGGAAATCAACATTGCTTCATTACCTTCTGGAAAGTGGGTGTGAAACAATACAGCTTTTCTGGTTGGGCAGTTTTCACTTGAGTGTCGAAAGTAATTGGCATTTTCTGGGGCTGTGCATAATGACGTTAAGCGATTGGCTAAAAAAACTCGCGTCACTTTGTTATCCAATCAGATGTAAAACCCAAAGCAATCGTGACTTGCTTGCACACGTTTGCCCGCGCTTTGCGTCAGCTAAATGTATTTGCTTTGTATTTTGATTGGTTGACTGGATTGACTATGGTCTTTGTGATGGGCCAGAAGATTGTGTTTGCTTTTTGTTTTATGACACAAACAATGTCACCGACAGTTGAAAACTGGTGATGTCTATAACCTTATCATTGTCTCCGTAAAATATGAAAATGTCACTGCCGGCTAAAGTAAAGTCTTCAGACATCGAAGAAAGGACAAGTGTTGTTTTTCATGTTATCTTCACAAATCAAGTGAGCCCGGTTAGCTCAGTCGGTAGAGCATCAGACTTTTAATCTGAGGGTCATGGGTTCAAGTCCCATATCGGGCGCGCTGACTGTTTTTTTCACAATATTTGACTTGTTCTCTTTTCGTGTTGAAGCTGTAAATCGGGATCAGTGGAGGAGTGCAATTTGAACGTAGAACTAGATGAAGGGTATTGGTGCAAAAAGGGCGTATATCGCGTTTTTAGCCGTAAGTCACCAGCACGTTTTAAAGAACCAAAATGTGCTCTGATGTTCGAGCGAGGATATACTCATGTTATCGTTGTTTGAAGTCAGGTCGATCCAGGCAGCAAAGTCCAAGAGCAGTTCTTGCCCAAGAAAAAATGCTTCTCGTGAGTTGTGGCTCATTTGCCAAGCGTTGCTGGTGTCAAAGTTTGGAAAGCGAGAACTGGTTTTAGACTTATAAAATGTCTTGTTTCAATCGGAATGTGGTTGTGTACGCACAAGGCGAAAGGACCCTTCCCAGCTTGCATAGCGGTCGCGCTCAGTGGACGTTTCATTGGTTCGGTGGCCTGGTAAACAGCAACATACCGTAAGAGGAAGTGGATTTTTGGAAGTTATTGACACAGGGATTCACACAGATAATGGACAACAAGTAGCAATCGATTATAACATAAATTTTATTTCAAATCGGCATGATTTGCAGTGTTTCGAACTTCTGGGATCAGGGGACAGAACCCTAACCTTGAAGGCTTCACGAAGTCAACATTTTGCTCTGCCGTAAGTCAAAAGAGCATCTCTGCGATCGCTTATTGTCGTAGACTGCGAGCGGTCTCTCTTTTGCTCGAAAATTCGTAGAGAAAAAGGGAAGGAAGAACGGAAATCAACATGAGCGTGCGAGCGTGATATGGGAAGCCGCGAGCCGTAAGTAGCGCAGGTGTCGGACACGGCTCGCGGCTTTTATGAAACAAAAGGTTTCTTTCGTTTTTCAAAGACTGAGTTTTTTTGCATACGTTATTTCTCGAAAACGAAGCGCAAACCAACAAAATCAATTACGGAACAATGTTTTTCATGTCAACACAAGTCAGTCTGCCAAAAATTAGCTTGATCCTGCAGAAAATGAAAATCCGCTAAAAAAGCGATATACGCCCTTTTTGCACGAAGCCCTTCAAATGTTTCGATCTTTCTTGTAGCCTGGGTACACCTGCCTAAGACGCAGCATTTTATATAGGAAGCTGAAAAGCTTACTGCCTATTCAGTACCTCAAGTATGTGTCTATAAAATAAAATACTATACACTGGCCGCAATAGGATATAAAAGACTGCAGTTTAGAATGGCGACATGTCGGCACTGTGTTCAGGAATGACAATCACTAGCATTGGAATTGTTTCATCATTCCAAAATGTTTTATCACTAATTGATGTTTGGTTTGGTGGGTTTTGATGGAGGAAAAACAAGAAAGTATAAGGAAAGGAAAAGATTCTCCCCGGCGGGGAATCGAACCCCGGTCTCCCGCGTGACAGGCGGGGATACTCACCACTATACTACCGAGGACTCGATGTTGTGTATTAAACATTTGAGATGGAAATCAACATTGCTTCATTACCTTCTGGAAAGTGGGTGTGAAACAATACAGCTTTTCTGGTTGGGCAGTTTTCACTTGAGTGTCGAAAGTAATTGGCATTTTCTGGGGCTGTGCATAATGACGTTAAGCGATTGGCTAAAAAAACTCGCGTCACTTTGTTATCCAATCAGATGTAAAACCCAAAGCAATCGTGACTTGCTTGCACACGTTTGCCCGCGCTTTGCGTCAGCTAAATGTATTTGCTTTGTATTTTGATTGGTTGACTGGATTGACTATGGTCTTTGTGATGGGCCAGAAGATTGTGTTTGCTTTTTGTTTTATGACACAAACAATGTCACCGACAGTTGAAAACTGGTGATGTCTATAACCTTATCATTGTCTCCGTAAAATATGAAAATGTCACTGCCGGCTAAAGTAAAGTCTTCAGACATCGAAGAAAGGACAAGTGTTGTTTTTCATGTTATCTTCACAAATCAAGTGAGCCCGGTTAGCTCAGTCGGTAGAGCATCAGACTTTTAATCTGAGGGTCATGGGTTCAAGTCCCATATCGGGCGCGCTGACTGTTTTTTTCACAATATTTGACTTGTTCTCTTTTCGTGTTGAAGCTGTAAATCGGGATCAGTGGAGGAGTGCAATTTGAACGTAGAACTAGATGAAGGGTATTGGTGCAAAAAGGGCGTATATCGCTTTTTTAGCCGTAAGTCACCAGCACGTTTTAAAGAACCAAAATGTGCTCTGATGTTCGAGCGAGGATATACTCATGTTATCGTTGTTTGAAGTCAGGTCGATCCAGGCAGCAAAGTCCAAGAGCAGTTCTTGCCCAAGAAAAAATGCTTCTCGTGAGTTGTGGCTCATTTGCCAAGCGTTGCTGGTGTCAAAGTTTGGAAAGCGAGAACTGGTTTTAGACTTATAAAATGTCTTGTTTCAATCGGAATGTGGTTGTGTACGCACAAGGCGAAAGGACCCTTCCCAGCTTGCATAGCGGTCGCGCTCAGTGGACGTTTCATTGGTTCGGTGGCCTGGTAAACAGCAACATACCGTAAGAGGAAGTGGATTTTTGGAAGTTATTGACACAGGGATTCACACAGATAATGGACAACAAGTAGCAATCGATTATAACATAAATTTTATTTCAAATCGGCATGATTTGCAGTGTTTCGAACTTCTGGGATCAGGGGACAGAACCCTAACCTTGAAGGCTTCACGAAGTCAACATTTTGCTCTGCCGTAAGTCAAAAGAGCATCTCTGCGATCGCTTATTGTCGTAGACTGCGAGCGGTCTCTCTTTTGCTCGAAAATTCGTAGAGAAAAAGGGAAGGAAGAACGGAAATCAACATGAGCGTGCGAGCGTGATATGGGAAGCCGCGAGCCGTAAGTAGCGCAGGTGTCGGACACGGCTCGCGGCTTTTATGAAACAAAAGGTTTCTTTCGTTTTTCAAAGACTGAGTTTTTTTGCATACGTTATTTCTCGAAAACGAAGCGCAAACCAACAAAATCAATTACGGAACAATGTTTTTCATGTCAACACAAGTCAGTCTGCCAAAAATTAGCTTGATCCTGCAGAAAATGAAAATCCGCTAAAAAAGCGATATACGCCCTTTTTGCACGAAGCCCTTCAAATGTTTCGATCTTTCTTGTAGCCTGGGTACACCTGCCTAAGACGCAGCATTTTATATAGGAAGCTGAAAAGCTTACTGCCTATTCAGTACCTCAAGTATGTGTCTATAAAATAAAATACTATACACTGGCCGCAATAGGATATAAAAGACTGCAGTTTAGAATGGCGACATGTCGGCACTGTGTTCAGGAATGACAATCACTAGCATTGGAATTGTTTCATCATTCCAAAATGTTTTATCACTAATTGATGTTTGGTTTGGTGGGTTTTGATGGAGGAAAAACAAGAAAGTATAAGGAAAGGAAAAGATTCTCCCCGGCGGGGAATCGAACCCCGGTCTCCCGCGTGACAGGCGGGGATACTCACCACTATACTACCGAGGACTCGATGTTGTGTATTAAACATTTGAGATGGAAATCAACATTGCTTCATTACCTTCTGGAAAGTGGGTGTGAAACAATACAGCTTTTCTGGTTGGGCAGTTTTCACTTGAGTGTCGAAAGTAATTGGCATTTTCTGGGGCTGTGCATAATGACGTTAAGCGATTGGCTAAAAAAACTCGCGTCACTTTGTTATCCAATCAGATGTAAAACCCAAAGCAATCGTGACTTGCTTGCACACGTTTGCCCGCGCTTTGCGTCAGCTAAATGTATTTGCTTTGTATTTTGATTGGTTGACTGGATTGACTATGGTCTTTGTGATGGGCCAGAAGATTGTGTTTGCTTTTTGTTTTATGACACAAACAATGTCACCGACAGTTGAAAACTGGTGATGTCTATAACCTTATCATTGTCTCCGTAAAATATGAAAATGTCACTGCCGGCTAAAGTAAAGTCTTCAGACATCGAAGAAAGGACAAGTGTTGTTTTTCATGTTATCTTCACAAATCAAGTGAGCCCGGTTAGCTCAGTCGGTAGAGCATCAGACTTTTAATCTGAGGGTCATGGGTTCAAGTCCCATATCGGGCGCGCTGACTGTTTTTTTCACAATATTTGACTTGTTCTCTTTTCGTGTTGAAGCTGTAAATCGGGATCAGTGGAGGAGTGCAATTTGAACGTAGAACTAGATGAAGGGTATTGGTGCAAAAAGGGCGTATATCGCTTTTTTAGCCGTAAGTCACCAGCACGTTTTAAAGAACCAAAATGTGCTCTGATGTTCGAGCGAGGATATACTCATGTTATCGTTGTTTGAAGTCAGGTCGATCCAGGCAGCAAAGTCCAAGAGCAGTTCTTGCCCAAGAAAAAATGCTTCTCGTGAGTTGTGGCTCATTTGCCAAGCGTTGCTGGTGTCAAAGTTTGGAAAGCGAGAACTGGTTTTAGACTTATAAAATGTCTTGTTTCAATCGGAATGTGGTTGTGTACGCACAAGGCGAAAGGACCCTTCCCAGCTTGCATAGCGGTCGCGCTCAGTGGACGTTTCATTGGTTCGGTGGCCTGGTAAACAGCAACATACCGTAAGAGGAAGTGGATTTTTGGAAGTTATTGACACAGGGATTCACACAGATAATGGACAACAAGTAGCAATCGATTATAACATAAATTTTATTTCAAATCGGCATGATTTGCAGTGTTTCGAACTTCTGGGATCAGGGGACAGAACCCTAACCTTGAAGGCTTCACGAAGTCAACATTTTGCTCTGCCGTAAGTCAAAAGAGCATCTCTGCGATCGCTTATTGTCGTAGACTGCGAGCGGTCTCTCTTTTGCTCGAAAATTCGTAGAGAAAAAGGGAAGGAAGAACGGAAATCAACATGAGCGTGCGAGCGTGATATGGGAAGCCGCGAGCCGTAAGTAGCGCAGGTGTCGGACACGGCTCGCGGCTTTTATGAAACAAAAGGTTTCTTTCGTTTTTCAAAGACTGAGTTTTTTTGCATACGTTATTTCTCGAAAACGAAGCGCAAACCAACAAAATCAATTACGGAACAATGTTTTTCATGTCAACACAAGTCAGTCTGCCAAAAATTAGCTTGATCCTGCAGAAAATGAAAATCCGCTAAAAAAGCGATATACGCCCTTTTTGCACGAAGCCCTTCAAATGTTTCGATCTTTCTTGTAGCCTGGGTACACCTGCCTAAGACGCAGCATTTTATATAGGAAGCTGAAAAGCTTACTGCCTATTCAGTACCTCAAGTATGTGTCTATAAAATAAAATACTATACACTGGCCGCAATAGGATATAAAAGACTGCAGTTTAGAATGGCGACATGTCGGCACTGTGTTCAGGAATGACAATCACTAGCATTGGAATTGTTTCATCATTCCAAAATGTTTTATCACTAATTGATGTTTGGTTTGGTGGGTTTTGATGGAGGAAAAACAAGAAAGTATAAGGAAAGGAAAAGATTCTCCCCGGCGGGGAATCGAACCCCGGTCTCCCGCGTGACAGGCGGGGATACTCACCACTATACTACCGAGGACTCGATGTTGTGTATTAAACATTTGAGATGGAAATCAACATTGCTTCATTACCTTCTGGAAAGTGGGTGTGAAACAATACAGCTTTTCTGGTTGGGCAGTTTTCACTTGAGTGTCGAAAGTAATTGGCATTTTCTGGGGCTGTGCATAATGACGTTAAGCGATTGGCTAAAAAAACTCGCGTCACTTTGTTATCCAATCAGATGTAAAACCCAAAGCAATCGTGACTTGCTTGCACACGTTTGCCCGCGCTTTGCGTCAGCTAAATGTATTTGCTTTGTATTTTGATTGGTTGACTGGATTGACTATGGTCTTTGTGATGGGCCAGAAGATTGTGTTTGCTTTTTGTTTTATGACACAAACAATGTCACCGACAGTTGAAAACTGGTGATGTCTATAACCTTATCATTGTCTCCGTAAAATATGAAAATGTCACTGCCGGCTAAAGTAAAGTCTTCAGACATCGAAGAAAGGACAAGTGTTGTTTTTCATGTTATCTTCACAAATCAAGTGAGCCCGGTTAGCTCAGTCGGTAGAGCATCAGACTTTTAATCTGAGGGTCATGGGTTCAAGTCCCATATCGGGCGCGCTGACTGTTTTTTTCACAATATTTGACTTGTTCTCTTTTCGTGTTGAAGCTGTAAATCGGGATCAGTGGAGGAGTGCAATTTGAACGTAGAACTAGATGAAGGGTATTGGTGCAAAAAGGGCGTATATCGCTTTTTTAGCCGTAAGTCACCAGCACGTTTTAAAGAACCAAAATGTGCTCTGATGTTCGAGCGAGGATATACTCATGTTATCGTTGTTTGAAGTCAGGTCGATCCAGGCAGCAAAGTCCAAGAGCAGTTCTTGCCCAAGAAAAAATGCTTCTCGTGAGTTGTGGCTCATTTGCCAAGCGTTGCTGGTGTCAAAGTTTGGAAAGCGAGAACTGGTTTTAGACTTATAAAATGTCTTGTTTCAATCGGAATGTGGTTGTGTACGCACAAGGCGAAAGGACCCTTCCCAGCTTGCATAGCGGTCGCGCTCAGTGGACGTTTCATTGGTTCGGTGGCCTGGTAAACAGCAACATACCGTAAGAGGAAGTGGATTTTTGGAAGTTATTGACACAGGGATTCACACAGATAATGGACAACAAGTAGCAATCGATTATAACATAAATTTTATTTCAAATCGGCATGATTTGCAGTGTTTCGAACTTCTGGGATCAGGGGACAGAACCCTAACCTTGAAGGCTTCACGAAGTCAACATTTTGCTCTGCCGTAAGTCAAAAGAGCATCTCTGCGATCGCTTATTGTCGTAGACTGCGAGCGGTCTCTCTTTTGCTCGAAAATTCGTAGAGAAAAAGGGAAGGAAGAACGGAAATCAACATGAGCGTGCGAGCGTGATATGGGAAGCCGCGAGCCGTAAGTAGCGCAGGTGTCGGACACGGCTCGCGGCTTTTATGAAACAAAAGGTTTCTTTCGTTTTTCAAAGACTGAGTTTTTTTGCATACGTTATTTCTCGAAAACGAAGCGCAAACCAACAAAATCAATTACGGAACAATGTTTTTCATGTCAACACAAGTCAGTCTGCCAAAAATTAGCTTGATCCTGCAGAAAATGAAAATCCGCTAAAAAAGCGATATACGCCCTTTTTGCACGAAGCCCTTCAAATGTTTCGATCTTTCTTGTAGCCTGGGTACACCTGCCTAAGACGCAGCATTTTATATAGGAAGCTGAAAAGCTTACTGCCTATTCAGTACCTCAAGTATGTGTCTATAAAATAAAATACTATACACTGGCCGCAATAGGATATAAAAGACTGCAGTTTAGAATGGCGACATGTCGGCACTGTGTTCAGGAATGACAATCACTAGCATTGGAATTGTTTCATCATTCCAAAATGTTTTATCACTAATTGATGTTTGGTTTGGTGGGTTTTGATGGAGGAAAAACAAGAAAGTATAAGGAAAGGAAAAGATTCTCCCCGGCGGGGAATCGAACCCCGGTCTCCCGCGTGACAGGCGGGGATACTCACCACTATACTACCGAGGACTCGATGTTGTGTATTAAACATTTGAGATGGAAATCAACATTGCTTCATTACCTTCTGGAAAGTGGGTGTGAAACAATACAGCTTTTCTGGTTGGGCAGTTTTCACTTGAGTGTCGAAAGTAATTGGCATTTTCTGGGGCTGTGCATAATGACGTTAAGCGATTGGCTAAAAAAACTCGCGTCACTTTGTTATCCAATCAGATGTAAAACCCAAAGCAATCGTGACTTGCTTGCACACGTTTGCCCGCGCTTTGCGTCAGCTAAATGTATTTGCTTTGTATTTTGATTGGTTGACTGGATTGACTATGGTCTTTGTGATGGGCCAGAAGATTGTGTTTGCTTTTTGTTTTATGACACAAACAATGTCACCGACAGTTGAAAACTGGTGATGTCTATAACCTTATCATTGTCTCCGTAAAATATGAAAATGTCACTGCCGGCTAAAGTAAAGTCTTCAGACATCGAAGAAAGGACAAGTGTTGTTTTTCATGTTATCTTCACAAATCAAGTGAGCCCGGTTAGCTCAGTCGGTAGAGCATCAGACTTTTAATCTGAGGGTCATGGGTTCAAGTCCCATATCGGGCGCGCTGACTGTTTTTTTCACAATATTTGACTTGTTCTCTTTTCGTGTTGAAGCTGTAAATCGGGATCAGTGGAGGAGTGCAATTTGAACGTAGAACTAGATGAAGGGTATTGGTGCAAAAAGGGCGTATATCGCTTTTTTAGCCGTAAGTCACCAGCACGTTTTAAAGAACCAAAATGTGCTCTGATGTTCGAGCGAGGATATACTCATGTTATCGTTGTTTGAAGTCAGGTCGATCCAGGCAGCAAAGTCCAAGAGCAGTTCTTGCCCAAGAAAAAATGCTTCTCGTGAGTTGTGGCTCATTTGCCAAGCGTTGCTGGTGTCAAAGTTTGGAAAGCGAGAACTGGTTTTAGACTTATAAAATGTCTTGTTTCAATCGGAATGTGGTTGTGTACGCACAAGGCGAAAGGACCCTTCCCAGCTTGCATAGCGGTCGCGCTCAGTGGACGTTTCATTGGTTCGGTGGCCTGGTAAACAGCAACATACCGTAAGAGGAAGTGGATTTTTGGAAGTTATTGACACAGGGATTCACACAGATAATGGACAACAAGTAGCAATCGATTATAACATAAATTTTATTTCAAATCGGCATGATTTGCAGTGTTTCGAACTTCTGGGATCAGGGGACAGAACCCTAACCTTGAAGGCTTCACGAAGTCAACATTTTGCTCTGCCGTAAGTCAAAAGAGCATCTCTGCGATCGCTTATTGTCGTAGACTGCGAGCGGTCTCTCTTTTGCTCGAAAATTCGTAGAGAAAAAGGGAAGGAAGAACGGAAATCAACATGAGCGTGCGAGCGTGATATGGGAAGCCGCGAGCCGTAAGTAGCGCAGGTGTCGGACACGGCTCGCGGCTTTTATGAAACAAAAGGTTTCTTTCGTTTTTCAAAGACTGAGTTTTTTTGCATACGTTATTTCTCGAAAACGAAGCGCAAACCAACAAAATCAATTACGGAACAATGTTTTTCATGTCAACACAAGTCAGTCTGCCAAAAATTAGCTTGATCCTGCAGAAAATGAAAATCCGCTAAAAAAGCGATATACGCCCTTTTTGCACGAAGCCCTTCAAATGTTTCGATCTTTCTTGTAGCCTGGGTACACCTGCCTAAGACGCAGCATTTTATATAGGAAGCTGAAAAGCTTACTGCCTATTCAGTACCTCAAGTATGTGTCTATAAAATAAAATACTATACACTGGCCGCAATAGGATATAAAAGACTGCAGTTTAGAATGGCGACATGTCGGCACTGTGTTCAGGAATGACAATCACTAGCATTGGAATTGTTTCATCATTCCAAAATGTTTTATCACTAATTGATGTTTGGTTTGGTGGGTTTTGATGGAGGAAAAACAAGAAAGTATAAGGAAAGGAAAAGATTCTCCCCGGCGGGGAATCGAACCCCGGTCTCCCGCGTGACAGGCGGGGATACTCACCACTATACTACCGAGGACTCGATGTTGTGTATTAAACATTTGAGATGGAAATCAACATTGCTTCATTACCTTCTGGAAAGTGGGTGTGAAACAATACAGCTTTTCTGGTTGGGCAGTTTTCACTTGAGTGTCGAAAGTAATTGGCATTTTCTGGGGCTGTGCATAATGACGTTAAGCGATTGGCTAAAAAAACTCGCGTCACTTTGTTATCCAATCAGATGTAAAACCCAAAGCAATCGTGACTTGCTTGCACACGTTTGCCCGCGCTTTGCGTCAGCTAAATGTATTTGCTTTGTATTTTGATTGGTTGACTGGATTGACTATGGTCTTTGTGATGGGCCAGAAGATTGTGTTTGCTTTTTGTTTTATGACACAAACAATGTCACCGACAGTTGAAAACTGGTGATGTCTATAACCTTATCATTGTCTCCGTAAAATATGAAAATGTCACTGCCGGCTAAAGTAAAGTCTTCAGACATCGAAGAAAGGACAAGTGTTGTTTTTCATGTTATCTTCACAAATCAAGTGAGCCCGGTTAGCTCAGTCGGTAGAGCATGAGACTCTGAACGGACGTGTTTGAAGCGCTCTGCGATCCGTTTCTCCCGTTAGCGCCTTTGAGGTTTGTTCTCTGGTTTCCTGGTTTTGGTAGATTGTAACAGGCCTTTTGGCCACTTTTTGCTTCGAGATTATAAGTGGCATCGCTTCTTCGTAGCCGTTTAATTTCGAAGTTTGGATAATGGAAAGTTCTGTTGAAAGTGAAGTCGTTACGAATTTGAATATGGAAAGTTCTGTTGGCGCCAAAACTGTCCCGGAGGGTACTGATGGTGCTGTGGATAATGTCCCTGGAGAGAGTCTTGAGAGTGTTAATGATGTAAACACGACTTCCACTGACGATAATGGGGCTTCACAATTTGCTGATGGTCCGAATGAACTTCGATCGTATGTAAATGCAGATTCCTATGCCTCGAGAGCGGCCAGAACGGCTGGTCGTGTTTCTTCTGATAAACCAACCTGGCGGCGTCCTACTCATTCCGCGGCTAATGATATGCCAAAACGCCCCAGAACAGCTTTATTTACGCCATCACGTTCCACATCAGCGAGATCTGTCTTTGAAGCCTTGAGTATGGCACATATTGACGCATCGGATATTCAGTGCATGCAACGAAAGATGAACAGTGAGGTTGTAATTACTTTCAAGTCAGTGGATGTTAAGGAAAAATTTCTTCGTTTAAACGCTCTCACCGTTGGAGAGTACAGCTACGCGACGCAAGACATTGATCGCCCTATGACCTTTTTGACAATATACGACGCTCCATTTGAACTGAGCGATTTGGCCATTATCAGGCGGCTTGCTCCCTTTTGCGAGGTTGTACATTATCGTCGGGGCAAATTCGATTTTATGCCAGGAGTCTACAATGGCCTACGTCATTACCGCGTGAGGGTAACAAAGCCTGTTCCAAGTTTTATCCGGTTTGGTAAATACCAGATTTTTTTGAAGCATGACGGCCAGGTACCAACCTGTCGGCGCTGTAACCTCGCTGGTCATTTTAGTAATGATTGCAACCTGAAGGTTTGTTTTAATTGCGAAAACATCGGGCATGAGGCTGGTTCGTGTCCGGCGCCACCTTTATGCCATTTTTGCAAAGAAGCTGGCCATACTAGCCGCGAATGCGGTTATTCTTGGGTTTCGTCATTAATCAGGGGTACCACAACAGATGAGTCAACCCCTGTTAATGTGGATCGTTCCGATGGGGAAGATAGTGAGGCCTCCTTCAAGACCCGCTCGGGAGACTCATTTAAATGGGCCGATGATTCGGACCTTTCCGATGAGGGTGAAGAGGATGATGATTTTAGAGATGCCGAGGCGCAACCTCTTGCTGCGGCTTTGCCCGTGAGTACGTTGCCCGCTGATCCGTCCTTCTTTGAGCCATCTGAGAATGAGCCAGCTGCCACTGAACCATCGACCGCTGAGTCGACAGCTGTTGGGCCGTCTGTATTAGCTGCTGTACTGCCTACAGAATCTCTGCCTGATGCCCAACCAAATCAAACTGCCGAGAACCAGGCCTCCCCGGCCGACCATGGCACCGATGTATTAGCTGCTGTACTGCCTACAGAATCTTTGCCTGATGCCCAGCCAAATCAGACTGCCGAAAACCAGGTCTCCCCGGCCGACCATCAGCCTGATGGAGTACTAGATGCCCAGGGCTTCATAAAGCCCCCAGTCGTAGTAATTGATGACCTAAGTCAACCATCTGATCCTTCAAGTGCGCTTCATTCTTCAGCTAGTAAAAGCCGGGTTCCCGTCCGTGTTCCTAGACTTACCCGCCGTACCTTCGCTGTGGCTCCTACAGCTCTAGAAGCAGCCGCCCTCCGCAAGAAGAATCACCCTTTTGTCTCTGGAGAGTCGCAGACTCCCGCTGCCTCTTCTACGCCCATGGAGACTACGGTAGACCTAAAACGCAAGGCTCAAGCCCAGGCCGACGCTCCCCCCAAGGAGAGGCGGGAGAAGAAAAAAGGCAGGAAGTAGATAGTTTTACCTTTTTTCCCAGTTTTTCGAGTCCTTTTTCCAAGACATTTTCAAGGTTTTGACTATTAATGCGAGGGGTTTGGGGAGTCCCCTTAATAATAACCTCCTCTTTGATCTCATTGAGAAATCTGCATGTGATATTTGTTTCGTTCAGGAAACTTTAGTTAGTTCTGAGGCAAAGATCAAAGTTCTTTCCCGTAGATGGCTGGGCCGTAGTTATTGGTCCCCCTCAATTGGCAAACAGGGAGGTGTTGCCGTTTTAATATCTCCCAAGTGCTCCGATGAAGTAGTGTCTTGGAAAAAGGACTCTAATGGGCGTATAATTAGTATTCTGGTTAGAATCGACGGTGTAGATCTTAACTTCGTCAATATTTATGCTCCCACCAATCGTACTGATCGAAAATTGTTTTACGAATCCCTTCATGAATACTTTGTTCCTGCGTCCGCTCTCGTGATCGGTGGCGATTTCAATTGTTATGAAAATGCACTCGATAAATTTGGCGGGAATGTTTCAGTCGGTAGTAGTGTAGTAATTGGGGCAGCTACCGCAATTTCTGAATTTTACGCATCTCAGCGTAGTTAGTGTAAAAATCTGAGTCTAAAATATATGATATAATACACTAAAACAGCGTAGTTATGCGTAGGTAGTGTAAGTAGCGTAGATATCGTAAAAATTAGACATACTATTTTACGCACAAAAATGCCTAAAATGCGTAGGATAGTGTAGGATATAGTAAAATTTAGATTGTTCTCACGATGCTGATTTTTAAGACATTTTAGCGTCATACATCTTTAAATATTTATCAACAATTGGACTATTATCAATCACAAAATTGTCAACACTTGTCATTTGATTAATTAAACTTTCTCGGTTAAGATCACCTGAGCGCATCGCTTCTCGAATCATTATTAACAAATGCTGGTAACTTTGATAGGCATAGGTACAATTTTGAATTTTTAAGTCTAAACCTTTGTGTTCCATATATCCTTTAACTAATAATGCCACTGTACTAATCGCTATGAGACTGATACCACCAGTAGCAATAGCGCTAGCAATTCCACCTGAAGCGGTCAGAACAGAGAGTGAATTACCAATGAATTTGAGCAATTTGAATCTTTTGTAAGCCATTTTGAAAGCCCAACATTTCCTATGATAGCTTAGATAATAAGACTTTAGTTCGTCTACTTCATCAGTCGATAATTTGTCTGAAATATGATTCCAATCGAAAATATTCTTTTTAGCCACCATTATATTATTTTTATTATATTTATAAATTAAAAACAATTTGATCGCTATCATAGCCCATTTGGATTAATTCATCATATATTTTTTCAGTTTGATCACCTTGAAGGTTTACAGTTTGGTCTCTAATAAAACCGTTACACGCTAACTTTTTCTTCCAATCTTTTAAATTGAAACCTTCAAACTTTTCAAAAGATGTGATTGATTTTTTTCCCCTCTTTTCGAGAGAAATTTTAATAAACTTTCTACTTTCATCTATCAAAGAAGATAAACTTTTGATATCCATCTATTCTTTGGATAAGATAAATTTTTCTAAAATGCGTGACAAAAAATGACAAAACCCTGGTCGGGGGTGCTCGGTGGCTGTTACTTGCCTAGTCTCGGCTAGGACTTTCGCGCCGCTGACAAGGCGGCTGTCGCTCGCGTGTTTGAGATCCCGAAAGACCTCTGAGCACCCCCAGTTATCTACTGGGCCGGGACGGGTTCACCCGAGGGTTATCACCGTAGACGGTCTCACCCTACTATCCCTAACAAGCGCCTGCACGTGCCGTATCAGGATTCAGGGGCGGCCATTCCCCACCTCCAAAAGCACCACCATTTGCTCGCTGTTTCTCTACTCAATTCAATTGGAATATTTATATTGCACCAACCCGGTTTTCTCGAGCATGTGGTGCACTTTTTTCCATCCACCCACGCTTCACATATAAGACACGGTTCATCCACCCATGCGCATCAGGCAAGCCATTAATTTAGCGTGGGTGGATGAAGCGTTTCAAATATCTGACGTGTCTGAAACTCATTTGCATCAGACACGCTTCATATATTTTCATACTAGACATCAATTTCGATCAATAAGTTTACCATCGCGTGTGTTACAGATGAATTCGATGTTTTGCTTCGAAAATTGATCGTGTCACCGGCTCGTATCGTAATCGGATCGCTGAAAATAGTCATCTTTGACCACTCATCCGCAGGTTTGATAATTTTTAAATCTTTATCAGCACCATTGTGTACTAAGCCGACGATCACTTCAGATGCTTGCCTATTGCCCGCGCAAACACAAATGCTGCCACGAACTATTTTACCGTCTACAGGACTAGGCCAACCATATTGCTTATTTCGCTCACATCCATTACCGAAACTCCATTGGAGTGTACTTTTAATCAGTGGTCCATTCTCTTCTGCATAGACTGTGATGAACGGGTGGACAGAGGTATTTGTACTTTGCGTCTTAGTCTCTAAATCATTGTAATCGACTTTGCTTTTTAATGCATCATTGAATTCGATTGCTAAAGTTCCTAAATCAGTAATTAAAGCGTAATCCTTTAAAGCTGATGAGTTAGTCTTTTTAGCTAGTTCATTGTTAACGTATGTAGTTGCTGCTTTTGTCTTTAATAAATCAGATACGAAACGTTTAGTGGTTGCGTCGTGATCATTTATTGGAGCGGAAATGTTAGTTAATCTCTTGTTTTGTAAATGGAAATGGTTGTCTGGAGTTAATTTTAAGCCTATTCCTTTTTTAACCTTTTCTACTTTTCCTGTCGTTGATGGTTTTTCATGTTGCCCATTTGTAAATCCCATATATATTTATATTATATAATAGTTCCTTCGCTCTTCTCAAATTCTTTTATTAACTGATAAGCTTGACTGGTATTATCATAAATATTTTTAGTTATTAATCCTCTCACCTTAGTGAAAGGATTATCTTCTACATTTACTCTTCTTATAGTAGTATCTACAAAAGCATTACCCACATTAATTGGAGCACTAATTCCACTAAAAATTATATTCATAACTGTGCCTTTTACCCAAATCCAAAATAGGACTTGCTTTCCTAAAGAATTATTTGGAATATTAAATGATCTTAAAGATGGTTCATCTATTGTAGGATTACGTGAAATTACTACTTTGCTTTTATCAACAAAAATAAATACACCTCTTGTATTCTTAATATCAAAATGTACAGCCATTACATTATTAGTAATTGCACTATGCTGGAAGACATAATAAAAAGTAAAATCACCTGTGTTATCACCAGTAGTTACAAACGCATATGTATTTGGTGTTCTACCTTCATTACTATCAGAAAAATACAAATCTTTTATTAAAGAAATCTTTGAATCATTACTTAATATATATTTTACTATTAATTCTATAACATTTTTATTTTCATTAATAGTAGGATTTTCTTTTGCAATTTCACTATTTACTTTTGCAATTTCACCATCAACATATTTTACAACATTATCTTCTGTTTCATTCAGTTGTTTCACATTAACAGCATCACCGTTTTCATTCCCATCAGATAATCCTTTTATCTGACGATTACCCATATCTATAGGTGCTTCATAATTAATAACTTTGTTTCTGATGGTATAGAATCTATCCCAAATTCGTGGGTCAACGTCATTCTGATGACCACTTACACCATAAACAACTACAAAGATGTTTGTGAAAAAATCATAAGTTTCACCACTCCAGTACTTTAAAGTTAAATCAATATCTAAATCAATAATCCCAATGTTTCCATATTTATGAAAATTGATAATTGTTCTACTATGATCAGAAAAAGTATTTGTATTATTACGTGATACATTCAAAGTTTCGGATACAGCGTTAACAACCACTTCATCTTTATCCACTTTATTACCATAATACATTTCAAAAGCTAATGTATACTCACCTAAATCTAATGATTTTAAATCAATAGTTAATCGAGTACTATAATAATGGATGGAATCATCATACTTAATTTTAAATCGATAAGTCTCTCGTTTAATTTGATAAAAATCTCTATCTTTTTTTCCAGCTTTAGTAATATCATCATCATCTTCTTTAAATAGGTCATCATCCATAACAAAAGAGAATTCATTCTCTTGTCGGTTTGCTTTAATATTAAGTGCTTCTGCTTCACTCACTTTATCTTCTATCAAAGAGTTAATAACAGCGTTATTATCACTAATTGTCCTATTAACATAGTTAACATTGGAAGCGTGAAAGCTATCTGATGAATTTGGATCTTTCAAACGGATAATGCTATGATTGGCCATATCGAGATCTCCTTCCATGGGATAAGGATTTTTCCTGTTAAGAGCTGCTGCAGCGACATCATTTATTTGTCTTTTTAGTTGACCTCTCTGTCCGTGAAAATACCCAAAGTTAATAACATCATTGGATTGAGCATTTTGTGCTGCTTGACTTGAGTCATCTTCAACAAAAGGTTTAATATTTCTAATAGAATTTCCTCCCATATCGAGATTTCCTTGCATCCCTCGATCACCAGTAAGGGGCAGATATGTAGACTTAGCTCCTCCAACAGTTAGGGCTGCATCGTCTGCTGAACTACTCCTAATTCCAGTGATAGCATTATCACCCATTTGGAGAGTACCTGTCATAGCACGTGAACCATCCAATTTTAATACATCTGTAGGTAGCTTACTTATTTCTGCTAAGACAAATGCCTTGGAGACCAAATCATTTGTATCAAAAGTATTGACACCATATGGTTCAGTATTTCTTATCCGTTTACCTTTTAAGTCATAGTCATCACCTTTTAATTTTAAAAAGTTTTCATTGACATAAAGTTTATTAACAGCCATTTTAGAATCTTTTACATAATTAGGGTAATCAATGATTGGGACATCATCTTGAGTCTCTAAATCTGTTATTTTATTGTCATTCATCTTGAGATTTCCAGTCATAGCACGAGAACCATCTACTTTGAGATAAAGACTTAAATCAGACTGTGGTATGGAAGCAATTTGACTTTCTAAATAAGTCTTTGTCACAGGTTGCTGCGGCCCAGTTGGAATAGGTAAGCTAAAAATCCTATTTCCATTCATAGAAAGATTACCAGTCATGTTTTGGCTTCCGTTTAGGAGTAATACTTCTGACCTATCTGCTTTTCTAGAAGATAAATCATTAATAGCAATATCCTGTTTAGCGTCTTCATCGTCAACATATTCTTTGCTTGTTGCATCTTTAGAGTCAGTAGGATTACCAATATTGATTATCTTTTCATTATTCATATTGATCGGTTCAAAATTTAATATTGTTCCTGAAAAATCAGTACTTTTAACATTAAATAATCTATGATCAAAACTAGTCCTTTGTATTCCTTTGACACATCTACTAAAAAATAGAAATTTAAAATTAGAGTTACTGGAACCATAATATCGAAATTGTAAACGGATGTTCACATCTCTTTTAGAACTATTAAATATTATGTAAGCTTTTGCGTAATTGCTAAACCAATCATGACTAAAATCAATTATGTTTGCATTACCAGTGACATTTGTAAATAATAGCCTATCTGAATCACCATCTGTAACTATATTTGTTCCATCATATCCAAATATTTCAAAAACGATAGAATAATTAGGATCTATTTCTAAATTGTTCACTAGTCGAACAGTAGAATAAGCATAACCAGATTGCGCCCCTTCTCGAGGCGCTTCTAATAGTTCAAAATGATCAGTGTGCCCAGGAATAGGTATAGATCCTTTAGTACATTCTGCTTTATCACCAAAATCTTTATAAAAAGTAAAACTAGGTTGCAAATGATAATTTGTCCTATGATCTGTTGTCATCTCCTTTAATTGTTTTAGAGGTACAGCATCATTATCATCCGTAGCATCTTCTAAATCACTAATCTTATGATTATTCATATTTAAATGACCAGTCATTGAAGTTGTTCCATCTCTTTTCAGATAAGGTGACAAATCAATAGCTGGTAGGTTATTATCTACATACTCTTTTGTTGCTGCATCATTATTATCGATAGGAAGGGCTACTTCAGTTAATCGCTTACTATCAATATCAAAATTACCATCATCAGTTAGACTAAATCCAATTCCAGGTAAACCAGGATCACCTTTTTCACCTCTTCCTGTTGCTGATGTTGATTCAAGTTGTCCATTGCTAAAACCCATATATAATATACTAAATTAAATTTCTTCTTCTTCTTCTTCTTCTTCTCGATCTCTTAAGTAATCAGAATCTAACATTTTGAGATTTTTAATTAATAATAATATTTCATCAGAAATAGATTCGTTGTATTTTTTTTCAACTTCTTTTAAACATTCTAGTTTACTAGTAAGATTCTCTAATAAAAAATTTATCTCATTAAACACATTAAATATTTCGTGTGTTAATCTTCTCGGCAAACTAATTCTATCCATCCTATATATTTTCATTGAAATTTTTTCTGATTGTCTTTTTTGTCTTATCAATGTACGCAAAACTATAAGGCTCACTAGTCGCACTCTCGAATCGCTTCTTAGGTACATTGACTTCTTTACACATTCTTGCTGTCTCTGCATTGCTTGGAGAGTCAAAAATACAAAAATGAGAGCAATTCAACCTGATGTCTTTGGGAGTGAGATAATAAGATTGACTTAAATAGATTACACTGCAATTTTTATGACGGCCACCAATAAAATATTCAATGAGAGGTTTTTGGTTTCGTTCACAAGCAAAGTCATCAAAGATAACTATTTTTTGATTATCGTGGTCTAGGCTTTCCAGAGGAATGACATCACCATTACTCTCTTCTATGACATCATAACCAACCTCTTCTGAAATGGGTTGAAATGTTTCTAATAGTTGTCTGTACTTTGGTTGCTCAAGATTTTTTGAAAACAAGTAAATCTTATCATAGTAGAGTAGAGGATTACAAAGCATATGCATGAGAACGTTAGTTTTACCACAACCGCTTGGTCCACAAATTAACATTCGAAAATTGTCTGAAGGCATATAAGGTAGCAGTCGTTTGAAATTGCTGTCATTATTAGAAGCTGAATCATAATTAGGAATTTTCATCTATATAATTAATATTTTTTTAATAAATGACTCATATTATGCCACATAATATAAAAAATATAAATATTATATGAGTCTCTCAAATTGGAAACGATTAGCTCAGAAACGGACTGAGACTGGAAGGATGAAGAATCAGCTTTATGATGAGATCACTGAAGAGAAGATAAAGAGTAAGACTTCTGACCAGCGGATAACAAAATCATTTAGACTAGATGAAATCATAGATGGGTTAAAGGCACAAAAGCCTAAGAATAGACCGCAAATGAGAATACGTCCTGCCCCAGCGGGTAAACCAGAAGCGATTGATTATGCACCAGAAGTAGATCCATATGAAGATATGGATGTAGAAGGATTATTAGATCTCCAAGATTACGTAGCGCCCCAGGCAGAAAAACAAATAATACCTAAAGGCGCGCCACCAAAATATGAAATGGATCCTAGTTTTTGGAATCTAGGAGGAGATGAATCTTTACCACCAGAATATTCTTTTGTGGAAGAAGGACCTTTAGCAATTGAATCACCACCTGATGATGATGATGATGAAGATTTAGATAGAGGAGATATTAATAGAATTTTAGATAGTGCAAATCTTCCTAACTATGATGATGTTGAAATGAGATTATCCCAACCAGAAATGACACCAGTTAAACGTAGTAAATATCTCGAGAGTAACATAAAAAGAGCAAATTCTGAAATAAGCAGTATTACAAGTAAATTTAAGACAAATACAACTAATAGACTAAAACAAGCCATAAAAAAAGGATTGCCAAAAGATGTAATAGAAAAGCTAGAGCGAGAAAAAGATATGGCTCATAAATTTGCTGATAGTAGACTAAAACCTATTCAAGAATATAGAGACTATCTAAAAGTACAGAAAAAGAAAAGTACAAAGGGAAGTGGCGTCAGGAGAGGCAGAGGAGTCTATTTCTATAATGATGCTCAAGAATTACTAAAGAAATTAACACTAATTATTGGTGAAATGGAAGCAGGCAATACAAGTGTCAAGATGAGAAATATGGGTCAAACTATCTTAGACACTCTATTAAGAACAAAATCAATCAATAAGTCGCAATATCAAAAGTTAGTGAAAAAATATTTCAGGGTGTGATATATGGAGAGAGAAATCTCATTAAGCAGTTTTGCAGTTAAAGATGAAGCTGGTAATCGACCTGGTGATTTTACTACAAGGTTTTCTAGAACGCTAGACTATGAACACAGTGATGGGATTTGGTATATTGGTTTTAATAAAATTATTTCAATGGCTTTTACATGGACAAATATAAATTCTGGTTACGACAATCAAAAGATAGCTTACAGTAAAGACGGTGGGAAAACATTTACAGATATTGATTTTCCAAAAGGAGTTTGGGATTACACTGATATTGATAATTACATTAAGGAAAAGACTAAAATAGTCGGCGGTGATGGTGATGAAGAATTTCCAATCACGGTGACTTTTGATGAACCAACTTTTAGAGTCTTAGTGACTTTAGACGCTAACTATCAGCTTGACCTGCGTAAATCTAATTTTGGTAAACTAATAGGATTCGATAAGGTGATCTTAAGAGATGAGAGAAACGTTAGCCCCAAAGTACCTAACCTATCAGAAGATACAGATGTCCTAAATATTCACTGTGATTTAGTCTCTGATTCATTAGTAGATGGGGTAGAATCAGATATTGTTTTTAGTTTTGGTACAGGAACGCTCAGACCTTCTTACAATTTTACCCTTGAACCGCGTCGTGTTATATACAATCCTATCAATAAAACAAGAGTTTCAAGCGTTCGAATCTATGTAACTGATGGCTTAAGAAGACCAGTCTATTTAAATCATGCTGACACTGCATTTTCATTAATCTTAAAAAAAGTTCCATTTTAATTATATATGAAGTCAAGAGAGTTCAAAAAGATTTATCACCCAAGAATGGGACGATATGTCTACAAACACCGTGGCAATGGAATTATAGTAGATAATCTTATGAAACCACTAAAAAAGGTAGCTAGTGCTTTAACTGGACAGGTTTTAAAACCATTTGCTAAAAAAGCAATACAAGCTGGTGTCGCTCATGCGGGAGAACGAGTTGGTAAAAAGGCTGCTGATAAAGTTATAGAGCGATCTGGTGAGCTTATCCGAAAAAGGCTATCCTCAGGGTCTAAAAAAGCGACAAAGTCAACAAAGTCAACAAAGTCAAAGCCAGGTAGAGCAAAGCCAAAAACGCAGGAGGAAGTTTATACACTGATTAATAATCTAATAGCACGCTCTTAAAGAAAAAAAAAATCTGATAAAAAATATATAATGGCATTTAGATCACCAGAGTACGTACAGAGAAACGAACTAGTGCAATTTCGTCTTCAAGATGCTATAAGAGCTCCTGCCAATACTCAAGAGCAAAATAAGAAAGGATACAAATTTCATGTTACTGATCGGGGTATTATGCTTGATTGGTTTAACGCCTTTTTTGAAGTGCGATTCAGATTAGACCTTCGAGCAAATGGTGGAGACAATGCAGACGCCAGAACAACAATTATTAATGGATCGCATTCATTAATTAAGCATATGGTAATAAAGAGTGCAGGAAAAATCGTCTATGACACTGATAATCTTCATCTTGTAACTTTTGCAAAAAATCTTTTAGAATATTCAGATGATTTTGGGCGTAGTACAGCCAAAAATAGTTTATGGTATTTAGATACAGATGCCACTTCAGATGATACAAACACAGGTTTGGAAAGTAGGCGTTTATTAACAGCTAACAGAGCTCATGTTAATACAAGTATTCCATTAAATAGGTATTCTTTTTTCGAAGAATTAGAAGGACGATTGTTACCTCCAATGGATCTCCAATTTGAAATAGAACTGACACCGGACGCTGAAGTATTATATGGGGCAGTTGATACATTGAGATTAGTAATTGATCGTTTTTATCTATGGGTACCCCGACTAGAACCAAAAGATGCTCTTATGTCTAAATTCATCAGTGAATACCAAAAACCCAGTAAATGGAAATACCTCAAAGAAATGTACCAAAGTTCAGATACTACTAGAAACAGTGGTGATTTCAGAATCTCAGCTAGTATTGATAAAGTACAGCATGTTTTCCTCTACTTCCAGAGACTTAAGACCAATGATATGTCAGCAAATCCTTATATTTTTGATACTTTTAAACTGAACGCAGCCAATAATAATAGTCATCTTAGCACATGTCGTCTTGAATATGGTAATGGTGTCTTCTATCCAGAACTTGAATATGATACAGAAAGTAAAACAAGAATCTATTATGATTTAATGAATTATTCATGGAAAAAGAATGATTATAATACAGGTACTCAGCTCAATATCACTAATTTTTCGAGTCTTTACCCAATGTTATATTTTGACCTGACTTATCAAACAGAACAGGTAAGCAGAGATCCAAAGCAACTTAACGTAAGATTTCGCCTCTCACAAGCAGCAGCTGCTGATTTCCGAGTGCATGCAATTGTTCTCTATGAAGAAGATGTTGTTGTTGATAAAGTGGGAGATCAATTAGTTATTGTCTAAAAAAAAATAAAAAAAAAAAATATATTTAGAAAAAATATTTTAATATAATATATATGAGAGTTAAAGAGAGTCAGAACGAAAGTCAGAACAAAGAAGAAATAGTCGATTTTCTCCATATTGACACTTCAAAGATAACTTTTCGAAAACCAAAGCCAAATAAGCACAATGGAACACAGATTGGAATATTATACAATGGAAGGACATTATTTGTTAAATATAAAGGATATACTCCGTTCGGTTTAAATGAAAACTATGATAAAGATGGTAATTACCAAGGTACTAGCATGCAAATTAATTGTGATGGGGAATATCTAGAAAAAGCCAAAGAATTAGACGAATTTTTTATTGATTATTTATATTCTTTAAAGAACAATAAAAAAATACATAGAGAAGCTGTAGCGGGATATGATGAACACGGTCAAGGTGGTTCTTGGAAAAGAATCTGTAAAAAACCGTATAAAATTGTTGATGAAGAAAGAGTATATCAAGATTACCCATCAAAGATGGAGTTTTCACTATTTTTTAGAAATGATCGAATAGCTACAAAATTTTTTACATGGGATGGGGAAAATTTAGGATATGATTCAGTAAAAATTGGTCCAAAAAGTAAAGTGAAATTTATTGCTTCCTGGTTTTCAATTACAACAGGAACTTTTGGAGCTACTCTAAAACCAAAATTAATGCAAGTATCATATCGAGAAGTAGAAGATATTTTCGATAACTTCATCTTAGATGATGAAGAAGAAGATGTTCTATCTATTGGATCTGATTTATAAGAACTATTCCAAAGTCACAGACTAAATATTATTTATGAATTTTTTAAAAAGTCCATAAATAATATATAATGACTGAATTACATCAAATTTCTGTCACACTTTCTGAAGGACAAAAACGAAAACTATCTAATGCTTACAGAAACAGAGAAGAAATAAGTTTACGCTTAAGTAAAAATGCGTTAAGTGGTTCCGATGTTCTTATGGTACCAATGAATACTGTTAAGAGACTCGCTAAGGCCAAAACAGCTAATCGAGGAATGGTAATTACTATATCAAAGTATAATATCAGGCGACAAACTGGGTCTGGTATCTTTAGCTCAATATTGCCAGTATTAAAGAATGTAGCACCAACTATCGGTAAAACACTAGGATTGTCTGCTCTAGCAGGGTTAGCTTCTGAAGGTGCTAGTCAAATAGTTAAGAAAATTAGTGGCGGACAAATGTATCAAGTACCAAACAATAAACTATTTATGTTAGCTCAATTGGGTAATCTACTGACTAAAGGACAAATAGGAGATTTAGCCCGAGCTCATAAAGGTGGAGAAGACTTACTTTTCCGACTGACACAACGACAAGTAGGTAATGGTATTGGAACGTTAATAGCTAGTATTGGTATTCCAATGCTTATTGATGCATTAAAAGGAGGAAGTATAAAAGGAAGAGGGAGTCCTAGAATGGGGAAATCGGATGGAGGAGGAGGTCCTCGTATGGGAATGCCTATGGCTCCACCACCTTTTATTGGGACATGGGGCAGGGGAGGAAAAAAAAAAAAAAAAAGATAAAAAAGCCTAAATTCCATAAAGATATCCCAATGAGTAATTTTGATCTTTTAGATTGGTGTAAATACTTGAAGATACCTATCAAAAATGTCCTAAGCAGAGATCAGACTGTACCTCATAATCATAAGTTAGCGCTTTTTATTTATAATTTAGAACCTCATTATATGAGTGGTAGTCATTGGGTTACAACCTATGTTCGTGATGATACAATAAATTACTTTGACTCTTTTGGTATGCCACCTTTTCAAGAGTTGGTACACCATGCAAAAGAGAAAAACTTAAATTTATTACACCAAAACCAGCAAATACAGAATCTCTATACTACAACCTGTGGCTATTTTTGCTTGTATTTCTTGAATGAAATGCATAAAGGAGTCGATTATTTCGATTTATTGCAAGTTTTTAGCTTTGACACAGAAGAGAATGAAAAATTCATAGAAAACTATTTTAAACTATTGCTTTGAGGACTTCTGCAACGTCAGGTGCGCGAAAGGAGTTATATTTTGTTGGATTTGTTTGATTTGTCGGATTTTTTTTAAATCTTTTTTCAAACTATTTCTCAGATTTCTCACTCTTTTAGTTTCTCCAGAACAACATAAAAAGGCAATTTTTCTATAAAGAAGTTTGTAATGTTTATACATCGCTTCTATTCTACGTATTTCATTGTCAATTTCAATTTCTTCCATTATATAATAATAAAAAAAATAATTATAATATAGATGAAAAGCTATTGTGTAAAACAACGAAAACAGACAGAGTGCGTTCCTGGTTCAGAAAGGGTTGTACAGACAAGAAATGGTCGTGCCATGATGAAATGTAAATGCGCAGAATGTGGGATAACAAAAACTAAATTTGTTAAGTCAGGTACGGTAGGAAGAGGTAGAAAAGGAAAAGGGCTATTACTGGGTAAAAACAGTCCATTTAAGGGAATTCCCCTCATAGGAGCTATATTATAGTAAAGGAACTTTGTTAACAATAGATTAACATATATTTATTATAATATTAATTAATATATGTTATCTTATTGCGTTCGACAAAGAAAAAGGACAGAATGTGTACCTAATTCTGAAACTTTTGTAATTACAAAAAATGGTAGAAATGCAATGCGATGTATTTGTGCTGAATGTGGAATTACAAAATTTCGTTTTATATCTAAAGCGGAAATGCAAGGAAGCGGTTTTGATGAACTAATTGTCAAAGGGTTGGCTGCTGGTGCAAAAGGATTGTACAACCTAGGTAGAAGGGGAGCTAGTCGAGCAATAAAATCTGACTATGTAAAAGACAAAGTTAAAGGCATTGGTAAAAGGTATTTGAATAGAGCAATTGACTCACTGGCAGATGATCTTTCTAAAAAAATCAGTGGAAGGGGAAGGGGAAGGGGTCTTGATATTCATAAAGCAATAGGTAAGTTACCTAAACCGAAAGCTGGTTGGACTCTTCCAGGTCACAAATATACTGGTCCTTACAATGATTTAGAACGACAAGTAAAATGGGATCGTGATACTGGGCAAATCTATGAAATCTATGATCAGCCAACAGGTAAGACAGATGCCATAGCCATGCAACACGATGTTGATTACTCAGTATGTGCTGATAAGGGAGGTAATGTAAAATCATGTAAAAATGTTGCTGACAAGAAAATGGTCCGAGCTTTAGATGCAATTCCCTGGAATGAGAGACAGTGGGGCCATTGGTTAGCTAGAAACACTATTAATACAAAGCAAAAACTTGGTTTAGGAGTAAAAAAAAAACGCTAAAAATTTAGACACATGGGAAGGTCTGGCTAATGAGTTACACAAACCTATAAAACGAAATTTTACCAAGCGAAGAGTCATTTCACATAATGTAGATGATATCTGGTGTTCAGACTTAGTTGATATGCAAAAGCTTAGCAAATGGAACCGAGGTTATAAATATCTACTAATGGTCTTAGACCTTTTCAGTAAATATGGTTGGATAGTACCTCTAAAGACAAAAACTGGCTTAGAAGTCGCTAAAGCGTTTGAAAGCTTATTTTTCTCTAATAAGCCTAAAATGT
This sequence comes from Micromussa lordhowensis, assembly GCA_964020085.1. Taxonomy (NCBI): domain Eukaryota; kingdom Metazoa; phylum Cnidaria; class Anthozoa; order Scleractinia; family Lobophylliidae; genus Micromussa; species Micromussa lordhowensis. Next base: position 37,849,844 of record OZ026600.1, read on the forward strand.
TATGGGTAGACAAAGGAAAAGAATATTATAACAAAAATGTGTTGGATCTCTTAGCTAAAGATAAGATAAAGGTCTATTCCACTGAAAATGAAGAGAAATCATCAGTTTGTGAGAGATGGAATAGAACTATCAAAGATAAAATGTATAAGAGATTCACTATGCAAAACAATACAGTCTACGTTGACATCCTTCCGAAAATACTCGCCTCTTATAACAACAGCCGACATAGATCAATAGGAATGACGCCTATCCAAGCTAGAAAACCTGAAAACTATGGAAAAGTTTATTTTAATTTATATGGTGATTTAGCGAGAGAAATCAAAAAAACAAAAACAAATAGAAAACCCGAATTTAGAGTAGGTGATAGAGTCCGAATAAGCAAATACAAAAGGGTGACCTTTGATAAAGGCTATACTCCTAATTGGACTGAAGAAGTTTTCATCATAGACGAAATTAGATTCACTAATCCTATTACTTATAAGATAAAAGACTTAAATGGTGAAGTGATTAAGGGTACTTTCTACAGAGAAGAGTTACAAAAGACAGATCAGGAGGTCTATAGAATAGAGAAAATTATCAGAAAGTCAAAAGGAAAAGCATTAGTCAAATGGAAAGGTTACCCAGACGAATTTAACAGTTGGGTGCCAGCTGGGGATTTAAAAAATTTATAAAAATTATTTAAAAAAATTAGAATATTATAAATAATTATATAGATGGAAAAAACAGAAGAACAATTGAAACGAGAAAAATGGAACAAAATTACAAATGAGAGACTGAAAAATACTGAATGGTACTGTGATGTATGTGGAAATGGAAAAAATTACACTTATAGAGGAAAATATATGCATCTAAAGACAAAGAAACATGAGCGTAACATTCTAAAATACACTAATCCAGTTACTGGTACACTAATTGATTTATAATAAATAAAAAATTAAGAATTTAAAAAAAAATTAGACATATATTATTATATATAGATGGATTTTAAAGTTAAAATTAAACCCAAAAAGATATCTGTGGACACATTACCAAAACCATCTCATTGGTATTGTAATACATGCAAGAAAAAATATTCAAAAGGGGGAAAATATCAGCATTTAAAGACAGATTTTCATAAGCTTAATGAAGCAAAAAAAGGTCCGCAAGGTCAGCCACTACCAGTCCCACCTGTCAACCCACAACCACTAAGATCTAAGAAACATGGAGATTATGTTGAAAATCGACTAATCCGATCAATTGCAGAAAGGAGACTAAGAGACTCATACCTTGGAGGTACTTTAATAGATGATCAGATAAGTCCCTCAGTCAATTTACCAGAACCATTAAGACCTACTGAATATAGACCACCTGCCCCAGTACCAAAACCACGTACAAAACCACCAACCGCTCCAGTGCCTTTACCGAGGCTAAAAATAATAAGACCTATAAAACCTGTACCTACAAGACTTCAAAGAAAGGTTAAAAATGTGATTGATCAAATCGCTCCATATTATAGGCCTGAAACTATAAGAGAATTCAGAAGAAATTTGAAATTTATACCTAAAGACATCACTATTACTGAGCGATCCAATGCATTAAGAGGTAATGTCAAATCTTATGAAGTGCCAATTGTTAATAGTTATGACCCAGGGGTACAGTTAAGTAGTACTAAACGAGCAATATTTGATATTTTAATGAAATTATTAACAGTCAAAAGGGGATTCAAATACAATACTACACTAAGGGTTCGATTATCAAAAAGTACTGAAGATGGTGTCATTTACAGAGAACCTTATTTTAACGCTGGCCCCTTTACTGTTACAAATAGACTAGATATAGAAGAGTCTATACATAATGGTATTGAAAGAATTTTAGAGTTAATAGCTGTTTGGCTATCTGAAGGTTCTGGTTGGGTATTTGAATCAGTAAAATTACATATCATTAATATTGTCTCTTACTTTCCATTAAGAGGATCATCATATATTGAACTACCTGAAGAAATACGTAACCCTATGAAGGGTTTAATCAATCTCAAAAATACAGACAATAAATGTTTCTTATGGTGTCATAACAGGCACCTAAATCCATTAATAAAAGACCCTCAAAGAATAACTAAGGCAGATAGAGAATCAGTTAAACGTTTAGATTATACCGGTATCACTTTTCCAGTCACTGTAAAAGATATTTTTAAGATTGAAAAGCAAAATAAGATTAATATCTGTGTATTTGGTTATGATGGAGAAGCTTATCCTATCAGAATATCAGAAACTAATTTTACAGACCACTTAGAATTACTATGGATTGAAGAAGGAGACAAGAGCCACTATGTGCTCATCAAGGATTTCGATCGATTTATGTTTTCATTCAATGATCACAAAGAAAAGAAATATTTTTGTTTGCGTTGTCTACATTGTTGTAGTTCTGCTAGTGTCCTAGAAGATCACAAGCAAGACTGCCTGCTCCTTAATGGTACTCAAGCGATCAAGATGCCTGAGGCAGGATCAAAAATTTATTTCAAAAATCACAAGAAAATGTTACCTGCGCCTTTTGTAATTTACGCTGATTTTGAAGCAATCACAGAAAAAATAGACGGTTGCCAACCTAGTGATGGTCAATCTTACACGAGTACTTATCAGAGTCATAAGGCCTGTAGTTACGGATATAAATTAGTCTGTAGATATGATAAGAGATATTCCAAACCAGTAGAAATTTACCGTGGAGAAGATTGTATCGAAAAATTTATCATGAAAATGTTGAGTGAAGTAAAAGATTGTCAAAGAATAGTTAGCGAACAATTCCAGAAACCATTAGTTATGACAGAGAAAAATGAAAGAGATTTCCAAAATTCTACTAAATGTCATATTTGTGCGAGAATATTTAATGAGCAAAAACCTTCAAAACAAAAAGTTAGAGATCATTGCCATATTACTGGTAAATATCGTGGCGCTGCTCATAGTGATTGTAATCTTAAATGGGCTATTAGTGCAGAAAAGTTAAAAATTCCTGTAATCTTTCATAATCTTAAAGGCTATGACTGCCATTTTATCATGCAAAAGATTGGTCATTTAGTAAGACAAGATGTTAATATTGATGTTGGTGTTATAGCAAGTAATTTTGAGAAATATATTGGCTTTAGACTAGGTAATCATTTGACTTTCATTGACAGTTTTTCATTTATGAGTCAGAGTTTAGATCGACTAAGCAGTAATTTAAGTGATAATGCATTCTTTTATTCAAAGAAAGCTTTTCCAAATGATGATCAATTTAGATTAATAAAGCGAAAAGGTGTTTACCCTTATGATTACATGGACTCATTCCAGCGATTCAGTGAGAAGTCTTTACCCGCAAGAGAAGATTTTTATAGTATTTTGAATGATACAAATATTTCAGAGAGTGACTATGAGCACGCAAAACGAGTATGGAGTGCCTTCCAAATTAAAGACTTAGGTGATTATCATGATTTATATTTGCGGACTGATGTTCTACTCTTAGCGGATGTATTTGAAAATTTCAGAACTATATGTTTGAAGGACTATGGGCTAGATCCTTGTCATTATTATTCAGCGCCTGGGTTATCTTGGGATGCATTACTGAAAATGACTAATGTAAATCTGGATTTAATTTCAGATATAGATCAACAACTATTCATTGAAAAGGGTATGAGAGGTGGTATTAGTACTATTACACACAGACATGCTGTAGCAAACAACAAGTATATGAAGGGTTACAATCCAGAGTTGGAAAGTAGTTATTTAATGTATTTGGATGCAAATAATCTTTATGGATGGGCTATGTCACAGTCACTTCCAACTGGAGATTTCCGATGGATTCCCTCTGAAGATTTCATCTTAGAAAATTACACAAATGATACTAGAAAAGGTGTTATTTTAGAGGTAGATTTAGAATATCCGGAAGAGCTACACGATTTGCATAATGATTATCCATTAGCACCAGAAAAGATTTTAATCACTGATGATATGTTGTCAAAGTATTGCAAAGATTTAAAAGAGAAAGAAAATATTAGCAGTGGTAGAGTTCACAAGTTGGTTCCTAATCTAAGGAATAAAGAAAAGTATGTATTACATTACAGAAATTTGCAGCTTTATTTATCTCTTGGTATGAAGTTAAAGAAGATTCACAGAGTATTGGAATTTACACAGAAGCCTTGGATGAAAAGATACATTGATTTTAACACTGAAAAGAGAACAATGGCTAAGAATAGTTTTGAGAAAGACTTCTTTAAGCTGATGAATAACTCTGTGTTTGGTAAAACCATGGAAAACATTAGAAAAAGATCTAATATCAAATTAGAAACTAATCCAGATCATTTATTGAACTTGACAAGGCAACCAATGTACGTTTCTAGTAAAATATTTGATGAAAATTTAGTTGGGGTACAAATGAAAAAGGCTAGACTAGTCTTAGATAAACCCTCTTATGTTGGATTCTCTATTCTAGATCTAAGTAAAACATTAATGTATGACTTCCATTACAACTATATCAGAAAAAAATACCCTGATGCAAAGTTACTTTTTACTGATACTGATTCTTTATTTTACCATATAAAAGCAGAAGATCTTTATAGTGATTTATATAAAGATAAGGAAAGGTTTGACAATAGTGATTATCCCAAATCGTCAGAGTTCTTTTTTGCAGAAAATAAAAAAGTAATTGGTAAATTCAAAGATGAAGCAGCTGGTGATCCAATCACTGAATTTGTTGGTCTAAAAAGTAAAATGTATAGTTACAAGACAGAAAACAAGGAAAACAAGACTGCTAAAGGTGTCAAGAAGAATGTCATTAAGAGTGAATTATCTCTCTCTGATTATCGTGATACCTTACAAAAATGTAATACTATGAGGCATAAGATGCGAACTATCCGGTCAGAGTATCATCAGATATCTAGTTACCAAATTAATAAAGTATCATTATCACCTTTTGATGATAAAAGATATATTTTAGATGATGGTATCAGTAGTTACGCATATGGGAATCATAAAATAAATAATAATTTATAGTATATATGCCAATTCCGAATTTTAAAAAATTCTTGACTGAAGACCCACTTCATGATACTGATAGTAGCGATAGTGATTATGATCCTAATTCAGATGAGGAATCGACGAGCAGTGAGGAATCAACGAGCAGTGAGAGTGAAGATTACTCTACTTTAAAGAATAAAGTATATTAATTATTATGATGAACAAAGAGACCATTGGCAATCTACATCGTAAAAAACTTTCAGAAATTGTTATAAAAGAAAAAAAAATACCAGATTTAAAAAAAAAAATTATAAATTTATCCATCAAAAAAGATTATTCTAGAATTGATCAAATTGAACAAATAAGGCTAGAAAATGAAATAAATGATATCAAAAATCTTCGTACTAGTTATTTATTAAAGAATGCTATTTTACTTTTTTTACATACAGAAAATCAAGCAAAAAAATTTGTCCATGGTGTTGATAATTCTTATTATAAAAAGTATAAATATAATATCTTCCCTGATGAACTACAATACAGTGAAAATAATATAAATGAAGATAACTATTGTTATACATGTGAAAAATTTCGAGTATTGAACATCGATGAAGGGATAAGTACTTGTCTAAGTTGTGGAATAAGCATTAATGTCTCAACAAATCCAGAAAAAGCATCCATAAAACCTGCAGAAAATGATTACAAAAGATATAATCATTTTTGTGACTGTTTAGCCAATATCCAAGGCAAAGAAAGTTTTAAAGTCTCAGAAGATGTTATTAATAATATTTTCAAAGAAATCATTCGTGAAAGGATGGAAAATTCTTTGGAAAAGTTAACTGAATCAGATATTAAAAGATATCTTAAAAAACATCGTAAATTAAATTATTATAATCATACCACCCAAATATTGTATAGAATAACAAAAATACCTCCATTACAAATGACTTCTATAATGGAAGAAAAAATGAAAATGAGGTTTTTACAAATTCAGGAGCCATTTGAATTATTTAAAGGTAAAAATAGAAGAAATTTCTTTTCCTATTCATATATCATTTATAAATTTTGTCAAATACTTGAATATAATGAATTTTTACCAAAGCTAAAATTGTATAAAGATCGTTTAAAACTCTATGAACTTGATAAAATTTGGAAAAAAATATGTGAATATCTAGGTGGTGAGAGTGCTGGTTGGAAATTTATCAAATCTTGAAAATCAGCATCGTGAGAACAATCTAAATTTTACTATATCCTACACTATCCTACGCATTTTAGGCATTTTTGTGCGTAAAATAGTATGTCTAATTTTTACGATATCTACGCTACTTACACTACCTACGCATAACTACGCTGTTTTAGTGTATTATATCATATATTTTAGACTCAGATTTTTACACTAACTACGCTGAGATGCGTAAAATTCAGAAATTGCGGTAGCTGCCCCAATTACTACACTACTGTCGGTGGTGAATGTAAATCTCTAAAATCTGATTTTGTTTTGGTTGATGCGTGGCGTAAGTTACACCCTAGCGCGCGCGAATTCACCTGGTTCAACCATGATTATTCAATTGCTAGTCGCTTAGACAAGTTCTTTGTCTCAAAGGAGTTGTTTACATCTGATTGCCAATGTGAAATCTCACCTTGTCCGCTATCTGATCACGATTTTGTTTCTTTTGTTTTTGATATCCCTGACGCCGCTAAACGCGGCCCAGGCGTGTGGAAATTAAATAACTCGCTCCTTGATGACAAAAACTTCTGTGGTATTATTCGTAATTTAATTCAAAGTCACGTTTTGTATTTTGCTTCATTTCCGTCTCCTCAAGATTGGTGGGAGTTTTTAAAAGTTTCCATCAAGGAAGAATCGATTTCGTTTTCCCGCCAAAAGCGCCGGCAATTGTGTCGAGATCGTGTTTTTCTAACGAATAAATTAATTAGTCTTCGTCAACGCCTGGTCAACGGTGACAATTTCGTTGTTGATTCTATTCAAGATATAGAATGCCGCTTAAAGGTCATCTACACTAAAGAAATCGAAGGAATTTTAGTCCGCAGTCGAGCGGAATGGCTCGAGGAGGGCGAACGCCCAACTCGTTATTTTTTTCAGCTGCACTCTTCTAATGCGCAGAGAAGCAAAATATCATCGATATATAATTCATCCGGCGTTGAGGTTTCGTCACAAGAGGAAATTGAGCAGGCACATTTTGATTTCTATTCTTCCTTGTTTTCGGAAGAACCGGTTGATATGGTTTTCCAGGATGATCTTTTGTCTTCACTTTCTCGCCAGCTGTCGCCTCATCAGTCGTCATTGTGCGAGGGCACAATGACGATTGATGAAATTTCCTTTGCAGTTAAGAACATGAATACGAACAAATCTCCCGGGCCCGATGGTTTAACCGTTGAATTTTATCGTAAATTTTGGGATATATTAGATCCTCATTTAGTTCTTGTTTTCAACTCCTGTTTTCAAGCTGGTGAGATGTGTGAATCCATGAAAACAAGTAATACTCGCGTGATCTATAAAAAGGGGGATCGGAAATCTCTTAAAAATTGGAGACCGATCTCCCTTCTCAATGTTGATTACAAAATCTGCTCTAAGGCTATCTCTATTCGCCTTTCTAAAGTCCTGGAATTCATTGTTGATCCTGACCAAACATGCTCTGTTCCTGGGCGGAAGATTTCAGTGAATCTTCATACTCTTAGGGATATTTTAGATTACCTTGACCGCACAGGGGAAGCTGGTATTTTAGTAAGTCTTGATCAGGAGAAAGCCTTTGATCGCGTAAACCGTTCTTTTCTACAGAGTTTGCTAACCCGTTTTGGTTTTGGCCCCTCTTTTTGTAACTGGATTAACACGTTTTATAAAGGTGCTAATATGCGCGTTATTGTGAATGAATGGCTCACAGAGCCGATCCCTTTGTCTCGCGGCGTTCGCCAGGGGGATTCCCTTTCCCCAATGCTATATATTCTTTGCGTTGAAACTCTTGCATGTCAAATTCGTTCATGCTCCCAAATTGAAGGCTTTCTCTTACCTGGTGCTAACGGGTCTCAATATAAAGTAAGTATTTATGCTGATGACACGACTAGTCTAGTCAAATCTGTTTATTCTCTTGCAGCCCTCTTTCGCGTAATCAACGTGTACGAGAGGGGATCCGGAGCGAAACTCAATGTATCCAAAACAGAGGCCATGTGGCTGGGCGCGTGGCGCTCTCGCGCTGACCAGCCGTTTGGCCTCACATGGGTAACAAAAATGAAAATTCTAGGGGTTGTTTTCGGACAGAACGCAGAGTCTGACAATTGGCGGTCAAAGCTTAAGAAGTTAGAAAATCATCTTAATTTTTGGAAATCTCGTTCTTTATCCCTGGTGGGCAAGTCCCTGATTGTGAATATAATAGGAATTAGCAAACTCCTGTATCTAGCTACTATTCTTCCTGTCCCTCAATGGGTTATTTCGGAGGTAAATAATTTGATTTGGCCTTTCCTATGGGGTTGCCGAATGGAGACCGTCAGCCGACAGTCGTGTCATCAGCCCTTCCTAAAGGGCGGTCTAGGCATCATTAACTTTAAGATCAAGGCAGATGCCTTAAAGTTAGCATCCGTAGTTTCTAATTGCTCCAATGCCGATTCAAAGTCTTTTTATCTCATTAAGTATTTTTTCGGGGCTAAGCTATCTCTAATTCGACCGGAGTGGCGTTTCCTTCGGGATAACTCCTCTCCGAGTGCTCAACTTCTAACACCCTTTTATTCGAATTGCCTTTCTGTTTTGAGCAGTCTCCGCAAGATCTTGTCTTGCCAAGACTGGCGCAATTTTGCTTTTACTTCAAAGAAATGTTATTACACTCTACTTAAGGAAAAGTCATCCTCACCCGTTATTCACCGACATTGGGTCTCGTTTTTAACTATTGGTTTTGACCTGGATCGGCATTGGTCACTTGTTCGTGATGAGTTTTGTGAGAATTTCAAAAATGATTTACTTTGGTTAATTGTATTACGCGCGGTTAAGGTTCGCGATGCATTGAAAAATTGGGGCTACATTAACTCCGATTGCTGTGCGTCGTGCTCTCGAAAGGAAACAATCGACCACTGTTTCCTTAATTGCTCCCGCGTGAAGGCCGTTTGGTCACACTTCTCGCCTTTATTGTCTTCTCTTCTTGGTGTGACATTTTTACCTAACTGCATTTCCGTCTTCTTTTTCCAATGGCCCCGTGCAGACGCTAAGAGTGCACGCTTGGCCAGATTTCTGATTAAAACGACTCTTTACGGAATTTGGAAATTCCGAAATAAAGCCACTTTTCATAATGGTCACGAGGATTCCCAGGCTATTATTCGTTACATTAAAACAGATATCCGGAAAAGAATTTCTTTAGATCACTTTCGCTTGTCGCAGTCCGATTTTGCATCCGCCTGGGAATCTACACTTTGTAAAGTTGCCGACTCTTCTTTTCATGTTCTTCTCTAGTGTAGTCAATTTTATAGTTGGACAGAGACATTCTTGAACAGTGTGAAGCTGAAGTAATACTCTAGGTTTTTATTTTAATACGGAATTTCTATGTGAGGGGCCAGGCCCATGTGCTTTGCACTTTTTATTATGTACATTAGTGGTTTATTGTGAATAAACTCATTTCAAAAGCTAAAATCAGACTTTTAATCTGAGGGTCATGGGTTCAAGTCCCATATCGGGCGCGCTGACTATTTTTTCACAATATTTGACTTGTTCTCTTTTCGTGTTGAAGCTGTAAATCGGGATCAGTGGAGGAGTGCAATTTGAACGTAGAACTAGATGAAGGGTATTGGTGCAAAAAGGGCGTATATCGCTTTTTTAGCCGTAAGTCACCAGCACGTTTTAAAGAACCAAAATGTGCTCTGATGTTCGAGCGAGGATATACTCATGTTATCGTTGTTTGAAGTCAGGTCGATCCAGGCAGCAAAGTCCAAGAGCAGTTCTTGCCCAAGAAAAAATGCTTCTCGTGAGTTGTGGCTCATTTGCCAAGCGTTGCTGGTGTCAAAGTTTGGAAAGCGAGAACTGGTTTTAGACTTATAAAATGTCTTGTTTCAATCGGAATGTGGTTGTGTACGCACAAGGCGAAAGGACCCTTCCCAGCTTGCATAGCGGTCGCGCTCAGTGGACGTTTCATTGGTTCGGTGGCCTGGTAAACAGCAACATACCGTAAGAGGAAGTGGATTTTTGGAAGTTATTGACACAGGGATTCACACAGATAATGGACAACAAGTAGCAATCGATTATAACATAAATTTTATTTCAAATCGGCATGATTTGCAGTGTTTCGAACTTCTGGGATCAGGGGACAGAACCCTAACCTTGAAGGCTTCACGAAGTCAACATTTTGCTCTGCCGTAAGTCAAAAGAGCATCTCTGCGATCGCTTATTGTCGTAGACTGCGAGCGGTCTCTCTTTTGCTCGAAAATTCGTAGAGAAAAAGGGAAGGAAGAACGGAAATCAACATGAGCGTGCGAGCGTGATATGGGAAGCCGCGAGCCGTAAGTAGCGCAGGTGTCGGACACGGCTCGCGGCTTTTATGAAACAAAAGGTTTCTTTCGTTTTTCAAAGACTGAGTTTTTTTGCATACGTTATTTCTCGAAAACGAAGCGCAAACCAACAAAATCAATTACGGAACAATGTTTTTCATGTCAACACAAGTCAGTCTGCCAAAAATTAGCTTGATCCTGCAGAAAATGAAAATCCGCTAAAAAAGCGATATACGCCCTTTTTGCACGAAGCCCTTCAAATGTTTCGATCTTTCTTGTAGCCTGGGTACACCTGCCTAAGACGCAGCATTTTATATAGGAAGCTGAAAAGCTTACTGCCTATTCAGTACCTCAAGTATGTGTCTATAAAATAAAATACTATACACTGGCCGCAATAGGATATAAAAGACTGCAGTTTAGAATGGCGACATGTCGGCACTGTGTTCAGGAATGACAATCACTAGCATTGGAATTGTTTCATCATTCCAAAATGTTTTATCACTAATTGATGTTTGGTTTGGTGGGTTTTGATGGAGGAAAAACAAGAAAGTATAAGGAAAGGAAAAGATTCTCCCCGGCGGGGAATCGAACCCCGGTCTCCCGCGTGACAGGCGGGGATACTCACCACTATACTACCGAGGACTTGATGTTGTGTATTAAACATTTGAGATGGAAATCAACATTGCTTAATTACCTTCTGGAAAGTGGGTGTGAAACAATACAGCTTTTCTGGTTGGGCAGTTTTCACTTGAGTGTCGAAAGTAATTGGCATTTTCTGGGGCTGTGCATAATGACGTTAAGCGATTGGCTAAAAAAACTCGCGTCACTTCGTTATCCAATCAGATGTAAAACCCAAAGCAATCGTGACTTGCTTGCACACGTTTGCCCGCGCTTTGCGTCAGCTAAATGTATTTGCTTTGTATTTTGATTGGTTGACTGGATTGACTATGGTCTTTGTGATGGGCCAGAAGATTGTGTTTGCGTTTTGTTTTATGACACAAACAATGTCACCGACAGTTGAAAACTGGTGATGTCTATAACCTTATCATTGTCTCCGTAAAATAAGAAAATGTCACTGCCGGCTAAAGTAAAGTCTTCAGACATCGAAGAAAGGACAAGTCTTCTTTTTCATGTTATCTTCACAAATCAAGTGAGCCCGGTTAGCTCAGTCGGTAGAGCATCAGACTTTTAATCTGAGGGTCATGGGTTCAAGTCCCATATCGGGCGCGCTGACTATTTTTTTCACAATATTTGACTTGTTCTCTTTTCGTGTTGAAGCTGTAAATCGGGATCAGTGGAGGAGTGCAATTTGAACGTAGAACTAGATGAAGGGTATTGGTGCAAAAAGGGCGTATATCGCTTTTTTAGCCGTAAGTCACCAGCACGTTTTAAAGAACCAAAATGTGCTCTGATGTTCGAGCGAGGATATACTCATGTTATCGTTGTTTGAAGTCAGGTCGATCCAGGCAGCAAAGTCCAAGAGCAGTTCTTGCCCAAGATTTCTTTTCTATAAGTTATCGCGTAACCTTCTTTAAATTGGTTTACTAACATAAACATTTCTCTTATATAAGTTAACTAATTACCTGTAAGCTTGTACGCTTTTGCGAGGAGCATTTTTTCGCAACTATTGACTACAGCCTTCTATTCTGTACTTGGATAAAACTTTATTAACAAAGACAGAAAGAATAATAGCTTCGTTATGCATCTTACTGGTGTATATGTAGTATTTCATAAATAATATTGTGTAATTAAATTTCTTTAATATTCCTTTTTCGTATGGGCCTGATGTAATACCAAAAAGTTTTTCTTCAATTGTTGGAGCAAATTTTGAGTTGTTAGCTGCGTTAAACCAGTCAATTACGTTGTTTACGAAAATCTTAACAAATCGACAGTTAAGAAAAGTGTGATCAATTGAATCTTTCTCACCACAGTAGAGGCATTCATCATCCGTTTTAATACCATATCGATGAAGCTCCTTCTTGGTATAACTACAATCCTATGGATCAATTTAAACCGAAATTCTTTCAACTTAGTCTCTTTGCAGATGCTCTTTAGGGAGGTGAAAATTTTTTCCAGGCATTCTCATCTAGTCTTGTTTTGCTGTTCCAATTCATTGGACCAGTCAGTTGGACCGTGTGAATTTTCCGGTTTAGTAAACCATAGAAGTCTCTAGTTTAGCATTATCTAGTTGTAATTGTGTAGAGTCGTCTAACTGAAGCAGAAAGTTATTTCTTGTATATATTTCGTGTTCCAGTGACTCTGTATTTCGTGCTTTGATTACTAAATATTTTGGGATTGCACTGGTAACTTGGTAAAATTGGAGAAAATTCATGTTGCAGTCATACTTGTCATTAAATTCTTGGAAAGACGGCTGGCCATTACTATTCAACAGGTCTCGGATGGTCAAAATATTACTGTCAAACCATTCTTTAATAAAAACTGGTCTTCCTCCGACGAGAATTTCTTTGTTATTAAATAGGACCAAATCTTGCATACTGTCATAGCTGTAAAGATTTTTCAGCTCGGTGAAAAAAGTGAGAATATCTTTGTAAAACAAGGGAAGACCGTCTATATATTTTGCGCCATAATTGCATCTTAATAGGAAGTTTAAACCTCCAGCTTTGTTTAGGTAATAGTCTGGAATCGCTTTCCAATTTCTCATTTCTGGGGTCAAAAGCCTTGGGATCCAAGCGAGCCTCAGGGCTTTAATCATAATTTAAACATCCGTCATACGTATGCCACCTTTTTCTCGATCTTGATAAAGCCCGGCTCTTTTGATTTTGTCTCTTTTGTTTTTCCATAGGAAATTAAACAATTTTCTCTTAATTATCGGAGTTATTTCTTTAGGAACACTGAGATTTGAAGCTGAATAAACGAGTTGTGATAGACCCAAGGATTTTATTATAAGTACTCTCCCAAATAGTGTAAGATCACGTGCCTTCCACATGTCGAGATTGGTTTGCAATTTTCGTAGTTTAAGGTTGAAATTCATTTGCTTATTTCCATTTTCATCGTACGAGACATATACCTAAGATTTTTACCGGACTTTGCAACCATTTCAATTGCAGAGGGCTGCTTTTGTTTCTTTCCCATCTTCCCAGCCAAAGCGCTTTTGTTTTCTTACGATTTAGTAGTTTTAGGCCTGCCAAATTTCCAAAATTTTCGACTACCTCCAAGGAATTTTCTACAGAAGCCAAATCGGCACAGAGGAGATTGGTATCGTCTGCGTATTGACTTAACTTCAGTTCGTTCCCTAATATTTTGATTCCGTTGATGCTGGGATCTTGTCTAAGCTTATTAGCCATTATCTCTGCTGAAAGAATGAACAGATACGGTGATAAAGGACATCCTTGGCGGACACCTCTAGACGGTCTGAACCATTTTGTTAAAAAGCCATTGTTTAATGCTGCACTCTCTATGTTCGTGTAAAAGGTGCAAACCCATTTTTTAATACTCGTTCCAAAATTGAAGGTGTCTAATGTTCTCATTATTAAAGGCCACTCTAGCGAATCAAATGCTTTCCGGAAGTCCAGGGATACCAAAATACCCGGGATGTTATGCGTCTTGGTATATTCCATGGCATCAATTAGGAATCGGATATTTTCACCTATGTAACGTCCTTTAATGAAGTCCGTTTGGTCATGGTTAATTAACTTTGGCAGCGATGCTTCTAGCCTTTTTGCTATTGCTTTGGTAGCGATCTTGCAGTCAACGTTAAGAAGTGTAATTGGTCGCCAGTTCGATAAATCGAGCAGAGAACCGTCCTCTTTTGGTATCAGAGTGATAACTCCTCTTCTTTGAGAGATGGTAAGCTCATTGACCTCGTAAGCTTCATTGAAACTCGCAATTAAATGATGTCCAAGAAGCTCGAAAAAAAACGATAAAACTCTACCGTGAAACCATCCTCACCCGGGGACTTATCATTTTGAAATGTCTCTAAAATTCCTTTTTACATTCTTCGTACGTCAAAAAACCTTCCATTTTATCTCGTTGTTCATCAGAAAGCCTGGGGAGAGACAAATCCTGGATATATTCATTGTAATCATCCTGTGTTGTGCAGTCTGCTGACATATATAGGTTGTTAAAGTAATTCTCAATGGCGTCTAAGATCTGCGATAAATTTTTAATAATTGTTTCATCTTCCATTCGGAGCTCCGTTATAGTGTTTGTGATGTAATATTTTTTCTCAAGGTTAAAGAAATATTTTGTGGGACGTTCGCCCTTTTCGATCCATCTACATTTTGATCTAAAAATTGCTGCCATTCCTTTCTTGTCATAAATTGATTGAAGTTATGTTTTGAGATTATCAAATTCTTTTAAGACCAGGTCTATTTCCGAGGAGTGAAAGTTATTGCAAATGATGTCATCTAACACATCTAGTTGGCGCCCAATTTCCATCTCCCTACAGTATGCTGATTTAGCGATCTTTTTACTAAAAGAAATGGTTGCTGCTCTAATTTCCCAAAAGAGCCGTTTGTTTACTGAATCAGAGTAATAAATGCAAGTTTGAGCGTATGCTTCGCGGATTTTGTTGACATATTCTTCATCATTCAAAAGAGAGTTGTTAAACTTCCAAAGTCCGGGTCCCCTTGGTGTTAGGTTAGTCCACGACAATGAAATGTAAATTGCTTTGTGGTCAGGTGCTATTGAGGAATAGATTTCACTTTTCTTAACGTATTGTTCTAGATTTTAGCAACCAAAAAAAAGTCAATTCTTGATTTCATTTTTAGAGCTTTTGATTCATAAGAGTATTTGCGTAGCTTTGGATGTTTTACTCTTTGAATGTCTATAAGGTCAAAAATATCCATTGTAGTCAAGACAAGATTTCTATAATTTGTTGCTTTCCACGGTTTATCACCAACTTTATCGCTCCTTGAGAGAGTACAGTTCCAGTCGCCATCTACTATCAGTGTAGTCAATTCTGCTTTATCTATAAGACAATTGTTTAGTTCTTGTAAGAATTCTAGCTGTTCAGTTTGATTGTTGGGGGCGTAGATGTTACAAAGCGATAACTTTAAAGAATTAAGAATTAATAACAATAGTAATTAACACGATTCTTCCCAGCTTGTCAGTGAAAGAAAATTCAACCTTATCTTGCACCGAAGGACGAATTAGGATGCAAACACCTTTGCTGTGCCTGGTGCCATGGGAAAAGAATTTTTCACCTCCCCATTCATTCCTCCAAATGTTTTCATCATTCTGATCAGAATATGTTTCTTGCAAGAAGCAAAATTTAGATTTTTGATCTTTAAGATACGAAAAGATGCTCCTTCTTTTACTGTTCTCTAATCAGTTCCCTAACATTAAGCGATATGATGTCATAGGTTAATTTATTTTGCATGCAGAAAACTCCGCCTACGACAAATTAGTAAAAGTAAATAAAACCAAAACACTCACACTGATACGAAAAACAAATAAAAAACAGTTAAAGAGATTCTCTTCTTCTAGCTTCCGACTGATTCCTGACCCCAGATACTGATAAGATAATACATCAAATAACGACCGCCTGATTCTGAGTGGTCGGCCCTCCGGAGAAGTTTTAATGAATATTTTCCCGTCCATCGACCATGCACTTACCAACAATCCTTCTTTTCGTTTTTTGTTAGCTTGCTTTAAAAGCTCTCGCCTGAATGAAGTGAGGTTTTCGTTCAGGAAAATTCTTTCTGATGCCACTCGCGTTGCCGCGGTCGCGGAAGGAAATAAGTCCGATACCCGTACATTTCTTAACTTGGTCCTTGCCTTGTACAAATTTGACTTGACCTTGTGATTTTGAAATTTCACGATGACTGGTTTCACCCCTTTGCTATAAAGTTTGTGTGAAATTTCAATGTCCTCCGGTTTAACATCGACATTTATGGCCCCTGCCAGCTTTAGGACAACCTCCTCTGTTGAAGTATAGGCAGATTCGGGGACCCCATGGATTTCCAGTACAGTGAATTTTTTCTTGTATATTGTTCCAGATCGTCTTGAAGATCATAGAGTTCCGCGACTTCATCCTCTTGTTCGCTAATTCTTTTCCTAGCTGCCACCAGCACGGTTTCCAAGTCATCCTGTTGTTTCATCATTTTGGATAGTGTAGTCTTGACTGCAGTTAATTCTGTCTTCTGCTGATGGAACGCGCTCCGTAGTTCGGTGACCTCGTTTGTTAGTTTGGAATTCTGGCGAAGAATGTCCGAGACCGTGATTTGAATGTCGACAAGCATTTCTTTTAATTCCGAGAGACTAGTCTCCTCAATGTTGGTCCTTTGTTGAACTGTTTCTTCGCTGTCAGTGTTTGGTACTTCTTTATCGTTCGTTGAGCAGACTTCTTCTTCATCCGCCATGTTTGCACGTTTGAGACTTTGTTGTTCTTCCTCCACCGAGCCGCGCTCGCCCCTCTTGTGCTTTCCTTTAAGCTTTACTCTGCCGGTCATGTAGTCTTCTTAACGCAAGGCTGTCGATTTACTTAAATTAATCTCAATTTGGGGAAGGAACAACCTCCTTTCAAAAAATGTGCTTCTGCACGCTAGCCCCGCGCATGCTCTCTCCTAGCTTTCAATTTCTGCCCTGGCTCGAAGCGTAACCAGTTATCTTAGGCACAGGATTTGAATTTCTAGCTTAGCGACCGCGCCATCGTGACAAAGTAGCCTCCAGCCATCGAGAGGCACGGGGCAATTTTTTATCATTCAAATTGACCGTGCCACGGTCCCTGGGGATATCACCTAAGACGGCGGGAAATTAATCCGGCTGACTGGGAACGCGTGTAGTGGTGACACAATAATATATTTATCGTCCACCTCTTGCTGCAGCAACAGTGCTTTCAGTTGAACGTTATTCGCTCGTTGTACTTTTGCAGTAACGACAGTAACAGTGCTTTTCAGAGGTAAAGTCAGTTGAACATTGTTCGCTGGTTGCATTATGAGTTGATTGAACACACAAATCGTTTTTAGCTGAAAGCACTGTTGCTGTAGCGAGAGATGGACGATAAATATATTATTGTGTCACCACTACACGCGTTCCCAGTCAGCCGGATTAATTTCCCGCCGTCTTATTAAGTGGTTACGCTTCAAGCCAGGGCAGAAATTGAAAGCTAGAGTTGGAAAACCAGCGATTCTCGGGTGTTTAAGATAAACATTGGAACCTTGGGAGAAAGCGAATGGAAAGAAGAGTTATCGACGGCTACCATGAGGACATTTTGGCGAAATTAGACCATTTTTTGTGGAATTTACGGAGCTTTGAGTTCGGGCCGTTTGGCGAGTGAGTAGCCTGCGTAGCTTGGCGGTTGGCAATTCGAGCGCGTAAAACGAGCGGCGAAGTTGTCTCTCCCCCAGGCTCCTCGCAGCTTCGCCGCTCGTTTTAGCCCGCTAGAATTGCTTAAACCGCCAAGCTACGCAGGCTAGCGAGTGAGCGCCAGTGAGTTGCTAGCCTTTGGTTTTTCTTTAGAGGAAGCAAACCGCCTGAAAGTAAAACTCGACGAAATGGCCCAAAACAGCCTCCAGGAACTCAGAAACATCAATTAAACGCAACGCAAACATAAGGTAAGCCACTTTTATTAAATTATTTTCTATTCCTCGCACTTAGAGCAATTTTCGAAGCATTCTCATACATTGTCTTATAAACGGCTAAAATTGTAACGTAATCGCCAATAACATTCAGTGTCACATATTAATCATATTCCACGTCTGGGCCGCCTGTGGCGGGAGCAATAGGAGATCAGTGACTGCAGCTTAGGATCACGACATGTCGGCTTTGTGTTAAGGAATGACAATCGCTTGGATTGAAATTATTTCATAATTGTTTAAAAAAAACTGAATCAATAGCTGTTATCGAAGTTGAGCCCGCTGTCAAATATTCCTTTGTTTAGAGCGGCACACAAACGAGGCTAAAGGGTCAATACAATGCAGTATTGACCCTTTCGCCTCGTTTGCATGTCAAACCGCTGATAACTGCGATAAGAGATAAATATGACACAAGAACAGCTGGTAATTATCGTGTGCATCCCTGTCGTACGAACATCAAAAAATTCACTATTCTTTACCAAGGACCTAGGGTCTGGAACTGTCTTCCTGCCTCTATTACCAATTTGTCTAACTTTCCTATGTTTAAAAGCAAAGTGCTAGAGTTTTTATTAAAATAGTTTCTGAGTTAGTTTCTGCCGCACTCCTTCGCAGCATTTATCTTGCTTAATATTGTGATGCCGAGGTGGCCTCTCCTATAAGCCTTGTGGTTTCTTGAGGTCTCCTCGCCTAACAACTTGCTGTATATTATAATAATTATTATTTAATTATTAAGGCAAATAAATGATGATGATGATGATGAAGAGTTATTGATGTTTGAATTCATCGGTTTTCATAGAAGAAAAGTAGGAAAGTGTAAGGAAAGAAAACGTTCTCCACGGCGGGAATCGAAGCCCGGGTCTCCCGCGTGACAGGCAGGGATACTCACCACTATACTATCGAGAACTGGACACTAGAAGGAGAGATGAAGTTTTAGAACCAAATCATCATTGCTTTATGAAGCTCCCAAAAGTGGGTGTAAAACAATACACTCTTTCTGTTGTGCAGTGTTCACTTGAGTGTCGAGTTCTGGGGTTGTGCATTTCTACGCTAAGCGATTAGCTATTTTTTTTTTAAATAACCCGCGTGGATCCTTTATCCAATTGAATGAAGAATCAAACGCAAGCGTGGCTCGCTCGCACGTGTTTTCCCGCGCTTTGTGTCGGCAACATGTATTTGCACTGCATTTTGATTGGTTCACTGGTTTGACTATGGTCCTTGTGATTGGCCAAAGTGATTTCCTGGGTATTTGTTTTATGACACACAATGTAACCAACAGTTGAAAACTGCTGATGTTTACAATCTTATTGTCTTCATAAAATTGTGAAATCTCCCTGGCTAAAGCAAGTATTCAGACATCGAACAAAGGACACATTTTCTTTTACTTGTGAGTAACTCAAACTCAACTCAAACATGTGAGCCCAGTTAGCTCTACCGAGGATCAGGTTGTATCGAAACAAGACGGGTGTATAGGAAGTGGCCTCTTCCTTTGCGATTCATCTTTGAGAAGTTGGTCGATCTAAAAGATTGCACCACGGTCCTCGGTTCTTTTTATGGAAACTTTAACTACACCCCTTACAATGTTGTGCTGAAGTGATCCTTCCTGGAAGGACCCGGCATGCAAGATGGCTGTTTACATTAGCATGGCCAGGAACCCACAACTGATAACAGCACCATGTCATAAGTAATAAGACATGTAATAAGTGCAGGGAATTTGAATCCAGGACTTCCGCGGTCTGACCACTAACGTTTTTCGCCCAACGTTTCAGTTCAGAAGCCTTATGGTAATCAGTATAGTGAAGGAAAACCCAGCACTTGTCAAACTGCAATTAACAGACAAGGACCTACGAAAAATGTTTCCCAGTTTAATGAACAAACTTATTTCGACTACAGTCACATAGATAGCTATAGCATACTTTCCGAAATACTTGTAACAAGTTTTCAAAGTTTTTTGAGATCGATGACTACATAATTTTCAACCACATGTCTTTTTTAACTTAAAGATTATTTAATTTTTAACAAAATACCACAAAATCCTTTTAAATGCTTTCCGTTGCAGTGCCTTTAACTCAATATTCCTTGAGCCTTAAGTTTATCGATCAGCTCCTTGACAGCGTGGTTAATGGCGCCTTGTGTACTTTTATAATGCCTTGCTTTAACACTGGTTCCACTCTCCACATCCCAAGCTGTTCCATCGTACACCCATTGAAATTTGTGAATACGCCCTTCTGCTTTGTAGGTAATAACACGGCCCTTGAAATTCAGCTGCAGATATAAATTAAACAAAGGGAGTTAAATACAATTAAAGTAATATTGGGAAAATATTTGTTTACAAACATTGTTTTTGTTATTTAATGTTCAAACCGTTAACTAAAGAATTCTTTGTTTCACCAGCCAATAATTCTCTGCTTGGCGCATTAATAAAAATAGGTGACGTAACAGGTAATTTTGTCCCAACGCACCCGTGTCTCCTTAGATCACTGAAATTGCTGAAAATATTTTTATGAGGTCACTGAGCCGATATTGCAAAGCGCGAGTTAATTCTATGAACACCCAGAACTGATCGTGAGGTCATATCCTTTTGTCAGACATAATTAAACTACTGTGTCATATGTTTTGTTTCTCCGGAGGACGGAAGTTAAGAGAAAATGAAACAGGGATTTTTCCCGATATTTGACAGTAAATGAAACAAAATCGACAACAAGCTGTGACACATCAGCGAAAATTAATGAATTTCGAAGGCTCCAAAACTGTTCTTCGATAAAGTTCAGAAGAACACAAACATTTCTAGACAAATAAAAACGTTTCGTTGTACGTCCTTTATATTTACACCAAACATTAGCATGTTTAATTTGTTGAAGCAGTGAGAAATAAGTAAATTGTTTCTATTCCGTTCAACAGCGTTCCAGAATAATGATCACAAATTTATCACTTCTGTAGATTATGGTAAAGTGCAGCTTGGTTAGACAAATAAATCTGTGTAGATTTTACATTCAAAGATTTTCATATCTTCTCAGCTATGCATGGCTGACGACCGAAACTAATAATCATGTAATGAACATAACTAACCTGTCCAGATGCACCAGTGACATTTTGTAGAAAGGAATACAAAGTTGCAGCATCTTGAATGACGTTCATGTCGACAATATCTAGCATAAATTGAAATTAACATCGAGATTATTTTTTGAGCGTAAGACTACAGTGGAGTCCCGATTTTTCGAACCTCGAAGGGAAACGAGAATTGGTTCGAAAAATCGGAGAGTTCGAGAAATCGGGGGTAAAATCGCAGTGTTCGACTGAGGAGGGGAAACAACTCTTGGTTCGAAATATCGGGAGGTTCGAAAAAATGAAGGTTCGAGAAATCGGGATTCCACTGCATTTTTTAAATGAAATTACGTGATAGTACAAGTCCTTGGAACAAAATCAAGTCGTACCTGGCGTAACGTGTAAAGCTTACTTCTTTCTCGTTCAACGTCAAGTCTGGGGATGGATCCCGATATCCATATAACGTCATATAACGAGACTCTTCAAGCACCCAGACCTCCTCCAGAGACCCAAATCGAAAGCTGACTTCATACGCTGGGACTTGTCCCAATGTGATTCGTCACTATTCATGTGATCAGTGTGTTTCTTTTTAATTCGGTTGCAGGGAACTTCACCTTCGGTCATTGCACAGCAATGGACAATAATTCAAACCAATTGGATTCCATCAGAATAGCCACAAGGACCAAACACATTTTTTTGTCCACGCGACAAGTATTCAGTCGCCAGATACTCGAGAGATCTTGAGAAAAATTCTCATGCGTGGCGTAAGGGCTTGATTTGATCCTCGCAGATTTTAAGCAACAGCTATTGTTACGCTAAACTATAAAACAAATTTGTTTCTCCGCTTCCCAGAAGTAGAAAGAAAAATAAATTTTTATAATTTTTTCTTGCTAATAACTTCCTGAAAACTACTAGGTCAGCCAAACTTAAACAGCTTTTCATTGTGCCTTATGGCTTGTTTATTTTTGTATCCTTTTGTTAAAAATAAGAACTTGTCATGCGAGTCAAGATCACGCAACTTGCGTGATCTTGGCTCGCATGAAGTGCAGAGTTTCTCAGAAGTTGGTTCTGAGAAACTCTGCAATTCCGGCGTACCAATTTCCCTGTATCTGCGACATCAAGCGACATCACTTGTGCCTTCTATCCATGTTGAATCGTGCCGCAGTTGGCGTCCAGGCTCTTTATTCTTGATAAAACGGCTTCAAATGGTTCATATCGACTTGTTAGGGTCGTCACGCAACGCTTCTCCCCCCACTCTCTCCGTTAGTGGGGGAGAAGCGTTGCGTGACGACCCTAATAACGACTGCGGAGGAGACAATGATTCACCCTGCTGATGTGTCCATCTTAACGGTCTGTAGAGTCCAGCTCAATCACTCTGATTTTAAACTTTGTTGTGCTTTTATTCAAATTATTCCTTTTGAATAACTAAGAAACCTTAACCCTTTCAAGAGTTAGGAAACCACGAAGACTCACGACTTATATTACAAAATAGAAAATGCAATTGAAACACTTCACTTGAGTTATTTTAAAATTGGACTTCAGATTGTTATTATCCTAGTAGCTTTAAGTTTGTCGATCAGTTCTTTGACAGCGTGTTCAATGGCTCCGTGTTTACTGTGATAATGTTTTGCCTTGACTGTGATTCCACTCTCCACATCCCAAGCCGTTCCATCATACACCCACTTTAGTTTATGTACTCTTCCTTCTGCTTTATAGCTGATAACCCGATCCTTAAAATTCAGCTGCAGAGAGGACAAAAAAGAAAAACCATGAAAGAAATCGATTTACGAAAGTGGCAGTGTACAACCATGAAAGAAAACGAAATTCCTTCCTGATGACTCGAGTAGCTAATTCAGCCGATGCCAAAACATTGACGAATAAAAAATTCACTACCCTCAACTTAATTTACAAACTCCACCTCTTACCCCATCCAAAAAAAGCCTAGCCTTCCCCTTTACAAATCCTTCAAACCTCTCCATTTATATGTAACAAAGGTAATGGGCTGAGATGGAAAGTGAAACCCGGCTTTACACCTTTTCCGAACAAATCCTTACAAAAACAGAACCGGAAGTGAAATTTCGGTTCAAATCAATTTTTCCAAGAGGTATTTTACCGTCAATCGTACGCACTTGATTTTACGATGCATTTATAAAATTCTCAGAAAATGTGGTAAGACTTGCAGAAGGTAGCAAGAAAATACAGATGAAACCATTGTATAATACATATGCAAATTTCAATTATGCTAAGTTGTTGTGGATGAAAGTGTTTGATTGACTTTGACAGTAAAATTATTTCCAACCGTTTCAACATCTTCTGAGCCAGAAACATTTTTTCGATTATACTTTCTGTAAAACTACGACACCCACCTGTCCTGATTCACTAGTTAAGAGCAGAAGAGTAGAATATAACGCTGCCAAATCCTGAATGACTTTCATCAGGTCGTTGCTCGTTGTCTGTTGGACTGAAATAAACGTTACACATTTCCAAATACAGTGGGCCCAACACTACACGTTTATTTGACTGAGGCTTAAACAACGTTTTGAAAACTAATCGCTAGCCGATCAATAGGTCCAGACATTACCTTGGGAAGGCTGGCAAAAATGTGTTCAACAAAGACGTTCGACGGATGCTTCCACGCTGCTTCGGTTGAAAGAATATATGTTCGAAAATGAAAGCGGAAGTCGCCTTTTCACTCGTGTTCCGACGCTCACGACTCGCGGCTTCGTCGCTCGCCGCTCGCATGTCACGCTCGCATGCATGCTCGCAGTCACGCTCGCGCGCTCAATTGTTTTGCGTTCTTCCCCACGGATTTTCGAGCAAAAGAGACACTCCTCGCAGGCTACCTTAGCCACTTTGACGATTTGGTCCCGAATCGTTGCAAGATAATATAATTATGCACTTCTTGAATTGCGAAGATAATATCATGACTCTAAAATGAACATGCGCAGTCTTACTCTGTGCAGAGTTTGGTAACAAATTGAAGAATTAGAAAAGTTAGACGATGACTTCGTATATAAAAATATCTAAAAATGCATAAATATTCATCAAAAAAGGCTGTTTACAATGGGCAGTAAAAATTGTCAACAGTTAAGGTCATTCCCCAGTATTGTATTGCGCATCCCTACTGCGCATAATTTAACCCGCGTGAATAGCGCGCGCGCATTAAAAAATTGCGGCTTTTTTTAACGGCTGGACCTTGCCATGTTTGTTTGAAAAACTAAGATATTCAAATGAAAGATGAACTAAATTTGAGAGTATTTACCAAGAATAGAAGTATTTAGAGAAGGAAAATTGCAAAATGGTAGCTCTTCAAATATCACCTAAAATAGAGAGTTTGTATGGATTGGGTAGACAAGCCACAAAATTCTAAGGATTTGTACGGAATTTTGCAACTTTTGAGATTCTCCCATTTAAACAATTTTCCACTGAAAACTCTCAAACTTGGTTGGATAGCTTTTTATTCAGTAACATTTCAGTTGAAATGTTTAGATTTTCAATCTAATCAATATAAGAAACTCGTCCCAGTCCTCTCACGTTTCTGCAATGGGCTATTGAAGGTTGCGAGGGTGAACGCGTATGTCCAGCAAACAGTTTAGTTAACCTGACACACTGGTATGTCTGTCAGAACCTGTCCAAAACGCTCCGCCTTCAGTTGCTACTCAACAACAACAACAACAGCTCAACACAACAACATTTATTTTCAATTTAAATCATAATTATAATGACTTGCAGATCGTAATCATCACAGTCATCCATTAAATTGAGTATCAACTAATAATTCAGCCGCAATAGAACGTAGTCTTCTATGTACAAAGTGATTTCTCAGAGTAAACTGAGTTCTCTGATTGGCAGCTGGTAATGGTAATGCTTAAATGAACAAACCGTAACGAAAATACCAATGAGAACTACGTAAACAAAAGGATTAACGAGCAGAAAGCTCTGCAAAACGAGAACGTGAAAACACGATGATTTGATGAGTTAATCGATTGGAGAACGTAAACTACGAGGGCTAATTTTATATTTGTATTTGGAGTTAATCTTTTGATGGCTGCTCTCTTTGGCGTTGCCGTCATCAGAGCTTAAAAAAGCATTGACGATTGTGATTGGTTCTCTGCCAGCTTCTCTGTCAAGTAGTTGGTGCGTGATAACTGGATGTCTAATACTCCGTAGGAAAAACGATAGCGGCTGTACATTTTATCAAACTATCATGTGAACCTTACACAGCCCATAAAGTACAAGGAGAGTCCTAATTATGCAATATTCGTCCCGGTGCTAACGACACTGTGTATGCTACGTTTGAAGATGTTAAAACTTTTCTGTACATTTCGTGCGTTTTCGTGCGCTCTTAGTCGTCATCTTTTTTTTAAGGTGGATTACAGCTATCCAAAAATAACTTTTTGTAACTCGGTACCTTAATTGGACATGTAAGTCATTCGCGTGTCAACTATATACGCTTTGACGGCTTCCTTTTTAATGTTTCTCCACAAAAAAAGTCCATGGAGACTTATCTTAGCCATTAGCGACTGGTTTTGTATAATTGAGAGGGTATTCTTACTGCAAATTTCAAATCGGTCGTTTCTAGCTGCTCCTACTGACTGCTACAGAAGCCGTGAGCTATTGAAAGATTTGAGGTCTCGTTTCTAAAACCGAGACAATTCAGTTTCTTCTTAAATTAATTACGAGCAGTTCAAACCCGTTCCTGAGTATTAACTAGTTTAAAACGTTACCACTCCGTAATTAACCCTTCGCTATTGAGTTTGTCTTTGAGTTTCTGCACAGCATGCTGGGTAGCCTCGTCACTGGTATCGTAATGACGTGCTTCAACGCTGATTCCACTTTCTGGGTCCCAGGCTCTACCATCAAATACCCAGGGTTCCTGCAGCGAGTGAACCCTTCCACGATAGCTGTAGTGAATGACTCGTCCTTTGTACCTGAGCTGCAAATAAAAGGAACAAGAACTTGATATGAAGACTTAGATGATCATCTCAGTTACATACACAACTTAAGCAGTTGTGAAATCCGCAGTTCAAGTATATGACCTTTCAAAATAATGAAGTCATGTCAGAATGGCAAAATATTGGAGGCTTACTTAGAAGGGGGAAGGGGGTGAAAGAGTCAGGGAATTTGTCCGAAAATTTGATTAGCACCTCAGAAGGAAAACTAGTCGGGGGCGTGGCAAGGCTGATCGGTCTAGAGCGCCAACGCGGGATTACAACTTTTTTTAAATTTCTTCGCGTGCAGCCGTGAAAGATGCTTTGACGACTAAAACTTTAACTGAGCTCCCCCGCTAAGCGAGGAGTATACACTTCACTTGCAAAGGATTTCCTCCAGGACTAGCCAGGTCCACGGTCAGCTACACGTGCACACTCGATGGAAATTAAAATCCTCGCTTCCCGCCAACGGATTTTGTAATATTTACTAGGAAAAATATTACTAATGAAGACTTAAAAGCAGCGACAAACTAAATTACCTGGCCGGATGGAGAGTAACCACCAGCGATCGTCCGCAACAAAGATCCCACAAAATTATCCACGTTCGCCGGTGTAGTTACAGTCGTAGTTGGACGAGTTCCTCTTGTCAGTTGCTCTATATAAAGAACAGGAAGATTTTCATTACACCCAACAGCAGGTTATACTGGTTGGTATGCGTTTGGACTACTTTGACCGAGACTGAACAATCAAACACAGACAGACGTTCGCCCACCAATGTGTATTTCGTGAATAAACTCGTCAAAGTATTTACTTATTTGTTTCTGGAATGTAGACACGGAAAATTACTGCACACTGAAAATATCTGCAGATTTAACATAAAAAAAAACAACAACAACAACATAAAAACAAAAGCACGATCCACAGTTAAATTAAAACTGATCATCGATATATTAGGTCAATGTGTTCTCAGATGTCGATAAATGTCGAATGTTCTCAAATGTCGGTGGAAACTGGAGATGCAGATTACATACGAGTCACTGTACCTCCTCTGACGTCATATTTTTGGTAATGAGGCCAGTCGTCAAATACCACGGGTATACGGAGCATGTTGTTGACAACAGAAGCCGCCATGACACTAGCGAAAGGCTTCCAGTGTTCAGTTAAAGAAGCAGTACCATCTGCATAGTCAGAGATGCCTTTAATAATGACCCACTCCATCTTAAGATCATGGGCTGCGCTAAACACGCCTGTGAAAAGGAACAAATACCACAAAAAAAAACATTAAGCCTCCCCCCTAAAAAGCGGAGCATTCTTTATTTAACTGGGGGGAGGGTATTTTTGATTTATCTGATCGTTTCCTTAGTCCACCCCCTTATCCATAGTTTTATTACCCCCTCTCTATGGTACCGTCAAAATACCCCCTTCTTGACTTGCATCAAGTCATGCATAATTGCGCCGTACATCAGAGTCCACTGTATAAAAGTTTGATCAAAGAGAATGACAGTCCCAGCTGCAGTGCGGTATATTTCTTAGGTAATAAACTTCATGGATGGTTTCAAAATGGAATCTACTGTTTATCCATTGCAGCTGTACGAGAAACAGACAAAGTGGAACTATGCGACTCGTCTTGTCCTCGGACGGAAGATGGAAAACTAAAAGTTTAACACTGATATGTTGAAGTAGTAACAATTAAGCGCTCAAAAACACTACATAATACATTTTTCAAACAAATTGAGTACGATATAGAATAACTTTCAAACATTGTTAGCGGTAGCTACTGGTTCAACCTCTACTCAGTATTCTTTGATGATGATCCGGTGTCTTAATGCTCAGAATTGTTTATTTCTAATTGAAGCGATTGCAATTAGAATTTTCTTTGTGTTTTTTATCGCCGGTTACCTCTGGGATTACGTAACCCACACATTAGTACTTAACCGATCATTATGCATAATTTGGTGTTCATTTTTTGACAGTGCTTGTTAGCGATTGGCGATTCCGGTCTTTCTGCCTCGTTTCGGGCGCGCTAGCATTTCACTGTTGTCAGGTTCCAAATTATAATTGTCAAGAGATTTATCCTGTTGAACTCGCCACAGTTTGAAAGTTTATTTTTCTCCGTTATTATCAC